>LPNX010595253.1:224709-263550 GCA_001517045.1 Pseudotsuga menziesii | reverse complement strand
AAGTCAATCCAGGACTGCAATGGAGAAAATATAGTGTTGTTTATATTGCGGAGTATATTGCGGTGTTTTTTGTTTGGGAATATTTTGTTCAAGAAAAAATATATATTTTTAATAATGTCTAACAAAAATTTTGAGATTGAAAATTTTAATGGTAAAACCAATTTTGAACTATGGAAATTAAAGATGTGAGATTTATTAGTTCAGCAGGGGCTACAGAGAGCCTTAGATGGAAAAAGAAAAAGACCTCTAACCATGACAGATGATGACAGGGAGGATTTAGATGCCAAAGCGCTAAGCACAATTCATTTATGTCTTGTGGATGATGTGTTGTTCAACAATATTGGAGAAACATCAACAACAATCCTATGGAACAAGTTATAAAGTTTGTATATGACCAAATCAGGGACAAACAAAATTTACTTGAAGAGACAACTGTATGGTATGAGAATGAAAGAAGGTACGAAGATAGCAGATCATTTGAATGTTTTTAATACTCTTATTTTCTAGTTGAGTGGTATGGATGTTAAAATTGATGATGCAGATAAAGCAACCAATCTCTTATGTACTTTACCTGAGTATTGCGGTCAAGTAGTTTCTTCCATTAGCCTTAGTACAATCGACACTCTAGAATTTTACAATGTGGTTGGAGCATTATTGTCTGAGGAATCAATGAAGAAATCTAGTCTTGAAACCTCTTCACCAGAATGTTTGGTTGTTAGAGGTCGATCCAAAGAGAAAGGAGAAAATTAAAGAAGCACTTCCAGGTCTAAATCGAAGGTCAGAAAGAGAAAATTAAAATGTTGGTACTGTAATAAGACTCATCATCTCAAGAAGGACTATTGGAAGAGATAAGAATCCAAGAAGGATGACTCCAAGTCAGCAGAAAATTCAGTTAAGTCTTCTGATTCAGGTATGATCGATGAGGTCTTGTCTGTTTGTAATATTTCTAAATATAATGAGGAATGGCTATTAGATTATGGTGCTTCACACCATATCTGTCCTCATAAATATTGGTTTGCTTCCTATCAAACATTTAATGATGGAATAGTTCTTTTAGGAGACAATCATTCATGTAAAATTGTTGGTGTTGGAAGTGTTAAAATTAAAATGTTTGATGGAGTAATAATAAGACTTACAAATGTTAGACATGTACCTGAGTTAAAGAAAAAATTAATTTCTTTGGGAGTATTGGATTCTTGTGGTCATAAGTTTACAGGGTTTGATGCAACTGTAAAAGTTTTCAAGGCTGCTTTAGTGGTCATTAAGGCACAGAGGACATGAAACCTTTACAAACTGGTTGGGAGAACTCAAGTTAATGGTGCTGCATTAGTATTTGAAGAAGAGTAAGGATCCACTCAACTATGGCATCAATGTCTTGGTCATATGAGTTAAAAAGGACTTCAGGTATTAATGAATCGTAAATTTCTTCCAAATTTGAAAACTTTGAATTTGATGTTTTGTAAACATTGTATATATGGAAAGCGGTGTAGAAAAAAATTCAAAGCATGTAGTCATGTTAGTAAAGGTGTTCTTGACTACATTCATTTTGATTTGTGGGGTCCATATCCTACCGTTTCCTATGGGGTAGCAAAATATTATGTATTATTTGTAGATGATTTTTCTAGAAAGGTTTGGGTATATGCTCTAAAAAGAAAAGTTGATGTGTTTAACACGTTTAAACAATTTAGAGTTATGGTGGAAAAAAGAACTGACGGGACAATCAAGTGTTTAAGGACAGATAATGGAGGTGAGTTTAATTCTTTGAAATTTGAAAAATATTGCAAATATGAAGGGATCGTAAGACACAAAACAAATGTATACACTCCTTAGCAAAATGGTGTTGCAGAACACATGGACATGACTCTTCTAGAAAGAGCAAGGAGCATGCTCAGTAATGCTAATTTGGGGCAAGAGTTGTGGGAAGAAGCAATTTCTACTACTCGTTATATAATAAATCGGTCACCATCAATGAAAATAGACTACAAAATTACAGAAGACGTATGGAGTGGTCATTCCTGTGATTATTTGAATTTGAAAATATTTGGTTGTGAAGCTTATGCACTTACTCCTAAAAACCAGTGTTCTAAGTTAGATCCTAGATCAAAGAAGTGCATTTTTCGTTGGATATGATGATGTAATGAAAGGATATAGATTGTGGGATCCTAATTCCCACAAAATTGTCATTAGAAGAGATGCAGTTTTTTATGAATCTTCTCTGATTAAATCCGAAAATGTAAGAGTTGATGTGGAAAAAGAACAGGTAATATCAAAACAACTAATTCAATTGGAGCACCAACATTCTCATGACTCAAAGAAACAAAGAAGAAGTTTTTGGTGAGAGATAAGTCATATAAGATGAAGAAATTAAAGAAATTGTGGAAACCCCACAGCCTACACCAAGAAGATCATTAAGGGAGAGAAATCCTCCTGAGAGGTATACTAATTTTGTTTCGTTTGTTTTATTTTTTGATGATGGAGAACCTTCTTGTCTTTAGGAAGCCATTGATTGTTTTGACAATGCTAAGTGGAAGGTGGCAATGAAAGAAGAAATGGATTCTCTAGAGAAAAACAAAACATGGGAATTGGTCGAACTCCCTAAAGATAGAAAATTTGTTGGATGTAAGTGGGTCTTCAAATTGAAGAAAGGAGTTGATGGTAAGGTTGAAAGATACAAATCCAGATTGGTCTCAAAAGGGTACTCTCAAATGGAAGGTATAGACTATCATGATATTTTTTCACTATTTGTCAAGCTTGTATCTATTCGTATTATGTTAGAATTAGTTGTATTACTTGATTTGGAGTTAGAGAAACTAGATGTTAAAACAACTTTCTTACATGGATATTTAGATGAGGAGATTTATATGGAACAAACATAAGGTTTTGTACAACATCATAAAGATAGATTAGTTTGCAAGCTCAATAAATCATTGTATGGGATGAAATGGTCACCCAAGCAATGCTACAAGAAGTTTGATTCTTTCATGGTGAGCCAAGGTTATACTAGAAGTGAGTATGATCATTGTTTATACTTCAAAAAGTTGAATGATATATTCATTATCTTAGTATTGTATGTTGATGATATTCTTATTGTGAGAAAAATCATGGACTATATTAACAGGTTGAAGGATCATATGGCTAGGACTTTTGATATGAAGGATATTGGAGCTGCAAAACAAATCTTGGGTATTGAGATACACAGAGATAGAAGAAATGGTAAGATTAGTTTTTCACAAGAGAAGTATGTTGAGAAAATACTTGAAACATTTGAAATGAATAAGGAAAATCCCGTGAATGTTCCTTTGGCTTCCCATTTTAAACTTTCTTCGATTTTATGTCCTAGTAGTGCTGAATAAAAGGATTATATGTCTCGTGTACCATACGCCAATATAGTAGGATGTTTATTATATGCATTGGTGTGTACTAGACCTGATATTTCACATGCAATAGATGTTGTTAGTAAGTACATGGAAAATCCAGGAGAATAATATTGGAGTGCAGTGAAATGGGTTCTTCGGTACCTAAGAGGCACAAGTGACTATTGTATCCCTTTAATAATAACAATGATTCTATATGTGGTTTTGTTATTCAGATTTCACAGGTGATTTGGAAAAGAGAAGGTCTACTTCAAGTTATGTCTTTACTCTTGCAGGTGGAGCTATAAGTTGGATGTAAAAGCTTCAGAAAACAATTTCTTTACCCACTACAGAGGATGAATACATTGTTGCCTCACATGCTTGCAAAGAGGAAATTTGGCTGAGAGGTATGCTTAGAGAAATTGGAAGGTTGTAGAACAGTGTGCCTATCTTCTGTGACAATCAAAGTGCTATTCATTTGGCTACAAATCCTGTTTATCATAGTAAGAATAAACATATTAATGTAAAATATCATTTTGTAAGACAAGCCATTAGTGAAGGTGGAGTAGATCTGAAAAAGGTCCATACTCAAGAAAATTGTGCAGATATGTTCACAAAATCAGTATTTTTAGAGAAGTTACGTTGGTGTGTAACTTCTCTTGGTTTGAAAAAAAGGTGATCAATAGTCTTGCGAAAAGTATTTGTAATTTTTTGTTGTCAAGGTGGAGATTGTTAAATGACAACTAAATTATTGTGTTTATGGGAGGTTCTCATTACGGGTGTTTACGGGAATTTTCTCATAACGGGCATAACCGACAACGATTTACTCATGTAACTTATTTCATGAAGTATATAGTGCATGGTGTGAGTTGTCTATGAGGCTGAGGCTCATTATGTACTCTCTCCTTCTTCATTAATGAGATTCAATACTTTTCCTATATGGATGCTTCCCCTTTGGGGTTTTGCCACATGAAATGTTGGTGTTTTGTAGGGTGTTGATTATTATGTGATTGTGTAATGTGTCTCTGAATTAATAACATAACCTTAAAGTAAATGTTAGGGTAAGCTTTACTTTCGGTAAAGCACAATCTCGTCAAAGAGTTATCTATGCTTCCATACCAAGCTCTAGGATCTTTCTTTATTCCATACAGATCCTTCTTCAATTTACATACATGAGTTTGTCTGTCTTCAACTTTGAATCCTCATGGATGTTCTATGTACACTTCTTCCTCAATAACACCATTCAGGAAGGTTGTCTTCACATCCATCTGGTATAAAATCCACTTCATCTACTAGAGCAAATTTATTTTCATAATCAGTTCCCTCTTTCTGAGAGAATACACTAGCCACAAACCTTGCCTTTTATTTCTCAATAATTCCATCAGCTGCATGATTTATCTTGTAGATCCACTTGGAATATACCACACTCTTTCCTTCTGGTTTGGGAACTATATCCCAAACATCATTCTTCATTATTGATTGGTATTCTTCCATCATTGCTTCTACCCATTCTTTCTTTTGTACCGCGTCTTCATAACTGGCAGGTTCTTGATCTACAATATCACGCATCAAAGCTACATAACTAGAGAATATCTTTGATATCTTTTTTACTCTTGTGTATCCTTCTGGAGATCCATACTTCTCTTCTTCTTGTATAATTTCTCTTACCCAAGCAGGTTTTCTCTTTTGTGATATATTCATAGTACGAGGCTCTTGAGGTTCTAGAATATCATGGCCCTCTAATGTTTCATTTTTAGGGGAGGTTGCAACTTCTACATTTCTGGGAGGTACATCTTCTTAATATACTTCTTCATGCTTGCACTTTCTAGATCTCTTGAGAGTTGCTTCTTCATCAAATGTTACATCCCTACTAATATCCATGTGATGGAATCCTGGAATGTATATTCTAAAGGCTTTGGAGACTTCATAGTGTCCAACAAATATTCCCTTCTTTCTGTAAGGGTCCAAATTGGTTCTCTTTTATTTTGGAATGTGAACATATACTAGACAACCAAATACTTTGAGATGGATTACTTCAGGATTCTTTCCTGTGAACTTTTATTCAAGAGTCTTGAATCCAAGAGCACTATGGGATACCATATTCTGTACATAAATTGTTGTTCTTGATTCTTTAGCCCATAGATGAATAGGAATATCTTGATCATGTATCATTGTATTCATTACTTCCATAATGGTCCTATTATTTCTTTCTACAACACCATTCTATTGAGGATTGTAGGGAGTGGTTAGTTCCATCTTTATTCTAGCCTCTTTACAAAAGGATTCAAACTCTTTTGAAGAATATTCTCAACCATTGTCTATTCTGAGTATCTTGATTCTTCTTTCTGAATGATTATCTATCAAGGCTTTGAATTCCTTGAATTTTTCGAATACTTCATCCTTTGTTTTCAAGAAATATATCCATGTCTTTCTTTAATAGTCATCAATAAATGTAACATAATATTCATAACCACTCAAATATGTGGACAACATTGGACCACATACATCTGAATGAATTAATTGCAACGTACCTTTAGTCTTTGTTTCACTCTTCAAAAATGGGTTCTTGATATTCTTTCCTCTTGCACATATTTGCAAGTGCCTTCATGATCGATCTTCAAATCAGGTAAACATGTTACTACTTTACTCACATGGGGTAGTGTTTTGTAGTTGATGTGAGAAAGCCTCCTATGCCATAGTTTACTTGGGCTAGTGATATCATGAACAAGGGTTGTTTCCAAATGTTCCTTGAGTTTATATAACCCCCCTTCTTCTTCACCAATGACAACTGTATCTTCAATTGATTTTATTTTGGGACACATAAGTACTTGTCCATCTATAAATGCAACCCTATATCCTTTATTATCTAATGCTGAGATAGAAAGTAATTTCTTCTTCAAACCTAGTACATATAATGCTTCCTTCATCTTCATGGGAGTTCCAAAATAAAGCTTATAGATTGCTTCACCAATACCTTTGATAGGATATTGATAGTCATCTCCTAATGATACTTTCTGAGGAGAGTTATTCTCTTCAGGTTTTGATTGATTTTTATTTTGTCCTGTCATGTGCTTTGAAGCACCACTATAAGTAAGCCATGTATCTTCTCCAGGTATCACAGAACCAAAGAGTGCAGAGACTAATACATACTCTTCTGCATCTTCTTCTTTTGCTTCTTTTCTTCAAGGTCCTTCTTCTTCTTCTTCTTCTTCATATTCATCTTCAACTAGATGTGCATGATGTCTTTTGTTGTTATTCTTCTTATGTTCTTCTTTCTCCAATGGACACTCTCTAACAATGTGTCCTATCTTATGACAATTGTAACATTGAAATTTGGAGTAGCCTTTCCTCTGATTGTTCCTCTTTTCCTTTGGAACATCTTGGGAGTTAGGGACTCCTTATGGCTTTCCTTCTTGAATTTAGATTGACTTATTCCTCTTTTGGTATGGGTGGATAGGGCTTGATCGTATTCTTTAAGTAGAGCTTCTCTATTGGCTACTCTAGCCTCCTCTTAGATGCAATCTTCCCATACAATGTCAAACTTCATGCTTTCCTTTCTGGAACACATAGTATGTATGTATGAATACTAAGGTCTAGTGATACTATTGAGGGAAGTAATAACTAGTTCATATTCATCAAGGGAGTCTCCAATGGCTTCTATTTGCTCCTTAAACTAGGAGACCCTTGTGAAGTAGTCTTGAATGGATTCCCCTTGGCTCATCTTGGTACTCTTCAATTGAGATCTCAAATTCATATTTCTATTGATGTTCCTTCCTTCATACATTATGGATATGGAATCATACATCTCATTTGGGGTCTCTTTGGATCACACTTGAGGAATCAAGTGCTCATTGATAGAATCAACAATGATAGGTCCTTCTTATGCTTCTCCTTAGCTTCATCCTCTTTAGGTTATGAAACTTATCCTTTGATGTATTTGTAAAGATCCTTCTCTCTAAGAATGAGACCAATCATATATTTCCATGCTCAAAAATTCTCTATGCCTTCTAGATTATCCTTAAGCTTAGTGCTTGGGGCCATCTTATCCACGAGGTCACTAAAAAGTGAAATTTCTCAAAATGTCAGATTGACCTTACCAGGAGATGTGATTGATTGAGGTGATTTGATTGGTACACTTGGTTTCTAGAGACTCCAAATATTCACTTCTCAAAATTGACTTGCGAGATTCTAATCTACAGTTTCTGCAGTTTTCTGGTTTTCTGCAATTTTCTGGTCCAAATCCAAACTAGGGTTTGACTTTCCAGAAGATCTACCCACTCAAAAATTTTGATCTAGGGCTCAATATATGCGCTCTAGGGAGGCACAACTTTCTATGCAATCAAACCTTCAAAATTCCAATTTTGACAAAAACCCTAATTTCTTGCCAGAGGGAGAGAAGAGAGAGTTTCACCTTGTGAAAGTTGTTCTATTCAAGCTAGCTATGATACCATGTTAATATTCCATATGCTTAGCTATATATCATCAGTATTCAATTCAATTTCACAACAATAGCATATGCAGGAATGCTGAAAGAAACACAATCACAAGATGGACACAAATTTATTCTAAGAAACCCTCTCAGGGAAGAAACCCAACAAAACTTCCTCTATATAGATGTACCAAAAGTACAAATATAAACCCACAAATAGGTGCTCCTTCTCCATGCTGATCTCTCTCTCTCTCTCTCTCTCTCTCTCTCTCTCTCCCCTATGTGTTATACACAAGTGTGTGTGTGTGTGTGTGTGTGTGTGTTCAAATGAGGAACATGCCTTCTCTATCTATACTCTTTCTTCCACATGAATTTTTCCCTAACAGGTCAACCCCAACAAACTTACTAGGCCGAATTCACCTAGGAAGAAAAAAAATATATAATATTATATTATGGAGGGTTCTATTGACCTGACTTGCAACGAGATTTTACCTCATGACTTTATGATTACCAAATACAATAGTAACATCCCGACGGAGGAATAAAACATCTCCGATAGGTTACAACAATAAAATACATTTAAAATATTCTTCGAAGTTATAATATTTCAACAAAATTAAGGGGTTAGTGTAGGAACCTAACATGTCACCCCCTTCAAGGGAAGCATTGTCCTCAAGGATGAAGGTGAGGGAATTGTAGCATAATCCCTTTAGATTCTTGGGTGGCATCTTCTATTTTCATATATTTCCATTGGATCAAGACTTATTTCACTGTACACCTGTGTAATTGACATTCCTTGGTATCTAAGACTGCTTCTGATTGGAGCCAAATGGAAAATTCCACATCAAGTTTTGGTAATTTGGTATACACTTTACAATTGAATCTCGCCACCTTTTAGAGGCAAGAGACATGAAATGCTGGGTGAATCTTGAGGTGATCTGGTAGAGCTAGCTTGTAGGACACCTCTATAATGCATTGTAGGATCTTGTAAGGTCCACATATCTTTGGGGATAGTTTGTGGTGGAGGTTTATTTTGAGTGATGTCTACTTACAAGATTGTAGTAAAAGAAACACTTGAACTCCTTCTACAAATGAATGCTTTGGTGATGTTGATCTACTTATTGTTTCATTCTATTTTTCCAAATTGTCCTTAAGTGTGCACATAATAATTTCTATAGTACGAAGTGTGTTATCCACTGCTTAGATCCCAGAACGCTTTGGTAAATAGGAAACCGCATGTTAGTTTTTCAACATTAAGCTAGCATTATTAGGATCTTTAATTAAGAGAATAACAAGCACAACAATCAAACAAAAGAGACAATGAACACAATGTTTTTCCTCGGGGAAACCATAAATGGAGAAAACCCCACAACTTCCTCAGAGATAGAATCAGCACCAAAATAGAAAAGTCCAAAACAGTAAGTGATCTCCTGACAGCAGTAACCTTCTTCTTATCTAGCCCCAATGTCTTCTCCTTCCTCAACTATGCGCTACACTTGAGTGTGTATGAGATGTGTGTTAAATAGAGAAGTCACTTCTCTATTTATATTGCTTCCCGGCATGACTAAAACCCTACTAGGGCTGACTTCACCAAGTGAGTCTAATAACCCTAGTGCCCTGGAACTATGGGGAATTTAACCCTTAGACAATAGGAGGGTTACCCACAATGACTAGACATGACTTGTTTACATTATAGATCCTCCCGATCGGAACATCGGGGCATGACATAATGACTCAATTACATAATAGATACATCCCAAAATAAACATCAGGTTATAAGACATAAGATACATAGATGAATACATTCCGAAGTTACAAATACATCAACACTCCCTCTTAACTAGGAAGGTATTCTTTCGACACAATTTTCAGCATTGGTTTTCTTCTCTGCATCAACTGGTTCATCTCATCATCTTCATATTCAAGTCTTCTTAGTATTCTTCTTCTTCTTCGTCTTCTTCATCTTCTTCATCTTCTTCGCCTTCGAGTCTTCTTTGTCTTCAAGTCATCTTCTTCTTCAAGTATTCTTAGTCTTCAATTCTTCTTCATCACAGGATCTGCATCATCATGACTACTGGATCATCACTGCTGGATCATCATCTTATCTGGATCATCACTCGATATGGATCGTCATCAAGTCTAGATCATGATCACATCTGGATCATCACTTGATCTAGATCATCATCGAGTGTGGATCATCACTTGATCTGGATCGTCATCAAGTCTGGATCATCACATCTGGATCACTTGATCTAGATCATCATCAAGTCTGGATCATCATCACATGTTATCTCATAATGGTGCTATCTTGATTCTTCTCATCACAGGAAGTTCTACAAAGTCAATCCTGTATGCCTACCCTTCATGTAGGTCTTCATCAGCGCTTATATCTGACACTTAAGTCAAAATGGCCCACCTAGCTCTTACATCTGACCTCATATTGTTAGAAAGGCACACCCAACACTCACATCTGACCTCATCTTGTCAGAAAGGCCCAGCACTCACATCTGACCATGTGTAAACACATCACGCTAGAATGGCTCAACATTTATATCCGACCATGTGTAATCACATCGCATCGGAAAGGCTCTGCACTTATATCCAACCTCATCCTATCAGAAAGGCACAACACTTACAGTCGACCATGCTCGAAATCACCTCATCGAAAGGGCTCATCACTTACAATCAACCATGCTCGAAAGCACCACATCGAAAGGGCTCTACACTTATATCCGACCATGCTCAAAAGCACCGCATCGGAAGGGCATGCACTCACATCTGATCATGGAGGAACTAATCCTACCATCACATCAGAATGGCCCTGAGTCCCAGATTGAGCTACCTAGTAACTGACCAGGTGACTCTATTCCTAGAATGGCAGTTGCCCTTACATCTGACCTACTTGTCAGAATGGCCAACACTCACATCTGACATGGGAGGAACTTAATCCTTTAGCCATGACAGAATGGTTCAAACCTTACATCTGATCAAGTGGGAACACATCCCTCTCTCACATCAGAATGGCTTCTCAGTCCTAGACTGAGTTTTCCTGGTAACTGACCAGGCACCTCCATTCCTAGAATGGAAATAACACTCATATCTGACATCGAAGGAACCTAAATCCTCTAACCATGATAGAATGGCTTAGCCCTTACATTTTACCATGGAAGGAACTTAAACCTCTCCCATGTCAGAATGGCTCATGGAATCATCACTTCCCTTTGGAGGGAACATCGATCTGGAGAACACCAAGCTTCTCCTTGAAGTACTCAAACTTCACCCTAGCCAATGGCTTCATCAATACATCATCTATCTGATTGTCCATCGCAACATACTAGAGCTTGAATGCTCCACTCTATGCCATATCCCTGATATAGTGATACTTGATCTCGATATGCTTCGACTTGTCATGGAACACTGGATTCTCTGACAACTTCACGCAAATCTGGTTGTCACAATGTATACAAGTAGCATCTATCTGGAGATCAAATAAATCAGACAGTAGCTTCCACAGCCATACTACCGCACAACTAGTTGAACAAGCTACGACATACTCTGCTTCAGCTGTACTCAGTGCCACACAGGATTGCTTCCTGCTAAACCAAGAGATCACACCTGATCCCATATTGAAGCAACACCCTGAAGTGCTCTTCCTATTGATGGAACTGCCTGCCCAATCTGAATCAATATAACCCTCTAGGTTAATCTTCTAATTCGACTCATACTTGAGCACATAATCAATTATGCACCTCATGTACCTTAGAATATGCTTTGTAACAATCAAGTGAACATTTCTCGGATCTGTTAAGAACTGGCTCAAGGTGTTCACAGCAAAGCAAATGTCTGGTCTCATGTTTGTCAGGTACATCAAGGACCCAATCATCTGATGATACATCATAGCATCAACTGAATCTGATGTAGCATCGCTCAATAGCTTTAGGTTCGATGTCATAGGTGTGGCCATGGCTTTGCAGTCCATCATCCCAAACCTCTTCAGGATCTCTATTGCATACTTCCCTTGTCCAAGGAAGATTCCATCTGTACTCTGCCACACCTCCATGCCTAGGAAATAATGCATCATACCCAAGTCCTTCATTTCGAAATCGGCAGCAAGCTTTCTCTTTGTATCAGCAATCAACCCATCCATACCTGTCACAAACAGATCATCTGCATATAGTAGAAGCATCACTGGGTTTCCATATTCAACCTTGTAGTATAGGTTGGAATCTGCTTTACTCTTGGTAAAGCCCAAACTTGATAGAAAGCTGTCAATTTTGCTGTACCAAGTCCTGGGTGCATGTTTCAAACCATACAAGGCTTTCTTCAATCTGCATACATGAGATTCTCTGTCATGTGTCTCAAAACCGAGTGGTTGTTCTACATACACTTCCTCTTCCACTACACCATTCAAGAAAGCAGTCTTGACATCCATCTGGTGTATCTTCCATTTCATCACTGCAGCCAGAGCTAGCACTGATCTGATGGAAGTGTATTTGGATACAGGTGCAAAGGTTTCTTCATAATCTATTCCTTCTTTCTGAGAGAAACCTCAAGCCACAAATATTGCTTTATATTTTTCAATGCTACTGTCTGCAACATGCTTGATCCTGTAGATCCATTTGGAAGTTACAACTGACTTCCCTTCTGGTCTTGGGAAAACATCCCAAACATCATTCTTCATGATCGATTGGTATTCTTCAATCATAGCATCCTTCCATTCTTTCCATTTTGCCGCTTCTTCATAATTGAAAGGTTCTTTATCAATGAAATCACATAGTAAAGCTACATACCCGGAACAGGATCCGGTCCTCTTTCTTTCTCTGTGATTCTCTTTTGGAGCCCCATATATTTCTGCACCTTGGATAATTTCACGTACCCAAGCAGGTTTCCTCTTATGAGTATTCTTCTCCAGAGGTGGATCTACAGGTCTTTGTGGTTCTTCAAATTCTCGATCTTCTTCTTGAGTTTCTTCATTCATGGTTGTATCATTAATTCTGGGTGCTTTTACATCTTCAGGTTCTTCAGCAGGTCTCTTTCTAGATTTGTTGTAAGCTGTGTCTTCATCAAATGTCAAATCCCTGCTGATGTCAATCTTCTTATATCCTGGGAAATATATTCTGTAATCCTTTGAGCTTTCAAAGTATCCCACAAATATACCCTTCTTTCCTGAAGGATCTAATTTTGTTCTCTTCTCTTTTGGAATGTGTATGTACACAGGACAACCGAATATTCTGAGATGGCTGACTTCTAGTTTCTTTCTGGAGAAGACTTCTTCAGGAGTCTTGTTCTCGAGTAATCTATGTGGAGTACGGTTCTATACATACACCGTTGTTCTGGCAGCTTCCACCCAAAGATGCATAGGAAGATCTTGATCATGAAGCATAGCTCTTGCAACTTCCATGATAGTTCTGTTCTTCCATTCCACAATCCCATTCTGTTGTGGATTATAAGGAGTGGACAACTCCCTCTTAATCCCTGATTCTTTACATAGCTCTTTGAATTCATTCGAAGTGAATTCTTCGCCATTGTCTGATAGAAAAATCTTGATCTTCTTTTCAGTGTGATTCGTGATCAAGGCTTTGAATTCCTTGAACTTGCTGAATACTTCGTCTTTGTTATTAATGAAGTAAACCATTGTCTTCCTAGAAAAATCATCAATAAAAGAAAAATAATATGCATACCTGCTTAGTGAGCTTGATGACATAGGACCACATACATTGGAGTGGATGATTTCCAAGATTCCTTTTGATTTTCTTTTGCTACTTGGAAATGTCTTCTTTGTGTTCTTTCCTTTCGCACATCCTTTGCATACCCCATCATGCTTTGCTTGTATTTCTGGAAGATCTTCAACAGCTTTTCTTGCAAGAGGTAGTGCTCTTTAATGCACATGTGAAAGTCTTCTATGCCATAGTTAATTTGGCTCTACTATGTCATGGACCAAGGCTTGTTCTGGATGGCCCTTCAATTTGTACAAACCTCCTTCTTGTTCACCAATCACTATTGCATCATCAATAGTCTTTCCTTTTGGCCACATAATAACTTTACCATCTATGAATGCAACCCTCGTTCCTTTTGCATATAATGCTGATATGGAGAGAAGGTTCTTCTTGAGTCCTAGCACAAACAAAACTTCCTTCATTGTTATAGACTTTCCAGAGTCTAGCTTGTAGGAAGATTCCCCACTACCTTTTATTGGATATTGGTAGTCATCTCCTAGCTTCACCTTGTGAGGTGATTCATGTTCTGAAAGTTTCACAAAGGATTCCTTGAATCTAGTCATATGTTTGGAAACCCCACTATCTATAAGCCAATCATCACTTCCATGAGTAATGTTTCCCGTGAGAGCGGAGATCAAAACATATTCATCCTCGCTTGAAGAATCTTCACTTTCATATCTAGTTCTCTTTGATGAAGGTTCATCATCCTCTGCAGCATGAGCATGATGTCTTCTTTTGTTTCCCTTCTTCTTGTGAGAGCTACTTTTGTTCTTAGGACAATCTCTAGCAAAGTGTCCTCTTTCATCACATGTATAGCAAATGTACTTCGACCTATCTCTAGGCTTTCTAGAGTTATTCCTATGATGATAGTACTTACTTCTGTGATGGATGGATCTGGGTTTCTTGGATTGTACTGTGAGAGCTTGATCTTCACTTCCCATATTCTCTTCTAGAGCTGCTATCCGAGCTTCTTCTTGAGAACATTCTTCCCATAGTCTGCTAAACTTGACTAACTTCTTTCTAGCACAGATCCCTTGAATGAAGGAGTCCCATGTCCTAGGGAGACCATTCAAGGTGGTCATCACAATTTATGCATTCTCCACTTCTTCATCTACTGCTTCTAATTGTTCTTTGATATGAGAAACCCTTGTGAAGTAAGACTGGATGGTCTCTGCATTTTGGATCTTCACATTCTTCAGTTGATTCCTCAGAGTCATCTTCCGGTTTATGTTCTTCCCTTCAAACAATTTGGTTAGGGCATCAAACATAGCTTTAGGTGTCTTGAGAGAGGACACCTATGGGATAAGGTGATCCTTGATAGAATTAGCGATGATCCTCTTTGCCATAACCAAATTCTTCTTATGCAAGGCCTTAGCCTCATCTCCCTCTAAAACTGAAACCTCCTCATGGATGTAGGAATCCAACTCATTCTCTTCCAGGACCAGGGAGATCCTATACTTCCAGCCTCGGAAGTTATCAGTTCCCTCAAGATTTTCATCAAGCTTGGTATGATGAGACATCTTAACTGAGAACCTCAAATGGAAATACAAAATATTTAGATCTTACTAGGTCAAGATGTCGGATCTGGATTTGGAGCTGAAAATCCTGCAGTGCTGGATCAGGAGCAAATTAGGGTTTTGCTTTTCCAGAGTTTTGTCCAGCAAAATGCTTTGAAATTGATCCCTAACTTCGATTTTGGGGAGGAGATCAATCCAGGCCTGGGCTCACTGAAAAATTCCTCTTCTGTGAAAAGCCCTAATTTTTGGCAGTAGTGTCGGGTCCAAAACTGAAAAACCTCAGAATTGGATTATGCTTCGATAGAAAGATGCGCCCTATGGAGGAGAGTTATTCCACCTTACTTTTGCTGAAAATATGTGGAGGAAGATCCACAAACTAGGAATCCCTAGTTCTCACAGCTGCACTGTGTCTTCTTCTCAGGTTAGCTTTGATACCATGTTAATTTTTCAACATTAAGCTAGCATTATTAGGATCTTTAACTGAGAGAATAACAATCACAACAATCAAACACAAGAGACAATGAACATAGTGTTTTTCCTCAGGGAAACCATAAATGGAGAAAACCCCACAACTTCCTCAGAGATAGAATCAACACCAAAATAGAAACGCCCAAAACAATAAGTGATCTCCTGACACCAGTAACCTTCTTCTTATCGAGCCCCGGTGTCTTCTCCTTCCTCAACTATGCGCTACACTTGAGTGTGTATGAGATGTGTGTTAAATAGAGAAGTCACTTCTCTATTTATACTGCTTCCCAGCATGAATAAAACCCTACTAGGGCCGACTTCACCAAGTGAGTCTAATAACCCTAGTGCCCCGGAACTGCGGGGACTTTAACCCTTAGACAATAGGAGGGTTACCCACAATGACTTGACATGACTTGTTTACATTATAGATCCTCCTGATTAGAACATCGGTGCATGACATAATGACTCAATTACATAATAGATACATCCCAAAATAAACATTAGGTTACAAGACATAATATACATAGATGAATACATTCTGAAGTTACAAATACATCGACACTGCCTACAATATTTTTTGGCCATATATGGCTTCATATGGGGTAATTTTGGTAGCTCCATGCAGATAAATGATATTATACCACAATTTTGCAAGATGAATCCATTGTTCCCATTGGTTTGGCTTCTATGAAGAAAAACATCTCAAATAAGTTTCTAAACATTTATCCAATTCTTCTATTTGGTCATCTATTTGTGGGCGATTGGTTGTGTTGAGTTTCAGTTGGGTACCCTAAATTTTAAATAAATCCTTTTAATAGTTAGTTGTGAAGGTATGGTCTCAATTAGATACAATGGAAGTGGGCATGGCATGTAATTTAAAATCTCGTCCCATAAGAATTGGGAAACTATGGATGGTGTAAAAGGGTATGGAAATGAACAAAATTGGGCATATTTTGAATGATGGACAATGACCACCATGATTATTGATTTATTACAATATCTAGGAAGCCTCACTATAAAATCCATAGAAAAATCAGTCCATAGATGGATCAAAATTAGAAGCGGTTGCAAGGCCCATGGTGGATTCATCATTTCTCCCTTGTGTATTTGGAAAGTGTCACAGGCTGCAACAAAGGTTTAGATGTTTTTTTTCATTCCTTCCCAAAATAACAAGTTCTTAATTATTTCATAAGTTTTATAGAATTAGCCATAATCCCTTTGTTTGATAGGATAAAACCTAGAAGTTGTCCAGACCCTATGCAAAAAATACACTTGTGTGGATTAAAATCAAATCTTATAGCGTTTGCATCACTCAATCACAAGGTGAATATGAGATGGATGATCTCATCTCTTTCAAGAATGAGTCACCAGATCATCTAAATAGGCTTCAATAATGTGTTTGATATCGTGAAAAGAAAAATACATAGACTGCTGGAAGGTAGCTCCAACATTTTTAAGGCCAAAGGGAATTTTATAATATGAAAAAGTTCCCCAAGGGAATATAACACAATTTTGTGTTGATCCTCAAGAAGGATTTGAACATGGTTAAAGCCTAAGAATCCATCCATGAAAGAAAAGATCTCAATTCTGTAACACTCATCGATAATTTGATTGATGAATGGTGCTGGTAAATTTTCCTTAGGAAAAATCTTATTCAAATCTTGAAATTCCATACACACTTGGAGGTTAGCCTACATTTTTTCTACTGGGAAAGGATTGGATACCCATTTAATTAACGAAACATGATAAATAAAACCCGCTTTAAGAAGTTTTTCCACTTTATCTTTGATACATGTCGCTTTCCTAGGGTTGATTAGACGGAGTTTTTGTTGAATAGGTTTTACATTCTCATAGGTTTAAATCTCATGTTCAATAATACTAGGGTCTATTCCTGACATCTTCTCATATCACTAGGAGAAAACATTGTGGAATTATTTAAAAAGATTTGTATAAATACATACTTCTCCTCGAGAAAAATTTGCACCAATGTATCTATTCTCCTTAACATCAGCATTACTAAATAGATTGATTAGGATGGTTTGACAAATGTTATCCATATTACCTTATGTGTATACTCCCTATTGATCCAAAGGTTTCAATGGTCGATTAATATCTATAGGTAAATTCACACAAAACTCTCCACTCTTTATATTGTATATTGCTAGAATGGAGTAAGAATGATGATTCAAATCATCCCAAGGATTATCATGACCTATTAGAGCTTCCAGAATAGCCTCGCATGATGGAAATACTATATCTAAACAATAAATATAACTATAGGAATCAAAATCCCAAACGTGCTAAAAAATCTAATCCAAAACTTCAATAATAGAATAATTAGTGTCTATATTACAATGTTGAATTGCTTAATAAGTGACTTTAGATATGTATGAAGGTGAATTAATTCTAGAATGTTGATATTCTTCCATTAGATTCGTTGGAGTAGGAGTAGTTCAAGTATCATTGAGATATGATGTCTGAAAAGAAGCTACTTTTGAACTAGGTACTTTCTCATCATCTAAAACTGGAATGGAACTAATGAAGAAAGTAGGAGTTGGGATATTAAAATCTCTCATTATTGAAGGATACATTCCCACTCCTATATTATAGACCACTAGATGTGAATAATAAATCCATGAAACATTAGATCCTGGAGGTGCATTAGGTTTAGTCTAAGTGATTGATAATTGATCAATGGTGATGCATTCTCCTTCGTAAGTAAAATAAACACTTGAAAAATTGATGATACAATGGTGGTTTTTTATATCTCCATCTTTTTCCTAACAAAATTTTGTAATCGATTGGGTCATCGACCACTTCCATCTCTACATAAATGTTTTTTCTTCCTAAATAGACAAGAAAATAAAGTATGATTCCATGTGGTCTAAAATATCATCCATCAAAAGAAGTAAGTAACATAGGTGACAGAGAAAGTTTTGGTGAGCCAATGACTTTCCAACAAGATAGATCCTTGTCACAAGTTGATGCACCCTCATCCACAAAAGTCCTTCCAATTGTCTTTGTAGAACAATGAAACACATTGACCTGGAAGGAAACATGATAAGGAAGGTGATGTTTAACATTAGATACATCAAACTCAATAACCCAATTGTTCAACACACAACACACAATAAAGCACTCCATTGTGATGTGAAACTTTGGAGTACCTCAAGAGTAGACATGGAAAACAAAGTTTGAGATATATCCTTAACAATTGAATAGTTTGGTGCATCTCTTACATTCATATTATGAGACGATATCTTGTAAACAACTTTCAATATTCAAGGCATCATCTCTTCCATAGGTTTCTCTATATGAACAAGGTTATGTGATTTAGTATTTTATTTATCTCTCAATGATGATTTGATATTTCCACAGTCTTTGGATTGTGTCGATAATAAAACATTGGATACAACCATGTGGAAAAATGATCGATTGGACAAGGTTTCACTATGGGTGCCCCATTGCATGTTTCTAATACAATTGGAAGATCCATAATCCATGTGTTATACTTATGGAAAAGGATTAGTCAAAACAACAGGTTGTTTCTTTTGAGACAACAGCTTGTGAGCTTCTTCGCACTTTCTTAACCCAGTAACATTATCATTTTGTTTTGGTTTATTATTTTTATTAGCCTCTCCTTAGTCTTATTCTTGTTATTATTTTTCCCACTAGGATGTTGTTTTCCCTTTTGGTTTTCCTACAAAATATGTATAAAAATTGTTTGCGAAGAAGGAGAGGAAGTAGTGTTAGTTGCACTTGTTATAGAACATTGAATAAATATATTTCTCATCTGATTGCTAACTAATTTTGTAGTATAATTTCACACAAAACCAACTATACCATCATCATGTAGTCTTGGTTTGGGTTTTGAGGGGTATGAACTAGGTCTCAATGCATTAGGTATAATTTCATATAGTAATCCAAACAAAGAATAAATCAAATCTAGCTGCTGGGAATTTAATATGGATTCCTCCTTCGTAGTGACCCCTAATGTAGAAACATCCTTGGAGATATAAGGAAGAACTGACTTAAGGAACCATTCCAAGAGGAATTTAGGGGGAATACTATCCTTTATCAACCTCTTCCATCTATTCCATTCTCACTGATCATAGTCCCAAACGAACTCACCAACTCTCTTCTTATATTTCATGTACCATGCCAGAGCCATGTATATGAACATGGTCTCTAGCCGCACGATCTTAGAAGCCTCGTTAGTGATGTTCTTCATAGACCATCATTCCCTTGTAGGTAAAGTGATGTTGTTATGTTCCATCTTTAGTTTTCCCACGAAAGGTGGGAAATCTCAACTTAGAATCAAATGTAGTCACCATTCTTGTAGGTATAGGCGAACTGCTACTTCTTGAAGTCTATGTATTTAGATTAGTCTCCTGGGTAGAATTATCTTCTAGCTCTCTAATTGTTGCAATAAAATACCATCTAGACATAGGTTAAAACACCTTCATTAGGTTCCTAGTGTTATATACATGTTGTTCCAACTTGTTTTGGCTTCCTAAAGCATAGTTTGGCCACATTATACACTATTGCACCCTCTTTTTTCTTTTAATTTTCTTTTTTTGAGTACAATGGGCCCTTCCTACTTTTATCCTTCTTTTATGAGTTTATGAAGTTCTAGGTACACTAGGATGCCTTTGGAAAGTTTTCTAGTTGTTTCCTAAGTCCCTTCCTCCCTTTTCTCTTGAAAATCCATTCACATCTTGCTTTATGGTCACTCATGAGGTAAGAAGGACCTTATCCCATTTGTGACCTTCTTGATAGGAGTTGGGTTGGATACTTGCCATATAGGGGATTTTGGTCTATTCTAAGCTTTCCACAGCTGATCTATTCAAATTTCCTCTTTGGTATTCAATTTTCTCTCTTGAGACTGTATTAATATTGTACACATATCATTATTCATTAATGTATTGGAAATTATTCCATTTGAGTACATTTTCTCTTGTGTTATGCTCATTATTTCTTCATAGTTTATTCTATATTTTCTATAAATGTAGAAATCCTTAGTGTAATATTGATTTTCAATCTAGATAATATTGTGCAAAATATTACATGGTATCAGAGCTCAGGCAAGCTGAGCTTATATTCTTCCAATAGTGCACCAGAAGTAGTGGAGTACCAAATAAATCCTAGGGAAATTTCCTTGAAGCCATCTGATTTATCCATTTGAGTCTACCCAGGTGTGATGCACTCTTGAATGTGCACATTATCTAAATAATGATATATATTTTATTCTAAAGAGATTTCAAAGTTTTTGTTTCTTTGTGTTACATGTATAAACAACAAATTCATGGATTCGAAATCAATTCCTCTCCTCTCTCCATTCAACTATTATGAGCAGAAATCAAATATGAAGAGCATATATCAAGAGACAATGTCTCCATGATGTATCCAATGGAGTTGTAAATGAGTCCTCTTATGAAGAGAAGTGTGACTGGATAAATGACCGTGATAGAGAATTCATAACTATTTGTTTGGCCATGTCTCCTAATATTCATTATCTCATAGACTATGCATCCATTTGAGATATGGATCAATATTGATAGATATTTTGGTGTGCAGAAAGAAGAAGATCATCCCTGGAGAAAATCCAACACCTCCTTAAGTGTTATTCCTCTTGATGTTATAACCTTATGCATTTATTAAGAAGAAGCTAATGTTCTTGAAGAAGAAGAAGATGCAAAATCTTCAACTTTTGATCTAGTTCGAATTGGTGTATGTCTGATTGAAGAGAGTACTTCTCCATATTTTGCTTCCCATAAAGTATTTATACCTAAAGAAGACATTGATTTTTTTTTCATTTTGAAGAGATTTCCATTCATTCAGATTTCTCTAATGATTCTTCTATTTCTAATTCTAAGCAAAGTCATCCAGTAAATGCTCTAGAAGTTGAAGAGGAATTCGATTCCTCTCTTGCAATGAGTCTAATAGTCTGCAAGATTGTGATATCATGGATGTCATGAAGGATATATAATATTTTTGAAGTGATCCATTCACTCCCCTTGGTCCAATGCTTCCTATGAATTCCTACTTGATTGCTTGCACCTATTCTCATAGTTTCATTAAAGAATGAGAACATTATTCATTCGCCATCACATTGACACACCTAGGGATTTTGTTCCTCTCTCTTGGAGTTGATACAACCACCCTTGGCTAGAAGTTTCAAGATAGTCAAGTATAATTTGGATTTGATCTCAGGAAGTTCAAGTCTGGTGAGTACCTACATTCATTTTGTTTTCAGTGTACCCCGATTTCTCTACATGGTTTTAGTCTCCATCTTGCAGTTGTCTATGTTCCTGATCATGTCGAGTATATTTATCTTGTTCCCTTTAGTTTTATATGTATCAGAAGAATAATCCTCTATACATAATCATTTAGTTTAGGGAGCATTTTTGTTTCCCTTTTAATGTCCATTTTTTAGGAAGGATTTTCCCCATGTGGTTTTTCCCCTTTTCCTCAGTTTATATGGATGAATAATGTAAAGGGTGACCATAGGCCTAGTTTCCTAGGCCCTAATTTTTTATATTTACACTCTGTAACATTCCCAAAAGTGACATGTATGCAAACCCTAAAAATGACATGCATGCAAACCCTAAAAGTGACATGCATGAAAACCCTAAAAGTGATATGCATGCAAACCCTAAAAATGACATGCATGCAAACCCTAAAAGTGATATGCAAGCAAACCCTAAAAGTGAGATGGATGCAAACCCTAAAAGTGAAATGCATGACATCTAAGTAGTATTTAATGGTGCATGCACTCAATTAAGTCTCCATGCACATGCATGCAAGTCAATTGCAAATTAGAAGTTAAAGTGACCTAATTAGGTCAAAAGTTGGGGTTTTCGCAGTTGAAAGTTATAAAAGAAAGATAAAGTGAATGGAGATTTTAATTTTGGATTATTATTATTTTGGAGCTCTTGAGAAATAGCACAACATGCAGCCACATTAGTTGGGGTTGAAGACGACATCTTCATCTAACGGGATTTCGACAGTGAGACATCTACCCTAGTCTCCTTCAAGATAAACCATCCAGGTTTGTCACCGTATCTATTGCATTCATCATTATTCAATATTCTAGTATAAGTCCGAAGGTTATTGCAGATTCATCTGTACAGTTGGGTCATTTATCTAGGAAAACCCTAGTCATTCACCAGGACTCTGGATCACTATATTTCTTCCACATGCGGCCTGCATCCACACTGATAGGATCACTCTATTGCATTGGGTGATTATCAGCTATCAAATTGTCCATCCGGGGCAACTAGCAGTAGTTTACAGGGTTGTGGTGGCATGAGCAGCAGACTGTGAGATGAATTCGCTAGGGCATCTGGGAGGTCAAAACCCTTTCATGCTATGGCCATCCTCTCCAGCATGGGCATACCTTCCTTTCGACTTATTTCCAGCTGAAATTGACCATCTCTTCAGCAAAAATGTCACACTTGTTTGATTCAGCCATCCGGGGATATTGCAGCAGAAACAAGGTTATTTCTTTACCAGCTCAGCTCATCTTGCATGCGTATTCTCTCTGGAGCACATTCAATCACCTTATCAATGGTAAGTGTTCATTCTATACTGCAAACCCTAACCCTAATTTCAGCTATAAAATAGGGAAATTTTGCATGGCAGTTTGCATGCCCGACTGTTTTAGTAAATTTGCATAGAAATAGAAAATATCATGATTTGGGATATTACAGTGGTATCAGAGCATGATCCTTTCCAGCTGTGGGCACATAGCAATTGAATAAAAGTGCATGTTGATACATGCATGTACATGCAAATGCATGTTAGTGATGTTGGTGAAGTGCATGTCAGAACAAAGGTTTTTCTTTGCCAGCTTGTGAGAACATGAAGACAATGAGAAGGATCTTAACTAGAAATTGGCAGAGGTTAGCAGTACTTCAATAATTTCCTCAATATCAAGAGTATCTAGCCTTGGGTGATGAGGTATGTGCGGCATTGTCCTTTCAATATTAATACACCATCCAGTTCGGGAGCCAGCCCAAGGATTTGGATGAGGATCTCCTTAAAGGCATAGTTGGGGAAGAGAAGAAAGATGAGCATGAAGTACAAGTTGTTGGTGAGATTCATTTGGAGTTAACAGTACATGATGAGGATGTGCATGAGGAGATAGCATTAGAGCCATCCTATGAGTCTAGCGACACAAGCACATTTGCTAGTCAGATTTTGGACAAACCATGTGATGAGTTGGAGTTGGTACACTCTTCATTACCTACAGTAGGAATCTAGACAGTTATGACAGGTGAAATGCATGAGGTGCAAGGCAATGAGCACAGTAGTCGAGATAGTGAGCAATTCTACACATGGAGGTTAGGGAGAGTTTATACATGCATGAGATAGAGCTTCCAGATGATAGTCATCGAAAGAAGATTGAAAGGGTTAAAGAAAGCATTCTAGCAATGAAAGAGAGGAACAAGATACTCTGAGACACCATAGTACATCGAGATGTTGAGCTTACAGTTCTTCAAGTTGTATGTACCGAGTCAGAGGTCAGGCTGTCTAGTATTGAAGAGCAGTTGTATTCCTTGATGGGGCAGCAGAAGAAACATACTATTGCATTTCAAAGTAGTCCTCTTAAGGAGTACATAGACAGGGCTTGCAATAGCTTGAGTCCACATTTGCATAGTGGTGGATGGTTTTTACAGATTGGCCAGGATCAAGAAATTGACTAGCAGTATATGAGCGTTCTAGTTGAAATAAGAAGGGTAGAATGTCAGCTTGGTAGGATTATTCCTTGTGATGGTGCTTATGTACAAGGTACTTTTCATGGGTTGGATTGGAGAGAGATTAATATTTGGTGTCCTATTGAGTGGGTGATTCTTGGGAAGACATTCCTAGCCAAGGGTATAGTCCCACAAGAGCCTTCAGATATTGGGGATGAAATATGCACAAGTTTACATTGGGATCCAGGAGGAAGACCTTATGAGGGATGGATACAATGTTTACCGATGGTGTTACTTGGGAGTCTGCATGGTGCTCCTTGTGTCGATACTACGCAGGGTAGCGATGGATGCATTTTGACCTCTACAATTCTTAGATTGATTTGGGACCCTGGGATTACAGTGACTAACAATTTAGTGATTGCTAGAGGGTGCTTTCAGGAGGTCTTTGGTGATGGTACCGTATAGTGCAGTGTTTTGAGGAGAGGGTGCTATAGATTTCCTAGGATAATTTGGGACCCTGGGATCATCCCCGGATTCACTTGGTTCAGTTGATTGATTGTGGATTTGCGTTGGCATTGCTTGAGGACAAGCAATATTTGGTGAGGGGGGACTGTAATGTTCCCAAAAGTGGCATGCATGCAAACTCTAAAAGTCACATGCATGAAAACCCTAAAAGTGAGATGCATGCAAACCCTAAAAATGGCATGCATGCAAATCCTAAAAGTGATATGCATGCAAACCCTAAAAGTGAGATGCATGCAAACCCTAAAAGTGACATGCATGACATCTAAGCATTGTTTAATGATGCATGCACTTAATTAAGTCTCCATGCGCATGCATGCAAGTCAACTGCAAATTAGAAGTTAAAGTGACCTAATTAGGTCAAAAGTTAGGGTTTTCATAGTTGAAAGTTATAAAAGAAAGATAAAGTGAATGGAGATTTTAATTTTGGATTATTATTATTTTGGAGCTCTTGAGAAGTAGCACAGCATGTGGCCACAACAGTTGGGGTTGGAGAAGACGTCTTCAGCTAACAGGATTTCGACAGTGAGACATCTACCCTAGTCTTTTTTAGGATAAACCATCCAGGTTTGTCACCGTATCTATTGCATTCATCATTATTCAGTATTCCAGTATAAGTTCGAAGGTTATTGCAGATTCATCTGTACAGCTGGGGCATTTAGCTAGGAAAACCCTAGTCATTCACTAGGACTCTGGATCACTATATTTCTTCCACATGCGGCCTGCATCATCACTGATAGGATCACTCTACTGCATTGGGTGATTATCAACTATCAAATTGTCAATCAGGGGCAACTAGTAGCATTTTACAGGGTTGTGTGGGCATGAGCAGCAGACTGGCAGATCAATTTGCTAGGGCATCTAGGAAGTCAAAACCCTTTCATGCTCCATACATCCTCTCCGGCATGGGCATACCTTCTTTCCGACTTATTTCCAGCTGAAACTGAACATCCCTTCAACAAAAACATCACACTTGTTTGATTGAGCCATCCAGGGGTATTGCAGTAGAAACAAGGTTATTTCTTCACCAGCTCAGCTCATCTTGCATGCGTATTCTCTCTGGAGCACATTCATTCGGCTTATCAGTGGTAAGTGTTCATTCTATCCTGCAAACCCTAACCCTAATTTCAGCTATAAAATAGGGAAATTTTGCATTGCAGTTTGCATGCCTGGCTATTTTAGTAAATTTGCATAAAAATAGAAAATATCAGGATTTGGGATATTACACACTCATACATTCAATATTAATGGGGGGGTGTTGGAATAAAATCCCATCTAGACATAGGCTAAAATGCCTTCATTGGATTCCTAGTGTTATATACATGTTTTTCCACCTTGTTTTGGATTCCTAAAACATAGTTTGGCCACATTATACACTATTGCGCCCTATTTCTAATTTTACTTTGCATTTTTTGAGTGCAAAGGGCCCTTCCTTCTTTTATCCTTCTTTTAATAGTTTATGTTGTTTTATTCAACTTTTCTCCTAGATTAGGAAGTGCTAGGTCCGCTAGGATGTATTTGGAAAGTTTGCTAGTTGTTTCCTAAGCCCCTTCCTCCTTTTTATCCTAAAAATCCACTCAAATATTTCTTTATGGTCACTCATGAGGTAACAAGGCCCATTTATACCATTCATGACCTTCTTGCTATGATTTGGGTTGGATACTTGCCATATAGTGGGATTTTGGTGTAGTCCAAGTCTACCATTAGTGAGCTATTCAAATTGCCTCTTTGGTATTCAATTTTCTCTCTTCAGAGTGTATTAATATTGTACACATATCATTATTCATTAATTTAATTGGAATTATTCCACTTGAGTATATTTTCTCTTGTGTTCTACTCATTATTTCTTCACAATTTCTTCTATCTTTTTTGTAACTGTAGAAATCCTTAGTGAAATATTAATTTAAAATCTAGATCAGCTTGTGAAAAATATTACACTAACTTCTGCTTATTCTTTGGGACTTCCTTCCCATGCAAACTCAATTAATAATTGGTCTTATTGTTTGGAAAATTCCATCGAGGGGTTGGGATGAAGCGTGGTTTCCTTCACGGCACATTTCTTCTGACAATATTGAATCTAAGAGAGATCAAATCTAGCTGAGCAGTCTCTTCAACATTCCTCCAAGTTCCTTATTCTCTCTATACTTCCTCTTCTTCCATGTCCTCTGGGTTATTTCCTTCACTCTTCCTCGGGGGGATGATATCACGACTCTCATCATAACTGTTATTCACCTCTATTCCTCTCTTTTTTAGAGTGTTTCATATTTTAAGCACTCTTCTTTCAAAAAAACCCCACTCTTTTAGGAAAATGGACCCTTTTGAACACTCTCATTGCCCATTCCCATTTGAAGTTCTTCTTTCCTCTCCAAACTACATTATCCTTCCCCCTTAGTTTGTTTTCTCCTTTCTTTCTTATGAATTCCTGCTCGATCTTATCTCTTCTTGCATATATTTTCTCCCTCTAGATTCACCACTCTTCTAGATCCATTTTTGCACCTACATATTCTCCCACTACTTCATGCCCCACCCCCACAACGTGGGATTTACGTTGCTCTACTATCAGGTTCCATTGTCATTATCCCCTTCTTAATGAACAACATCTTTACCCACAATGGAATTTGCACCAAGAATCTCTTTCTTGGGCCCTCTTTGAATCTTGCTTTTGCACTACTATACAATTCATTGCTTCCTATGGAAAAGTATACAATATACCCTTCTTTCACACACAATAACCAAAAGTCAATCACTCTAGACCACTTATAAGTATATTATATTCTCATCTCTTCTATCTTCTCCTCAATCCATACTATCAATTGAGGTTCTCTCCAAATGTTATTAATCAAAGACTTCCTCTTTTTCCATTCATACAACAAAACATGAAGACCGTAGAAGAAATTTTCATGTAAATATGAATAAATGTACTTGTCTTTCTAGTGATGGGGTGCAATTCAGATTCCTCTAATCTCTTTTCATGTGAACTCATCCTCCTTAATTTCCAACCATTCTTCAATCTTATATTTAGTGGGCTTCCACCTCATTTCTTCATTGTCCCTTCACAATCCCCATCAGGTCCCAACATACATAACCATTTTTTTTGTTGGTATTTCGTTAGACCTAGGGTTCAACATACATCACCAATAAAAACCCCACAACTGCTGGCATTTTCAATACCCTATAAGAAGGATAAGGTCTCACCTGAGACACACACACAAGATTACATAGACCAATATAAGGGACATAGAAGAGAGTATGGGTTTTTTTTTTGTATTCATTTATTCACTTAACCATGTATTTGAATCTTTAACACACTAGTATTGATCTTCTAAACTAAACATTCATAACACATTCAACCATATAAAATTGTGTGAAACAAGTATTAGGTAACAACTACTTTACATTAATATCCAAGAAGTGGGTACAATCCATGGCTTCAAATCAAACTCAACAACTTAATGCTCTATCCTTCATACATCAATAAAATCATAACATAAACAATGTATCCTAGCATGATCGAGGAATCAAACATACATTAGAAAAACATATCAAACAACTAGCACTAAACTGACCCAAGAGTATATTAGCAAAACTCAAAAACCAAAATAAAGTAGAAAAACTAAAACCTAGCCCATTACAAAGCATGCCTTTATATAGGATTATGTTCAAAACTGCAAATGCTGATGGTGCATAGTATCTAAATGAAATCGGTGCACAATATGCTTCCATTTTTCTTCCTCAATGCATAATTGTATTCTAACTATCTTCCTTGGCACACAACATGATTTCCAAAACTTGGGCTCCAACAGATGTGATCTGAGATACGGGTAGCTTTATTCTATCGAAATTAGGACAATGTATTAGTCTTGACATCATACTTGATAGGAAGCTAACAATGGTTCAAAAACATATTTTTTAAGTCATGGAAGGAATGATAGGATGAAACAAGGAATTTGTTGGAATATAATAAACCCACTCATAAAATAATTAATCATTATTTGATTAATTTCCTACCCACTAGCTTAGATAGTTGGCATCCACTTGCACCTTAGAGTCAACACTTGCCATCTATATCCTAGGAATGATTTATTTCTGATTATGGGTTGATCTTCACCACTTTATGGCCATCCAGAATTGGTAACTACGCTTTACAATAGATTCTACTTTATTCTGTTTTTTCTGCTTTATCCTGCTTTTCTATGGATAAGGTAAAGCTAGTCAACTAGGAAACTAGAAGCTTTTGTTGCCAACCCATCCTCCATTATTTTCTCTCCATATTCTAGGATTAGCAAGTATTTCCTTCACTCATCATCACTCACACATGCTATTGCTAATTCATGAGGTGCTTGATAGATTGGGAAAGTGCTTTAGTCAACTATGGGGTTTATTATAATTAGTAAGCCTGCTTTATGAGCTAGCTTGAGTTGTCTTCTAGAAACTCCTTTTTCCTTTATAAGGATGTATTACCTATGTAATAATATCAATTATCATTTATTGATCATTCATTAATGTGTGTTCATTAATTCTTCTTCTTCTCTCCTTATGCTAATTATCTACAATTCTATATGAGGTTAATTGTGTGCCTAGATCCTTAGCTAGTTTATGAAATTCCTTATGCCATCAAGGCTTTAGAATTTCTACATGGTATCAGAGCTAAGGTTCTCAAAGTTATACATGCTATCAAATCTGAGGATATCAAAGATCTACATGATATCAGATCTTTGAGAGTTCATTAATTAATCCTCCTTTTCAGATTTGCAGGTTTATTTTGTAGGTTCAACTTCGAATGGATTCAAGAGTATAAGTTCCTCTTATTTTTCCATTCAAAACCTATTTAGAGTGGAAACTAAAGATGATTTCATATCTAAAGAGACAAGGTCTCTATGATATATCTATTGGAGCTGGTGAAGAGTCTTATGAAGAGCTAATTGACTGGTTGAATGACTGTGATAGAGAAATTGGAGCTATTTGTCTAGCTATCTCTCCATGCATGTACTACCTTATTGATTCTGTTGATTACCCAAAGGATCTCTAGACAACATTGGATAGAGTTTTGGGAAAGAACAATGAGGATCCTTTTAGCTATGTGGAGAGTGCCTCTAGCTCCTCAATGATTTCTCTCTCTCAAGATGTCTCGGCCTCTACAGTCTCTGATGAAGTTGATCATGAAGAAGAAGTTTCTCATATAGTTCCTGTTGCTACTACTCTCTTTGATTCGAATGCTTCCTCTTTCAATCAAGAAGCAAATATTGAAAAGCCATGTTTTTATGTGTCTCTTGAAGTAGAAGATCTTGATTCATCTTTTTATGATGATTTTGATGAAAAAAGTGACTAATGGAGCTGCTATTTCTATTGATGATTCACTCACACATTCAGTGTTCTCTATATCTTCTATCATGGATTCTGAAATCCATATGCCAGACCTCTCCCACTTTGTGCATGCCTCTCTTCTTGATGGTGCACAACCCAGTGACTTCCAGGATGTTTTCTTAGCCAAATCAAGTCCTTCTAGTGTTTTTCCACTTACCATACTTGATCCCATGTGCTTCCGCAGCTCCTCCTTTGTTCTTGGCATTCATTCTCAAAGCCTCCTTGAAGATTTTGAACATCACTATCTTTCCTCCTCTCATACTTCTACCATAGAGGATTCTTTACCAGTATATTCCCATGAATCTACTATTGTGCTTATTTGTGATCTCTTGGATTCTTTGGAAGCTAGATCAACCCATGGATCCCATTCATTCACACTCTTTTATCCTATGCCTTCTCTATGTTCCTACTGTTAGCACTCAGAATGTACCCAGGTTGTAAAAGGTAAATCCCAAGGTAACAACAAAAACTACTTTAGAAAGAAACTGGATTTTCTTTCCAGAGAGGGATCTCTCAAATACAGATTTAACAAGGCCAGATATAAATCAACACTCAAAGATTATGTAAATGGTTGAAACATTACACATGACCATTGGACAATGGAGTCACACATACATAAAGATATTACAAAGACATATGCATGAGATTTTATCAAAGGCAAGATAACCATTCAATCATAGTCATTCATTTAATTTCAGGTGGGGCAGAAGAGATAATGAACAGTCCATCAATACAGAGCATCAAAAGATGAATTCTATATCAACTTTAGCAAAAACATTCATAGAATATCTGAGACAATGATCAGAGCATAAATAATATGAATTCCAACCATTCAACACTATATTTCAGATATGAAGAAAACAAAATGGACTGAAACACTAGAAAAACATTCACAAAGGAAGGGAAATATAGACTACAATGTAAACAGCACAAGAATCTTTGATAACCACATGCATTCGGCTTTGTTATTCAAAAATATATGTCTTCACAAAAACATTCAACAACAGGATGGGTTCCAACCCCCATCACATAAAGTAAATGCAATTATATACATAAAATAATTTATTCCTCCAAGAAGATTTATAACTGAATAACCCGCTTAATCAAAGTCTGGTAACTATATTCCTAACTCCTAGGAATAAAATACTTGCTTTGATCCTAACAGATCATTAAATTATAATCAACTCGGTGACAAGTCCCGTCTAAGCAGCTCCTCAGCGCGCAACACCTTTTTTTATGAATGAAGGATGTATTTTGTTTTTTCGAATTTTTCTATAGCTCTTAATTGCTCTACGCTTGGAATATCATATTCAACCATCTCCCGAATAGACACCTCCAGCTCCATGTAGGCTTCATAAGACACTTTAGGCAACCCTCCCCTGATGATCAGTAACTTCTGCAATATCTCAAAATCTTCGGTCCGCTTATCCACGATGACTTTCCCTGTCAGCCCCTTTTCCAGATCGTCAAATTTATAATGATCCATATGGCTTCATACCAGCAAACTGTGATAATTCTCTTGAGAAAACATTCGTCCCTCCTCGTCCCAAAAGGAAGGAAGGCCATCTTCAAATAATTCTTTAAAATCCTGCTTGAATTCATTAACCTGTGAGATCATTTCATCAGCTTTGTCTTGTACTGTCTTCATTAGATGATGTTTATGAATAAACCTTTTGGCCCACAGTACCATTTCTACTCTGTCCTTTACTCCCATATCATGCAATTTTTGGTAAGTCAATGAATTTAAGAAATTTAGCGCATTCTGAGCTGTGCCAAGGGGTTTCCTCTCAATAGTTTCATTTACTAACTTCAGTCTTTGATTGGCCATATTGATCAATATGCTTTGATCATCAATGAAGTTCAAATACTGCCTGAACTTAGTAATTTCTACGGATAATGTATCCCAAATTATGTGCTTTGCTCCTTGGAGAGGCCCCTTTCCTATGTTCCTTTCTTTCAATTCATTAAATTTCTTTTGTAGCTGACTTTTATCTTGCAATATCCTATTCTTATTTTCAGTCACTTTGGCTAGCTCATATTTGACTTTTTCATTTTCCACCTTTAATTCTCTTATTTCTTCATCTTTCAGGCTGACTTGGGACATGGGCACTAGTAGGTCATCTGCAGAGAAATCATTTAATGGTTTTTCAATGTTCACAATAGACAAGTCTTCATCAGTGGGAGTTTGGCTCATTAATTCCTCCATGATCTCTTTTTCTTCATTTTGATCCTTTTTCAGCTGTGAGATTTGTCCTAGTAACTCGTTCCATTATGCTTTCCACTTATCCCTTTCTTCTTGTAATTTTACAGTCTTTCCTTTATATTCCATCATATCCTGATGAATCTTGTCCTTTTCCTCTTGTAATGCTAATAATTCGGATGATTGAACATGTTCTGTACTTGGGATCTTTAGCCTTTTCTTCAATACCTGGAGGGTTTTTTCTTTTTCTTCTAGGAGTCTTTTGATTGCTTGGGTGTTACCTTTTTCATTCCTTGAGCTTATGATGTCTGCTTGTAGCTTTTTTATTTGAATGGAATTAGCCTTATTTTCAACTTTCTCATGTTTTAATTGAACTTCCAATTTGTCTACCAAAACTTGTAATTTATTAACTCTCATCATAGCATGCAATAAATCAGAATAAATAATGTCTCATGTTTGTTTATGTAGATGTATTTTATCTGGTACACTAATCTTGTCTAATCTCACTTCCATTTCTGACATCTTCTTATCACTTACCATGGCCAATTTAAAAGTATTTCTTTCTACGTCCCTGGTAGAAATCAAGGAAGTTTTTGGATTATTTAAACTCCTCACCCGCGGGAGTAGGTTCCTTGTCTCTTCTAGGGACTACTTTTGCTTCTCCACATAACTAGTCATGAGCTCTTCTTTAGACTTGAAAACTGGGCCTAATTCTGAATTATCCACACCTTTAAAAGAAAACTGACTCACCTGTACAGATTTTGTAGGGACCAAAAAAACTCTTTTTAAATCATCTTAAATGACTTCACTTAAAGCTTTATCATCTTGAAACAACTTGGCATTTTTATGTGAAACATCCTCATCTATCTACATACTTTCAACTCCAGAAAGAATTCTTTTAACCAAAATATTAGAAACATCTATCACTTGAGAGACTGCAACCGGTATACTGCTTGTATTTTCATCAGATCCTGGAATTTCCATAAAGTGAAGCAAATTGGCGGCTTCATTCAGACCTTCAACAACTTGGTGGTCAAATGGCTTATTTTTGTTAGCTTGTTTTCTCAAGGAAATTATATGGTAGGGGTCATAATTCACCCTTTTCACCCTTTGAAAATCCATGCTTTCCAATAATTTCTCTATGAACACCAGAGCACCTTTATTTTTAAAAATAAAAGAGCCAAATTTAAGAGGGAACTTGATATTGGAAGATTTCTTAAAAGCTCCAAAGTGTTCTTCTTCAGCATGCACTCTCTGTCTCAAATATTCCAATGCAAAAAATCTGGGAGTAAGAAAAGCGGGTAGCCTATAAGGCTCTCTAGTAAAACCATATATTCTCAAAATAGTGAAATCCTTGTACAAAAACCAATCTCCGACCCTATCCTCAAGTGAGGACTGCATCATGCTTTTCATTTCTTCTAATACCCAGGGTAACACTTCGTCAAACAACATCTTGTACAGTTCTGACATGATAAAATTTGAAAATTCAAACATGTTGATTTGCTTGGGAAAATCTGAAGAAAATATGGTACTTAAAAACTGCAATTCGGTGACATTCGAACATAGCAACATGTTCAGCAAATAAGTTTGAAACTTGAAAAACCTAACTTTTGGAAACTCACTCAACTGGAGATGTATAGCTTCTGCCAAATACTCGTCTAAATTGAAGACATGAACTGACTGAGACTTAGAACTCATCGAACTCATTTTTAATAGGAAGCCCAAAATGACTTCATTGACATGACAATCATCATCTAAACCCAAGACTTGACAGACCAAGGACATGACTAATTGAACCTCATCTCTGAAAATGTGAACATGGTATGGTAGGAAAAGACCATCTAGTGACTGACCCTTGTTCAAGATGCTGGACAGGAATTTGCAGCAGACCTCAGTTTCACAATTTTTGTACACTTCAGCTAAAATGGACTTGTTTACAGGCTCACGACTATCGGGATAATTGGCAGGCAAATTCAGGTTTTCACGGATGACCTTGGCATCAATTTTACACAGTATCCTAGACATAGAATGACTTACAATAACTCTCTGAGAAGAAGAATAGTAAACTGCACACCAGTCGACAAACTTGGGAAAATGTAGGGTCTGCTCAACATTGAAATGGTATAAAAATGATTTACAAGCATTTAGAATATCATTACCCTATGAATTGTATTGCCATAATCTCTCTTTGTTGACTGATACCCTTCCCACAGACAAGAAAGGATCACATACCCCTCTATCCCTATCAACCAGGTATTCTTCTCTCTCATCAAGAATATGGTTAAACCCTTGCAAATCTTTCCATTTATCCATAATACAGACAACAATGGTAACTCGGCGGATGAATTTCAGGTATTCGAGACTTACCTGTTACTGTGGCCGCATATATCCAAGGTTGACTGTCAAAAGGGTGGCAAGCAAGAATTCCTTTTCATTCGTCTGGCGCGAATAAAAAATAGTTCTTCAACAAGTCAACTTTACTTATATAGGAGCCCACTCCGGCCCCCCTTCAGCGGTTTCCGCCAAAATTCTTTTGCCCATGCAATGCACCACAATATGCCGCATGTACCATGGTTTCCACTCCACTACCACTTTTTGTTTCCAACCACCGTGCAAATTCCCGCTCCGGATCCGTCGATGTAATTTCCCTTTATTTCCCAGCCGTCGGATGAGGCTATATGTACCCTATTCCGCCGAGCTTCTTCGTTTTATCAAACGTGCAAGTCTACGAGGCGGGGTTCACAATGATCGTAGATTTCATTGAACTGGATCTGTGACCATTGATCTTCATATCTCACCGAACACCCCATATGTCCTTATCCTTCTTGCATATTCATAAAACGAACACATTATAAGCCGTCGATCTCCATTTCCTCGCTTTGCACCATTGGATCCCATGATAATTCATTGCTTACTTGCCCTTTGTTATACTTTTATACCATAATATTTAACCAAAGTTTTCAAACAACCATTATTTCTTCTTTACCATGGTCCTTCGACCCTCTACTAGGCAAAAGTGTTAACACCTACAAGATCACTTCCACACATCCTCTCTGTGTAAATGAAGATGGAGACATTATACATTCACTTGGACAGTTATTTCACCTATATGGAGCTCAGTTCATCTCTACTGGTTTGAAGTTCAAGTCATCTCATCATCTTGGAGCTGATTACAAGTCTCAATATCCTTCAGTATTGCCTTCACATCATTGGATCTCAGCTGTTCTACATGGTCCTACAACTGTCCTTGATCCAGGTGAGCAGATTTATCTTCTTCCCAAGAAGAATATTCCTCCAGACATCGGCATTTATTTTGGAGCAGCAACACCACTAGTAGTTCAGCATTTTTGGTATTGCTTTTCATGTCCCTTCTTGAGGGAGGATTTTCCCCTTGAGGTTTTGCCTCTTTCCTCATTTCTTTGGACAAGATAAATTGTAAAAGGGTGACCATAGCTTTATTGTTGGGCCCTATATTCATATATATTTCTTATTAGTTCAGGAATATCATCATAAATTCAGGCTTAAAGGGGGGTGTTGGAATATAATAAACCCACTCATAAAATAATTAATCATTATTTGATTAATTTCCTACCCACTAGCTTAGATAGTTGGCATCCACTTGCACCTTAGAGTCAACACTTTCCATCTATATCCTAGGAATGATTTATTTATGATTCTGGGTTGATCTTGACCACTTTATGGCCATCCAGAATTGGTAACTGTGCTTTACAACAGATTCTGCTTTATTCTGCTTTTTTTGCTTTATCATGCTTTTCTATGGATAAGGTAAAGCTAGTCAACTAGGAAACTAGCATCTTTTGTTGCCAACCCATCCTCCATTATTTTCTCTCCATATTCTAGGATTAGCAAGTCTTTCCTTCACTCATCATCACTCACACATGCTATTGCTAATTCATGAGGTGCTTGATAGATTGGGAAAGTGCTTTAGTCAACTATGGGGTTTATCTTAATTAGTAAGCCTGCTTTATGAGCTAGCTTGAGTTGTCTTCTAGAAACTCCTTTTTCCTTTATAAGGATGTATTACCTATGTAATAATATCAATTATCAATTATTGATCATTCATTAATGCGTGTTCATTAATTCTTCTTCTTCTCTCCTTATGCTAATTCTCTACAATTCTATGTGAGGTTAATTGTGTGCCTAGATCCTTAGCCAGTTTATGAAATTCCTTATGCCATCAAGACTTTAGAATTTCTACAGAATTCAATATACCATTTTTCATCTACTTTAGTGGGAACGTGTTCAAATAATCTCAATTGAATTTAATCATCATTAAGTGAATCGGAAAAACACCATAAATGAATTGGTTTTGTGCCCAAAATACGTATGGTGGAAAGTCCCATTCCCTATTGCAAGGGTGGATGGGGAAATGTGTCCTCCATTTGAAAGAAAACCTTAGAAATGAATTGAGGAACCTCCAAATCCTTTAGTAGGATTAAAAAAAAGTGGATGAGAAGCTATCAAAATATTGGGCACACTCATCAATGGCATCTCAACTATAAATATACTCAACCCAAAAGGTGAGGACAATGGATCACTCAAAGGTTGAGTTATCGTAGAGCCCAAAGGTAGAGTACTAGTACCAAATGCAACAATAGGAGTTGTGCTGACCTTTGTCACATTTGACATATGAGCACTAAATTGAGGATGAGATAATCCCCATGTAATGATACTAATTGTAGGAGTATGTAAATACTCTAATCCTTCTCATGGACTATCCATAATGAGTCCTCGAATTATATGGTAAGCAATTGTTATTGGTTTTAGAGAACTTGAAATCTACGCTAGTACTAGATCATCATGTCCAATTAATGGAGAGTTAAAGGGTATAATACAGCCTATGGATTGAATAGCTTCAACTCAAGCTAATTTTGGTACAAAAGTGTTAGTTCTTAAAATTTCTGGTTCACTGAGTAACTCAATAGAAGCTACTAGCTCAAAATAATCAGCTATGTTTAATCAACACCTCTAAGGAGGTAGTGGAGGCTCTAGTTTGAGCAAGGGAATATTTTAGATTGTACTAGACCAATAGAGAGTTTTATATTCAAACCTTAATGAATATTTAAAATAAGTTCAAACTTAAGGCCAAGTAAACACATAGATCACACCACTAGAAAAATTTCTAGAGATATCAAACAAGCAAACAAATGGTATTTTGGGGTTGAATATGGGTTGATTAATTCTCACAACCAACAACAAAGGTGTTAGAAGAAGTTACCAAGACCTATGATAACATCCGTTCTTGGTGCAAGTATCCCATAAAGGTATGGGAAACTTTCCAAGGGAATTGATAGTTTGGTTTGAAATCTACCTCATTTACCACAAGAAGCCCCCTGCAATCACCTAGGTGGTCCTTAGGAAAAGCAACTAAGGATAACAACTCATATTCCACGTCCAAGGAAACAGTCAATGGTCAGGATTGTAAATATGGGTAGGGTAACTGATCCCAAAGCTTCAAAATTACTGGAACCATAGAGGTCCCAAGTTGGTACAAGTGAAACCGTACACACAAAATCCCACAAATATTCGATTAAGAATAAAAAGGGTAATCTCTTCAACTTAACCTCACATGACCTTGTGCTTGAATATTGTTTGAGAGGAGCTTCCTAGCCACACCTATATGATAGTTGGATTTTCCTATCCTTAGGATAGACACATATCTTTCATAGTTTAAGAGCCTCAGAATGTTTTCTTTCACCTTAATCCATGGCTATTACACCTAGAATACTTTGTGAACCCTATAAAATAAGATTTTTAATCAATTTTAATTAATCACTTAATTTTATGGGTTTTTTTTACTTAAGGGTCATGAATGTGAAACTAGTGTTATGTTATGAAACTTTCAAGAAATAAGCACTATAAGAATATAATTGTGTATAAAGCAAAGAAAGATCCTTGATTGTTTTTAGAGAAAAGAAACACTTCTGAAATGAAAGCAAATTTCACCAAAATGTTTTTTGTTTTATAAAATTTCAAGTAAAGAAAGACATGTTGGTAATGACTCCCAATTGATTAATTATTCAAATGCAAATGCCTATATTTATACAAATCACATGGCGGTTGGGTTTCACCTTCCACTCAGCCTGTTTGGCTTCCTACTCTCTATTTATTTATTTATTTACATTATATAACCCTAACGGATTATATTCTAACAATCCCCCTCTTAATCCGAAGGGGTGTTCATAAGTCCGAGCATGTTTCTGAACCTTTCAAACTTTTCTCGTCCAAGCGCTTTGGTGAAAATGTCTGCAACTTGATCATTTGTGGAACAATGTCGAAGATGGACTGTCTTGGCTTCTACATGATGTCGAATCAAATGATACTTTATGTTGATGTGTTTGGTTTGATCATGGAATCTAGGATTCTTAGCCAGCTTGATTGCAGAAGTATTGTCGACCAGTAATGGAGTGGAGTTCTCTTGTTTTTCTTGCAAATCTTCAAGTATCTTCCTGAGCCATACTATTTCTTTCGTTGCTTCAGCTGCAGCCACATATTCTGCTTCTGTTGTTGAATCTTCCAGAACTGATTGTTTGTGTGATCTCCATGAGATA
>LPNX010595253.1:209178-222513 GCA_001517045.1 Pseudotsuga menziesii | reverse complement strand
TCAGGAAATCCAGGCATCTTTAGTCGAATGGTGCCCATTCCCTTTGGTTTAATACTTGACTTATCTGCAAAGTAAACTATGCCATCTATTGTTTCATTCATTTCTTCAAAACAGTATTTTCTAAATGTCATGTGTGATGTTGCACCAGTATCAAGCAGCCAACAAACTTTGTAAGATGAAAGAGAATTCATTTCATTAAATCCAAGATTACAATGTGCAACAATACAAGAATCAGAAGATTTACTAGCATCTTGGTCATCTTTCTTCTGGTTATACTTGTCTTTGATGGAGTCCCATGAAGCCCAACACTGATCTGATGTGTGCCTAGTCTTTCTGCAATGCTTGCACTTTGATCTTTTTCTGGAGTTGTTTCTGCCCCCTCTGCCTCTCTTGCTGCAATCTCCCTTGGAAGGGTCTTTGGATTGGTCTTTGCCAGCTAGGGCAGCACCAATACTAGATGCCAAAGAGTGCATCTTTACAACTGTTAGTGTAATTTACAAAGAGAAACAGAAAAATAATAACCTTGCAGGTCTACAGTCTCTGCCAAGGTGAATATAATGCAAGTACACAGGCTTCTTCAATGCAATAGCTTCAGACTCACAGCATACATTATTTATCTGACAGAAATAACAAAGACTGTGGATAATACTATTTAAACCTTTTTGATACCGCAAGCAAGCCTACTATATAGAGAAAGCGAAACAGTCAGGAATTTGTCTATATCCTTTTGTGCATGTTATACTTTCAAGAGTTGAAAAAGCTAATCCAAAGCTTAAAAAAACTAGTTTAAGCCCTCTTCTTTTAGACAGAAAAGAATCAATTCTTCTCAATACACCTCTCTCACCCCACCAGAGATGTTATTTATATTTATACCATTATATTTATGTAGAAGAATCCCTCCGAAATGGCAATCAAAGGCTGTCACCCCACCAGAGATGTTATTTATATTTATACCATTATATTTATGTAGAAGAATCCCTCCGAAATGGCAATCAAAGGCTGTAACTTAAGACAAGGGCAGGATTAATTAAAGATTAAATAACAAGAGTCTTCAACGTATCTTCTTAGTATCCAGTCACTCAGTCTTCAACGCATATAACTGAGGTCGCAGCACTCCACGCAGCTCCTTAAATTAGCACTCCACGCTGCTCTTCAACGCAAGGTATACGCACGCAGTCACGGGAATGAACTCAACATGGAACGTGCATCACCAGGCAGTCTTCAACGCAGCACCAGGCAGTCAGTCTTCAACTCATCAGCCAACATGGAACGTGCAGCACCAGGCAGTCTTCAACTCATCAGCTTGGAACTAGGGAAAAACTAGGGTTTTATGCAGTCTGCAAATGGAACAGCACTAGTATCAGCACCAGCAACGGTCTTCAAGTCTTCATGCACAACGCTCACTAGCTCCAGCACATTCTTGAATGTGTATCACAGACATTCTTTTCTCGGCCTTCAACTCCAATACACAGTATAGAGTCACCACGCAGCAGGCAGTCTCCACACAGATGGTTTCTTCAAACAGTCTCCACGCAAATGAGATGGAGGAGTCATGCAATCTTCACAGTCTTCAACGTGACCTCAACCTTCAACGCAGTCACGACACAAATTCAATCTCTGAAATCGCATTCACGCAGTCTCAGCAAATTATACAACAACTTAAATCCCCTCATATTTAACATCGGTGCTTCTTTTACGAATCCCACTTTGCCAGTAACGGAGAGCTTATCCTTCGTTCTATCTACTACTTTAGGGTTTACTTCAAAAATATCACAACATATCAAAAATCGATCAAAATATTCAAGCAGCTACACTATTCAACGCAGAGCTCCAACGTAATAGATATATATATCAGTCTTCAGATGATCATACTCTCACAGCTCCAACGCATCAAATTTCAGCACATAATTTATAGTCGTTATGGCAGACAGCCCTGCTCTGATACCACTTGTTGGTAATAACTCCCGATTGATTAATTATTCAAATGAAAATGCCTATATTTATACAAATCACATGGCGGTTGGGTTTCACCTTCCGCTCAGCCTGTTTGGCTTCCTACTCTCTATTTATTTATTTATTTACATTATATCAAAACTAAAAATGACAAATTTCAAAGACTAAAAAAAATGTACATTATCTGTAAATGTTGCAAGAGAAGTATGCATATGTTAGAATAATTTGTTTAATGAAACATGTTTAATACAAAGAACACCACAAGAATATAAACAATCTAACACAAGCTTTTTTTAAAAATTGTCTTTCAAAACATAATCAAAGAAAAATAAATAAAAATAAAAGAAAATATATTTTATGTTTTTAACTTGGATGATACTAACAAAAAAACAAAAAAGAATAAAAACATACCTCTTTACAAGATTCTGATTTCTAAACAAACAATCAAGTAGTCCAAACCAACAAGAAAAAGAAATCTTGGTAACAAACCCTAAATCGAAAAATATTTCCTTTTGTTTATAAAACTTTTTCTTTATGAAGCTAAAAATATTAATTATAGATCCACAATCAACTAATAAAGATTCCAAGCCCTAATATTCTAGCTAAAATAGATAAAAGTTGAAAAAACAAAGAAAATAGGACATACACACCCTGTCCCACAATAGGTCACATATATATGTGCTATGGCCTTCTAGATCCCACGTATGAGGTAAGAAGCACATCAAAATTTAAAAAAAATGTCTTCTATAGGAATATATGCACCTGTGATCACAATAGGGTGTGTATATACACTTTTGTGAACACAATAGGCTGTGTATGATTGCGGGAAAAGACAAAAAAAAATGCAGGCTTAAAACATATACCAATCTATACTCTAAGGGTTTCTAGATGAAAGTGCAACTACTAAGACTAAATCCTTTACATATTAAACAAAAATAATAAAAATAAAAATACCAAACAAAGAAAAATTAAGAATCACATAAATACCTTAACATAACCCAAAAAATGAGACTCTCCCCAGTAGAGTCGTCAATTCTATTTCGGGAAAAGTCCCCTGATGGCTATGGGTTAGAGCCATCATAGAGTAGTGCCCCATAAAGATAATTCACACAATCCTATTAAAATAGGAATTAAACATATTTATATTTTTTATTCACAATTTAGAAAACAAGGGATAAAATTCCTACCTTTGGTCCAACATTTATAAAAGAGCCCACTTTCGAATCTGGATCCAAATGTATCTCTTTAATTACCATCAATCATCAACAAAAACCAGAATACAAGTAGAAAAATGAAAAAATAATAAGTTAATTGAAAATAAATGTGTTAAATTAACAAGATAATGACAAACAAGTATTCAACGCATCATAGGACATGAAAGAGAATTATTTATATAAAATAAACAACAAGAATACAATATAGATGTCACCTATTCTCAGTTGTGGAATAGTTCTGAACTAGAAACTTAGTTCCTCCACTTGTTCCACATACATACACACCTCCTCCATTCTCCAAAGGCTCCTTTAGGGACCTCCGGTATCCAACCAACCCTCGCTAAAAGGATCTCCTCAATGGCGAAAGTAGAAGGCATGAAATTAACTCCTTCTATTTATGGTAGAATTTCTATAGAGTAATGGCGTGTTTATGATATGGAAATTGTGTGTTTGGAATGGTGACACTAAGGGATTTCATAGGAACAAGAGTGGTGAAGATAAACTATGTCCAATGTGAATGTTCTCCATCTCGTTGATTGCTTATTCAAGAAATTAGGGTTTGGGAAGTTAGAATTGCAACTAACTTTGGACCATGTGAAGGGTTGTGTCCAATTTTGTCTTTAGGTTTTAAATTGTTTCCATGTGGCATGTGGAGGCCCCATATCCTCTTCATTGTACTAAGGTGTAACTATGTACTCTCCTTTGTAATATCAATGAAATGCATTCTTTGATTCCTTACATGTTGTCTTGGTGATCTATGTGTGTAATGTGATTTGAATAATGTTGATCCACTGTTTAGTTTAGTTTTTATTATTTTGTTTTTCCTATTAAATTTTCTACCAAGGATTGTGTTAGTGCTAGAATCTGCCCTATCAAAATTATTAGTTTCTGGCAGTGGGCATGTAAAGAGGGACCCCGATTTTTGTTGTTGGAAAAGCTATGAGTGTTCCAATTAGCCTGGTTAGTTCTCCTTATATCAAATCCTTCAACTTGATGACACCTTATGATTTATCCTTATATTTCTCTGCAATACATACCTAGTGTTCAACAAATCAAAGTCAACCCTATTTCGCCAAACATTTAAGTTCTTGCATTAATTTTCGCCAAATCCCTCATGGCCTTTAATTATTCTTTAATAAAGTCTCACTATTTGTTTTTGTCAAAATTCCTTGGTCTCCTTTTAATTGCCATTACCATAACTATTTGCAAACTAAACCAAAAATTAAAATATACATATAATAATACAAAATAAATATAAAATTAAATTATTTTCAAACTATTTATATGGTTTTAAAGATATATATAATATTTTATATTTGTTTTCTTAAAAGTTTTGTTTCCACTTTATGAAGTTTGCCTTAGTTACATGTTACGTAAATTCATGTGGATTTTTAGAAAAAGGATCTTTTCTCATACCAACAATCAAACAATATCTCAAGTCCTCGGATGGAACCATTCTTGCCAAGAGCTCAAGGAATCCCACCGGTTAGTAAAGCCATGCACTACGCGTCAGAATGAGACTTGACACTTGACACTTGTGAATATAAATAAAAAGAAACAGGTTTAAAGAAAACATATGGGATTAACTCCATATGGGATACGGAACTAGAGGATTCTCTTTGTAAATATCTCGATGAAGATTTAGCTCTGAAGACTATATCTAATTAATATGTTCTCAGATGTAGTGTCAATTGCATCTTATGATTCAGTAGCTAATTAGGAGAGCATGAGTTTCCAATGTTATAGCATGCTCGGTTGTTAGAAGACTAATGCCAGGTCAAAGAATTATTGTGGCGTAGGGGAAATTGTTGACTGATATCTTGATATGGTTAAAACTTAAAAGTTTAGCATGATCATCTTATTCATAAATTTACGGAGGTATTCAGTCTAGAGGCTCCAAAGGGATTTAGGAGGGATTTTCAATATTCATGAGAGTTGTTTCATCAAAATGTTAATTTTTGTTTTTGTCTTTCATTTATTTAAACATCTTGTTTGAATGAATTGCAGACTTTGATGATCAATGGTTGTTTTTTATTAACACATTCTTGAGTAGAGGATATGTTGTAACTTGCTTGTCAATCATTAATTTTGTTCAAGTATCTTTCTAATTCATTTATATCTCTTTTTTATGGATGTTCTACTTTATGTTTTCTTTCTCTTTCTTTCATCTGTCATCATATGATAACTCAACTCAATTGCCTTCGATCTATAGAATGTTTATGACTCCAAGCTTAATGGTATCATTGATCTACAGTTAGCTTGCTTCCTTCTCCTTTCTCATTCAGTTTTGTTGATCGGCTTACTAAACTCAATTCAATCATTCAATTCCAACATGTGCTAGGATTCTCTCTCTAGCAATCAAGAGACAATTTCTAACGCTAACTGATTGCACAACCCCTTGGTGGGTTCGCTTTGCACACGTGCATGAGAAATGGCACACAACATATGTTACTTCAAAAAAAAATGTCAAAGTGTTGCCAAATTATACTTAAGAAATTCACTCAAAAAATATAAATAAGAAGGATTTTGATAAATAAAATTACAAAAGAGAGAGCTATAGAAAATTTGGAACAAGAAAAGGAAAATATACCACTAGCCACAAGATATAATTGTAAGACTCCCAAACCAACAAATTTATCAACCAAATGCCCAAAAGAAAGATATAGAATCCCATTCAATAGTTATAAGAGTAGAAAGATATCTACAAGCACAACAACGATTGACAATCTATTGTTGCAATTATCTTATTTATTAAGAGGGGGTGAATGAGTATATAGCAGAGATTTCAAATTATTTCACTTCAACAAACTTTCACCATTTAAAAATTTTATACTAAAACAATATCAAACACAGTTGCGCACAAAATTTGAAAGATAATTATATGTGTGTGTGTGTGTGTGTGTGTGTGTGTGTGTCTATATTTAAAAAGAATTATTACATCAGTGGAAGATACCAGTCTGCAATTGTCAACACCAACTCACTCAAGTGACAACTTGATCCACAAGTATCAACCTACTGATTACAAACACCAACCTATAAAGACTTCAACTTGTGCAAACACCAACTCACAAACTTCAGGCACAAACCTGAAGAGATGTCTGTCTCTTTACACAAGCTCCAACCTACAAAAATCAGGCACCAACTAGTTGAATACTGCGATCTCCAATTGTTTCTTCAGTTGCAACTCGATGGAAGCATTGACTCCCAATTGTATTTACCAACTTCGACTAGAAGGAAGCTCCAACTCCCTAATTTGTTTACCATCTTGGTGAAAAAACGTGGTTTAATATCACTAAAAGAGAACTGGTAATAAAAAAGGAAATATGATAGGTATGTTGTATTTATGTAATAATACCGATTATTCTATCTCTATAGCTTCCACATAAACACGTTCAACATTGTGGCATCATAGGCTTGGACACATGAGTGAGAAGGGTATACATATTCTTCACTCAAGGAAATTGCTTCTAGATATGAAGCAGGTAAGTTTGAAATTTAGTGAGAACTATGTTTATGGAAAACAAAAGAGAGTTAGATTTCTCAATGTTGGGAAACAAAATAAGAGAAAAAAGTTAGAGATGTGCATACAGATGTATGGGGACCGAATCAGGTACAATATCTTGGTGGCTATCATTGTTATGTTACTTTTATTGATGATGCACCTAGAAAAAGTTGGGTTTATTGAATTAGGAAGAAATCTAATGTGTTTGCTACTTTTAAGAAGTTGAAAGATTTGGTTAACAAGGAGACAGGGAAAATATTGAAGTGTCTCAAATATGATAATGGAGGTGAATACTGTTGCAAGGAGTTTGATAGTTACTGTTCATACCATGGGATTCGTAGAAAGAATACAGTCCTAGGAACACAACAAGAAAATGGTGCGTCATAGAGGATGATTATGATGATCATGGAGTGTGCAAGGTGTATGAGATTGCATGCAGGGTTGTCCTTATAGTTTTGGGATGATGTTGTAGATACTACTATTTATTTGATAAATAGAGGGTCTTCAAGCACTTTGGATGGTGGAATTCCAAAGGAGGCATGGACATGTAAAAAAAATGAACTACTCATTTCTTAGAACTTTTGGTTGTGAAGTATTTGTCCGTATTGATAAAGGAAATAGAACAAAGCTTCAGGATATATCCAAGAAATGCACCTTTATTGGATACGAGTTTGATGGTTTTGGTTATCGATTATGGGATTATGAAAATCACAAAGTCATTAGGAGTAGAGATATGGTATTCAATGAAAATGTCATGTACAAAGATCATTTGCAAAGAAAGAAAGAAGAAAAAGAAAACACAGAATACAAAGTGCTTGATGAAATCAAAGAAAATGAAGTTCCAAAGGTACCGCAAAATCAAGAACAATAGGAGGTACCTCAAACTCCTCCAAGTGTAAGAATATCAACCAGGTTAAGTAGACCCCATGAACGATTCTCTCCTTCATTGTACTGTTTATTGATGACTAATTCTAGCGAAGCAGAATGTTATGAATAGGCAATGCAGGTGGAAACTAAAAAGAAGTGGGAGCAAGGAATGGATGAGGAGATGGACTCATTTGTAAGGAACCAAACTTGGGATCTAGTTGAGTTGTATGCAGGTAAAAGAGCATTGCAAAATAAATGGGTTTATAGGTTGAAGGAAGAAGATGGATGCAAGAAGCGGTACAAGGATAGACTTGTTGTAAAGATATTTTCACAAAATAAAGGTATAGAGTTTGATGAAATATTTTCTATTGTTATTAAAATGAATTCAATTCGGAATATTTTAAGTCTAGTGGCGGTAAAATATTTGCATCTTGAATAGTTAGATGTGAAAACATCCTTTTTCCATGGGGATTTGGACAAAGAGATTTATATGTGACATCCTGTTGTAATCTCACGGATCACAGAGGGTTACCAATAATACACATTAAAGCATACAGACATAACAGAGACAAGAGATAAGAACATAGATGTAGAATAATAGATTATATTATATTAAGAGGGTCCATACAAAACACAGAACTGAACCAAGTTCCCATCTGGCTCAACAGCCTAGTATATATGATTTACAAACGGTTACATATAACTACGTGTCAGTTCGGTCAACCGACACAGCCTTATGCAGCCAACCTAATCTCTAATTAGTTGGCTAATCGACCTAGTCGGCTTACCGACTAGCTCCTCCAACATCTCCCCCAGGAACAAAATATTTCTTTGTCCCGAAGAAATAGGGGAGGTACTCAAAATATTTTACTGTCTAAGATAGTTATTTTCTTGTTTGTATTTCATGGGCTATGAAGTCGGATGGTTGGTCTCTTCTATATACATACTTCGACGATTGCTTCTGCTATAATGACCAGTTGATGTTGGAATTCTGTCCAACTTTGAAGTACTTTCTGAATGTCGATGGTCATTGTTGTAATGCTTGATAACGTCGGCATATTATCTTGAATGGAAAGGTTTGCTATTCTTTTCATGTCGGGTCCCATGAACTGGTCTTTTTCTTCTGTTTTTTCCAACAGTATTTTCATTTGCAGGCAGATGGTTTCTAATTTCTCCAAGCTTGGGAGTGCCTGCTGCACCCACCGGTGTGCTTGTCTCTCGAGTCTCTGCAGTTTGGCTATCTCCAGCACGATTTGATCTTGTATTGTGTTCTTAGTGCTTTCTCAGTGCTCTTTCTCTTTTCCAATGCTTTAATCTGTTGTCGAGTCTGTCGGGTCTGCTGAAAGACTTTCCCGTAATAAGTAGGCCAGTCCTAGAGTACCCCTTCTGTAATGAAAGACTCTTCCATGTGGTCTTGTAGCACTTTGTAAGCTTCTGAGAAGGCTGTGTACTGTTGCATTAGTAATCTAGATGTCTCTTCTTTTTGTTCCTACTTTGTATTTTGCAACTGTACTTGTAGGGTCGACACCACACTCTCAAACAGTTGATATTCCTTTTCAAGCGGCTTGTCGGTGTCAACTTCCATCGGTCCTGGTATTACAGATTGTGCTAGGTTTCTTCATTTTAACAGGAATTCGACTTGTTCCTTCTCAGTGTCATCGAGCTCCTTGCGTCTGGTCTAGCTTCTTGTTTTTGCTTCAATGACCAGAGTTTCTAAGAGTTGTCCCAACTCTCTGTCCTTCAGCTTTGTTGCGTCGACTACAGTGGTCGACCCAAGTTGGCTAATGTGGACCATTGTGATTGTGACTCTTTTTGGTGGTCCTTCTTCTTTTTGTCTCTCTTCCTCTTATGTTTATGATGTTCTGCTTGTTGTTGTGCTTGTGCATCTGCAAGGGTTAGACTCCCCTGTGGTTGATTTTCTTGTGTTGGGTTTTCTGGTTGCTGATCTACAATGGTCGGTGTAACTTCTGCCTGGATATCTTGGGTTAGCTCTGCAGCTGGATGTGTATCTGGGGTATTTTGGGTAGAGGGTTCGGGTACAGATGTTTCAGGTGTGGTTGGTTCAGGTAAAGGCATTTCAGGTGCAGGTGGTTCAGGTGCAAAGGGCTCAGGTGCAGACTCTAGATTGGGAAGTGGTGGTGGAGATGGTGAATGGTTGGGTGTAATTGGTGTGGTAGGGATATGGTCACTTGGTGTCGGGTCCTCAACTTATGGTGGTGAATCCTATGGGTCATCAGAGAATAAGTTTTCGATTACCTGGTTGATTTATTCCAGGCTTTGTTCTTCTACATCTCTTGCTGGTTCATTGTATAATGGAGGGGGTGGGATGTCAACAGGGATAAAGGATGAGGTTCGACTTGCGACAACTTGAGCTGTCTTGTCGGGGTTCCTCACAAATGTTGATTTTATAATTCCCACGGGCCTTGTCCTCTGGGGTATTTATCTAGGTTGTGAAGGAATGGTCTGCCTTGATCCACTAGCTTCAATCAGAGGACATCTGGTGGTGATATTTTGTATAAAGGTGAGTAGTTCAGGCAGTTTCTCAATGTATGCCTAGAAATCACTATCCTGGTCAAGCCTCTCTTTCAATGTTTCTGGCATAGCATTTTTTCATATGTCGACTGGGCTTATAGCGGGTAGCTGTGGAATTTCTTCCTGTGTGATCTGGGTCGGAGATGGGGGTGGAGGTGTAGAAACTAAATCGACAACATTTTCAGTCGTTGAAGTGTTTGTGATTTTTACCTTTTTCGGCCGACCCTGCTGTGCTCCTGACTTGACAAAGCATTTGAACTGTGTCTCGACCGAAACTTTGTTCACTACAACATCTTCTATGATGTCGATGACAGTAGCTACTAGTTCCTCTTCATCTTCTGATTCTGAAAGAATCATCTTACGCTTCCCTTTCCCTTTTGTTTTCGTTTCCTTTTTTCTTACGGTTGTTGTTTCTTTTGCTAGCTTTTTAATTATGTCTTTGGTTATGGAATATTCAGGATTGTCAGGCTCAATGTCTTCCTCTAGTTCTTCCCCTCCCTCCTACTGTTGAACTAGGTTGATACTTTCTTTAGCTGGTTTGGTTACCTGCTGCTCTATCGATATACTTCCCCTTTGGTCCGTTGGTTGTATGATTGTTATTTGCAATCTATTGATGTCCTCTTCTGGTGTTTCTGCCGACACAAAGGTGTTGATGTGTAGTCGGAGTTCATAGTCTTCTTCCTTCTCCTAGTATGTCAGTGGTTCTTCAATTGCTAGGTTTCCTTCCTTGGATTTTGTTGGTATCGATAGCTTTGTGTCGGATTGTCGAGCTAACTCACGGAAGATCTCTTCAACTGTTGGGTAATAGTCGAGGGGCTTTGATTTTGCTTTTTCACCATGCATATACCAAATCGCAGTGTGGTCGAGCTCTAGTTGGATGTGTGCAGTTTTTGGAAGACTTCGCCAAATGTTCTGAGGCACCCTCCATCTAGTCATCTGGATATTCAAGTGTTGGAGCTAGTTTTCCAACAGTACCTTTCCATTTGATAGTTATTTTAGTGTTCCAGTCTGCACAAACGGCTTGAACCTCCACATGTGGAATTTTGTCGGCTCTTGGAACTGCTTGTCCCCGACTGGGAACAAGTGGTACATCACTATCCATATTATTAGAGACGGGAAACTTATAATCCCGCCCGACTCCTAGAATTTCTCATAGATAGTTTTCAGCATGTCGGCAACATACTGAGCCCATATGTATACTTTTCCTGTTTCCACTATTGTGTCTACTGCCTCTAGCATACCCAGCTTCAGGTCACTCCCTCGACTTGTAGGTGTGAGCCCTGTTGCTATGATTTTGGCCACAATTTGTGGTGTTCGGGCTTGTATCTGGCTAATCATTATCCCTTTTGAATTCTTCCCGGAGGGCATTCTAGTTAAACGTTCTACCAGTCCTTCTTTTATACCAATAGGGACTAGGTCGCCTTGGTTGGAGAGACGAGTTAGTTTGTATATGACTTCTCCATAGATTTCAACTAATTTGTCGAAGTAAAATTTCCCGTTGTGGTATCGACTAATAATTAATTTTACTGTTGTTTCTTTGGTTCCTTCAAAACTCGCCATGAACAGTCTGTTCATGTAGTTCATAATGGAGTTGTGGTTTATCTTCTGTGCTGCTTATGGCGGTTTCTTGTCGACATAAGCCCATTCCTTGATTTCGGCCCACGTTTTCGCCCATGAGGTTTCTTGTACCTTGGCATTTTTTATGTTTCTTAACCTTCTCATCAATACGGTTTCAGCAGATTGCAGTTCCTTTGTCTTTGCAGCTACGGCTACGGTTTGTTTCGGTGCCATCTTATCAGTTTCTTGGTCGACTTTTCTTATAGGTTCTCGGTTCTCAACTTTCTGATTGCTGAATTGCTCTGTCTTTTCAAAATAATATAAATGATCCTTTTCTGGTCTAGTATTTATAGGTGGGGTGTTTGACGTTTCTGTTGATGGGTGTATTAATGGCGGAAGTGATGTTCCAGCGTGGTGTCTAGGTTTTGCGTTAATGGTGATTTGCTTTTGGCACTCCTTCTAACCATAGTCATGAAGGCGTGATTTGACCTGCAGGGTCGTTGGTCGATGTCGATCATGTGAGCGGTCGATGGTGGTATGTTTATGGGTTTGATGTCAGTTGTCAAAGCATTGGTTGACTATCATCCTGGGTTATGGGTGTTGGTTCTGTTTTGTTGTTTTTAATATTTTTAGATTTTTATAGTTTTTGTTTGACAGTTATGGTCATTTTTTTTTCATCGTTTTAGTCAGGCACCATTAACAAGTTTCCAAAATACTATTCCTTGTAACATCCTTAGTCAGATTGATCCATTGGCATGAATCTCTTCGACAACGTAGGGTCCCATCCATTCTGTATGTAAATTTTTGGGTTTTCCTTTTACTCGACTATTGTATAGTAAGGCGAGATACCCTACCGAAAGATTCTTGTTTTTGATATTGCGATCGTGCCAAGCTTTCTGCTGTTGTTTTTCGATTTCTTGGTGTTGTAGAGAAATCATTCGGTGTTCTTCTAGTTTGCTTAATTGCATCAGTCGGTCCTTCCTTCCTTGTTCGACATCGACATGTAAAATATCTGCTATGATAGGTGTTTGCTATCAAAAATGTAGTGGAACAACTACTTCTTGTCCATAGACTAGTCGAAATGGTGTTTGGTTAGTCGAACACTTGTATGTTGTTTTGTAAGCCCATAGTATTGCAGGTATCTTTTCGTCCCAATCATCCTTGTCAGTATTACAGATTTTAGTTAGGCCCTTTGTTAATGTTTTGTTAAATGCCTCAATTGCTCCATTCGACTGGGGGTGATAAGTTGTACTACGTCAGTGGTCAATTTTGAACTGGTCTGTTAGTGCTTTAATGGTTTTATTAATAAAGTGTGAACCTTGGTCACTGATTAAGGTTATTGGGAATCCAAATATGGTAATTATATTTTCATATATAAATTTAGCAGCTATCTCACTGGAACATGTGTCGACTGGTTCTGCTTCTGCCCACTTGGTTACATATTCTACTGCAGTTATTATGTACCTTGCACCTGTTCTTTTTGCTGGTATGGGGAAAGGTCCTATGAAGTCGATGGCCCAAATTTCAAATGTCAAACTTGGGTTTACTGATATCAAGGGCATTTCTGTACTAGGTAGAGTTCAACCTAGTTGTTGACATCTATCACATTGGCTTAAAAATTTCTTACAATCTTTGTATAGTGTTGTTACGAAGAGAAATTCCTATGGCTTGGGGTACCACAACAGACAGCTTGACTCCAAAAATCAATCA
>LPNX010595253.1:187427-209019 GCA_001517045.1 Pseudotsuga menziesii | reverse complement strand
TCAAATGAGTCAGATCCATGTCAAGGAAAACTCCAAAAGGATTTGGATTATGCACACATCCCGATGTACACGGTTTTAGTGGTCAAACCCGCGTATGTATGTGCTTATAAGGTTAAAAGTCGCATATATCATTTTTCATGTGTTTTTAGGGATGATCAAGGAAACATCAAAGGGAAAAAAGTGGTCCATAGGGTCTAAGGAGTCTGCAGCGAGACAGGGGAAGGCCATACAAAGTGTGATTCACCTAGAGTGGTGAAATCCGCTATAACAGATGCCCCCTAATGTATGAGATCAGAGGGGTTATACGATGGCCAAAATACATTATAAGTCCATCCAAGAAGTGGAGTGATGAAGGATCCCAAATGGAATACCAGCCACCCAATCAGCATAGTACAATAATACAAATCTGCATATAACTGCAAATACATATAGCAGTCCCGGATACATAAGAGTACAATGGCCATGAATAGGCATGAGACATGATATAACATATGTGGTCATCACCACGTACAATATACATAGATCAGAATCTCCATGATGAAGATATACAAAAGACCATGATCTCCAAAATGGCTGAAGATATATAATAGATCAAGATCTCCATAGTGGCTGGAAATGTCTGACATACACTGGAATCAAGTCACGAGAGCTGAAATCTCATGAACACTGGCACGATCAAGGAGGTAGCATATAAGAGATGCCACCAATATGGAAAGTCTTTTACACAAACCGCTATGAGTACATGTCCTACTATGCAAATAGAGGTGTCAAGGTCGAACATAGTAGTCCATCGTCTGATTACCGGTCATTAACGTATACCGTTAATAGACGCGATATCACCCACCGATGATGAAAATGGGAATCAAGGTACTAGAGTGCAAACTAACAAGTGTGAATAAATGTGTTGAGGTCGAACACTTGAGAGGATCCATCGATCAGGGGACATTGATGTATTCCCAAGAAACAATCGATGGCGAGAGAACCTGCCACTGATGACTGCAAGTCTCAAGGCACTCAAAATGACTCTAGATTCCAATCCTAGAATAAATGATCTGAATTCGATGAGATGAAATCCGTTGGAAGGAGGGAATTAAGGCATCCCCCATCATCCAACACGAGGTACTCAGCAAATCTGTATAATGTGGAAGGACTCGATCATAGGTGCACGAACCAGTAACTGTACCGGGAATGGCCGACATGCAAAGTCAGGATAACTGAGGAATGGCCGACTCAGGTTTCAACTTCCTTCGAACAAGAGCATAACGGCGTATGGTGATTGAATGAAGGCAGCATAGACTCGATATACAAACTGGGACATCTCTGTGACACAGAAGGCATCAACAAAGGCTCCATAGGGACTGGAAGCTTAACTAGTCGGTGGAGATAAACTCAGATAAACGAGTACAGCTCCTAAAGTCAAACTATAACCCAACCAATGGATGTGATATACAATGCTCTGTTCGAAGGTGACACGACTTGACAGCTGCCAAAGATAACATCTTTCCTTGTTTGAATTTTTGGTTTTTTTTTTTTTTTTTTGGACTTTTTCAGTTATTTAAAAATCTTGAAGAAAGAATAAACTAGATTTATAGTTACAAACTAGGAGGAGACAAGTGTCATAAGGGAAAACAAACTAGTTCCAGACAGTGGAACATACCTATGCTCAATGCAAGGATACATGTGTAGGATATCGACACTCGGGGGAATATCCCCTCCCGGTAAAAAGGGAAATCAAGCTGTGAAGGATATAAAAATTGGCTCTGCATGGCTAGACATGAGACAAGCTCGGGCTATATGGCTGAAACGCAATGTTAGGGGAGCCAGCATAAAGCTCAATAAGGCAGGAAAAGCTCATGATAATGCATTCACAACTTGACATGAGGGAGTCCTAAGGGAAATAGGCCAGAATAAGATCAAGAGGAGTATGAGGCTCTTGCGAAATGTCATGGCAATACTATACAACAGACTCCCGGACTTAAGAGAGGACTCACAGCATGGGTACCAAATGCAAAAGGGATCTAAATAGGGCACCCATGTATAGGAAAGCTCTACCATTCACATAATATCACTTCTAATAGCAGCATGAAGGTTCCGTGATACCATGGAATGGGTCTGTACCTAAGGTTAAGATGGAATGGTCATAAGGCAATGCATAAGTGCAAGCGGATGTAAAATCCTAACCTATATGCCAGTTCAGACATAATAGCTATGATAGGCATGAATGGGTAGAAAACTCGAAGAGAGTGTACAAAAAGTGGACCCTACATGACAACCATATTAGTCCAAAACAACCCAAAATAGTCAATAAAGAATCCAAACTATAGGATATAGGGAGGAATGATCATGACAACAGCACTCAAAGGAAACAATGCGGTGAATGATGAGACATAAAAAGGAAACTAAGGTGTAGACCCAACGTTCACGCATACACTACCACCCCAGTGAGGGTGACCACTAGTGTAAAGACCGAGCGAAGGGAAAAAATCCTCCACAAATGGAGTAGAGGATGGAAGATGACCATTCCGAAATCTATGAGCACGGTAAGGGGCTGTGATGCCCCCAAGTATGACACCAGGGTCTGGACTAGGACTAAGACGGGTGATAGGATACCAGGCATGCCGAAAATAAAAGGACTTGAACTCAAGAGAGCATAAATATACTCAAGTAACGACGATTCCAAAGGCCAACTAGCGCACAAAGAGCACACCCCTAAGAAAATCTACAGCCAAAATACAAGCAAACCAAGGGGAGGATATGTGAGCTCCCGAATGCAGGAGGTATGTCTCGCCTAGGAGAGGATCGAAACTCCCATACACTACAAGTGGAGGTACGTAACCAATTATAGTGGCCCTCAGCTTCAACGCATATAGTGACTGTGCTGTCCGACCTCTACCTGGATGGGACACCTACAGAATAACCTCTACAAGTACCCCCTCAATATCCTAGGCAAGGCCACTAAGGTCACCTCAATATACTCAATTCTCAGGTGGACAGTCGCAGGTGGGATTGACCATATGGGCAGGGTAGCAAAGCCCGAAACTCTCGAAAGAGCCCCCAGATACAAATACAATCCTGGAAATATCTCCATTTCTACTCAGTTATGACTAGGGGTCATCCCAATCAATAACCGCTCACACTACCTCGTGCTTAACTCCCTTTTTAGAGGAGGATCCTGAGAAACACTAATTATACCAAGGATTTCACACACTCACCTGGACAGACACCTAGATGTTGTTGTTTAGTGATCTTGGAGAATTGACTTGCAATGAACTATTCCAAGATCCTAAAACCTAAGCTTGTTGGTGCACCCTAGAAAAGAAAAGAGTGTAGTTCATTTTAATTTAGCGTTGATTTTAGTTGGTTGTAATTACTCAAAGGGAAATGGCCGCGCAACTAGTGATATGAAGACTCAGCAATGAAATAAAAGCGCACACCATAACAAACAATGCTAAGTGCAATATTTGTCAAATGAAAAATAGGGTATGCCACTACATGAGATGCATAAATATATATTCCTTTCCGAATGCCAATGCAATCCTTCCTATATGAAAGCCTAAACACAACTCTCATCCAAGCAATACAATGCAAGTACCTCCTCAAATCCATATCTAAGATGCAACTAAGAGTGCAACTACTTCGTATTTTTAAATATAAAATAATGAAAAATGCAATAAAAGTCATCTAAAACTCTCAGTCTCTGCAGCAAGTATAAAAGACAAGCCCAGCAAGACACCAAGACAAAAAGAGTAATGCACTAATGGAAAAACAAAAAGGAAAAATGACTAAAACTACTTTCAAAGAAAAATCAATGAAAAAGCAGTCTCTGGTCACAAAAGAATCATCCAGCAGACAACATCAGACCCAAGGAAGACCCAACCACACTCACAACCCACCTAGCAACTTCCCATAACATCAAACTCACCAAAAGGGAGGACGTACGCGACTGTTTAAAGAACAACTGCGTATATACGCGACTTTTGGCCAAAAACCCGCGTGGATGGGCATATGTACGCAACTTTTGGCCAAAAACCTGTGTATATAGGCATATGTACACGATTTTTGGCCAAAACCCTGTGTATATAGGCATATGTACATGAATTTTGGCCAAAAACCTGCATATACAGAGAAGGCAGTGGTAAAAAGTAGGCCAAGGGTCAAACAAATAAAGGGGAGTGTCAATGGATGAACATACTATAAAATGCAACCCAAAAACAAGGAGAAACAAAGAGCAAGTCAATAATATCAAGCCCATTGTACCGATAAAAACCCCGAAAGGCAAAATGACTAGGAACTCCCCAGCGGAATCACCAATTCTGTTACGGAGAGAAATTCCTATGGCTTGGGGTACCACAACAGACAACTTGACTCCAAAAATCAATCTTTCCCAATATGCAATAGAAATGAAATGTCTAACACTAAAGGATCAGACCTCATACCTTATTCCAGACGGTTGAAGTAGATCCCCGTTGAGCTTTCCAATCTTCAGCTTGAATTGCTATATTACTTCCTCAACAACAAGTAAACAATACAAGCATTCTATATATCGTGGTGTTAGATCTATTCTAGCATATATAATCAATAATGTAAAAGCATTTGACATAATCCCATGGATAACATATTCATTGAAATACACATCATTGGACAAGAAAAGATATTTCTATTAATATGAATCAGAGATTACAAGATACAACCTCTGACGGCACGTCTGCGGACCGGAGAAACTAAATCCCCCACTTGGGCCTCCACCACTTCAATCTTCCATCTCTCGATAGCAAGCTCACAAGCAAAAGGCAAGCTTGGGAAGAACACAAAATTGCTCCAAGGGACAAAGGGATGCAGACTCAAGCATAAGTTCCGGCAACAATGGACTATAGTTTCGTTGCTCTCAATTCTCTCTTATGCCTTCAATGTACCAAGGGGTTCCTTATATAGCTTTTCAAAGCGGTAATGAAAGGTCGAATCCGAGCAATATCAAGGCATATGGAAGGCTAGGAGTCAAATGATTTAGGTCCATGTCAAGGAAAACTCCAAAAGGATTTGGATTATGCACACATCCCGATGTACGCGGTTTTAGTGGTCAAACCCGCGTATGTACGCGCTTATAGGGTTAAAAGTCACGTATATCATTTTTCATGTGTTTTTAGGTATGATCAAGGAAACATCGAAGGATAAAAAGTGGTCCATAGGGTCTAAGGAGTCTGCAGCAAGACAGGGGAAGGCCATACAAAGTGTGATTCACCTAGAGTGGTGAAATCCGCTATAACAAGTGTCGGCCACCATAGCCCTGACTGTTGGATTTTCTTCGCAGTTGTGTTTGCTTGAAAATTTCTCCCACCGATCCATAGTGTGCTTCATACATGATATTATTTCTTTCATGTTCTAATACGCATCTTCTAAGGATGTCGTCCAGGCCCATTTTATATAAAAATCCATTTATGAGGCTATATGGTGCAACTTTCATGGCTAAGATTTGTTTCTTTTTCGTGCTCATGCCCTCTAGTGCTTGGCCATTTTCTAAGAATACCATGTTTGAAATTTGACACTAACCTGTCGGGTATTCGACACATACACTTTTTTTTTGCCGTCGGTGGTGTAACGTGGCGTAACGTCGGATCTCCGACCGTTGACTAATAAGGGTCGAAGCTCCGAAAGACCATTGTTTCACATATTTGACTATTATTCCTTCTGAAATGCCAACCAAAATTGCATAAACCGTCGTATATCTGACGTCATCCGACCCCTGAAGCGTCGGCCGTCCGATGAACAAAAGTGTCTGAGAAATGGTGGTGTCGTCGATTTTTAATTCAAACAGTGTCGGTACTCCAATGCACTCCGACACTAGAAGAGTCGGCCTTCTGACGTAGTCTAACACTTTAACCGTCTGTCATCCGACGGGAGGAAGTATCGGATTCATGGCACGGTCGTCGGATGGGTTGACCGGAGTGTCGAAAGAACGTCGGAAAAGAAATGCCTGTTGGTGGATTTAAAAAAAAAAATCTAAATATTTCACTTATGGCCACATGGTTTCAGCCTAGAATTTGACCACTGAAGGAAGCGTGGTAGCAAACTAGAGGATTCTATGTCAAGTATATATTTCATCCTTTCACATATAGTTATCACAACTACTTTACTCTTAACTTAACTTTTCGCAAAATAGAAAACCTAATATCCTCAAGAGAAGCACCCTCCTTTCTATTTAAGGAATAAGGAAGAGAGTAATTACAAGCAAAACTTGTACTAAGTCTACAAGTGGACCACTTAACAAGACAAAGTCCAATCTAACCAATCCATGAACACTTTAAGAGAATGTTCCTTAACTAGAGACATTACATGTGCTAAGGGTAGGTGATTACAACACAACTTCACAGTGGTGTGAACCACATGTACAAAGGTCACGTAATCCCATGCCCACATGTTCCAACTTACCCACTTAGAAATGGCCTATGTGACTTGGATTTCGAGAGAGTCGGAGAAAGGTTGCTTGCAATCAAGTTTTCCTAGTTGAACACAATGCAGTGCTTCTCTGGGTGAGACTATTATTTGGAAAGTGGAATGAAGCAGTCCCCATACACTGTCTGTGTCCTTGACCTCCATTTTGAGTTGACTAAAGTTCTAAAGGGTGGTATTTTATAACATGATTAAGATGAAATGGGTCTAAAGAATTGTGTTTATCCTTCATATGCATTGTGATAATTGTATAAGCATCTGCATAAGTTTCTCCCTGTATAAGAAAGAACTCTCATGCAAAGAGTGATTTACATCCCCAATCTTAATAAGTGATGATGGAGGACACTGAACCTATAGAGTCTCTAAACAGAGGGGACCAAAGGAAACAGCTAAGATAAAAAAATAACAGAAATAAACTTGTTGACCAAGAGGCATTCAATACTTTTAGAATAGTCTATCTTTTCTCAAGGAAGGGATATAGAATAAGATTGAATCCTACAAATACATAACCACTTCATATAGCAAAGAGACAAAGAAACAACATAGTATGTTACCTTAAATCATTATTAATAATGTACAGTAGATATTTAACTTCACTCTTGCAAATTCCAAACAACCAGTAGAATAGTACAATAGAATAGTCTAGCAAACCTCCAGGGGATCAATACTTGTTTTCAGAATTATAGTATTAGGGTAAACAGTAAATGGAAGATATACCTCATTTGGCACATTTGCTACTTTGAAATTTCCTTCAAATTCTGGTTTTGGAGTGTACTCCAAGTCTTCAATGCCCCACCCCTACACACTCAGGAAACAAACAAAAAGGAATTGGAAAACTAAAGAAGAGCAACGATGTTCATAACAATCAATGCAACATCAATCTGCAAACAATAAAAATCCCAAAACATAGCTGAAAGAAATCCCAAAACAAAGGATAGGCTGACCAATGGGCATAAAACAATGCCAAGTGTTTTTACCTCTTGATTTTTAATAAGATAGCCTTGCCCATCCACCATGTGTGAAATCATCATTATCATGTCATATTCGGCATCAGGGAACTTGAAAGGAAGCTTGTTTGTCTCTATATCAAAAGCACACACATGAAATTCAGCTCGTTGAAGAAGATCTACTCTATTTTCCAAGGTAACCTTTGAAGAGTCTACTTTAACAGTGTACCATTGTCCACATCTTGCATCTGCAAGATTGCAAAATCCATAAACAAGTAAATAATGAATGTTAGTTTTTCGGTATATAAAAACTCTTGCTGCAAAGGCTGTTGAATGTGGACTTATGATGTAGAGACAAGCCAATCTTTGTTCAAAAGCATCTTGAAAATCTTGAATGTGGACTTATGATGTAGAAACAAGCCATTATTTGTTCAAAAGCATCTTGAAAACATAAAATGAAGACATGAGTGTGTTGCGAAAATAAATGCATCGTGCTACAATTGACCAAGTATTCAAACAATATATCTTCGAAGCTATCATGCCCAACCATTTATATAAACATGTTATATAACATCTATCATTTACTAATTCAATTCAAGTAACTGAGTTCTTTAAAATCCTCAAGCAACATTAAATGACACTCAATTGCTTAATCTAATCAAGGAATTTAAAATATAATGATCTAACATAAATTATGTAAGTAAAAAATTATAATTAGTAAGAATATATCACCTGATAAAACATGGATAACCAAAAATACTATGTATATAAGGCCATCGATCTAATCAAAACTCCATTTCTTGCCTCTTAACTATGGAAATGTTTCTCAACGCTATCTGCAACAAGTTCCAATGGAGGAGTCAAATAGCAATAGTGAAAACTACACAGTAAAAATATAGAAATAGATGTTTTTAATGTATTCTTCCTTACCATTCATTGAGCTCCTCTCTGTTTTGAGAATAATTTAATATTCTCTACTAAACAGGACCAACCACGTGAAGGTGGAAGCTCTTATGGCCCCTCCGCCCCCTCACATCACTCTCAACTCCCCAAATCCAATGCCTATACTTGCAAATAACAATTTATGTCACTATTTCACAATGCAAATAACAATGCAAATTATTTCACTCATTGTTGAAAAATGCTTCCATTAAATCATTCTTTATAACATTCATTAAACCATTCAATCATTCAACAGCTGAAAAAACCATTCATTAACTCATTCATAAAAACATTAATTTAGTAAATGGCAGAAAAAATATATCAGTAAACAATTCAGTAAAGCATTCATTCATAAAACAGAGGAAAAAACATTATTTTTTTTTTATAAATAAGAATTACTGAAAGTTTGTTTAGTCACTTCCTTTTTACTTTTCTTCTCTTTAAATATTTAGTTAGAGTCACATCTTCGGGAATCTGATCATTGGTATCCCTACTAGTCTGCTCAGAAGGTTGAACTTCAGGCGAGGGGTGATGAATTTCTGCAATAATGTCAAAATATTACATTAATATATTTATATTTTGATAAATACGAGTAATTCATTAAAAAAAATTACGAATGTGTGTTTTTACCTGCCATGTGCACATCAACATGTTCAACATTATCTCATACTGGCCCAACCTGTTCCGTGTTATGATCTCCAGCTACATGCTCTGTAGTTGAATTGTGTAGAATTAGAATTAATGTTCATCATATGCAATGGTCTATAAAAAACAGTAGCACATTAATAAATTCATTACCAGGATGAGGAGCATGATCTTCGTTTGGTTGGTCATGTACTTCATCCTCGACATGAACGGGATCGTTACTTTCTTACACAAAAAGGAATAAATAATTTACGTTAGTTTATTTATAAGGAACAAATTGCATGAGAATTAATAAATTATCATTAAACTATACAGTTTTCACATACCTGGGCACCAGATGGATCAGTAGAAGATCATGCAGTATTCATAGACAAGCTTCTCCAGCGTTCAACAACGGCGTCAAAGCCATGTTCGAAGCCAAGCTTCATGTAATCTGCACTGGGAAATTCTTTGAACCGATCGGCCTTCATATTTGCATGATGTCATTAACTTTAAAGCCTTTTGTCAAAACAAAAGAAAAATAATAATCTGTATGATATTTGGATGCGGATTCAGGTTTTGCGATACTTACATATCAAGCCGCCAAGTTGGAGTAACCACCAAGCCCAAGCTTGTGTCGGCCAATTTTTTCAATTCTTGCCTTTGTGGCCTTAGATGTGTCTGAGAGCCTAATTAATTTTTTAAATAAATTAGTCTATGTGCCAAAATTGATATAAAAACTAGTAATAATAAGGCTTACCACTACATTTTGGAATGAATTGCATACCTCCCTGTTCCCCCTGGTGGTATCTTTCCTGATTTTCTCAGGCCCTTTTCTTTTCCATCTTCCACTAGGGCTTTCCACTCCATAGATGGAATCATTTGAGGGCGCTCATACCTAGGGTTCTTTTCTAGGTGAACCCTATATTGGTCTTGGACAATCTTTAGATGTTTTCCAGCCTTCTGTAGTACCTTCGATGTATCAAAGGTATCTTTTCCGAACAGACTAACCAAGCGATTAGTCAGATCATCCTTTAAAGCTTTTGGCTTCTTGCTCCACATTGTGCGGATGGTGGACCCGAAGATCTCCAAGGACAAATCATATAGATGTTTATAAAATATATCATTTCCTATAAAACATTATTCCCATCATTAGTGAACATTAGAAAATATTATTGGTATATTAGACACAAATTATAAAAAATAAATTGAACAATCGATAATGACCTGGAATCCTCTATATCTTTATTGGAACCAGTTATTCATTTACCAAAAATGTACACTTTATTGAACCAGTGATAGTCACACGAGAAGATCCAGGAAATGATTCCACATCTCTATCTAGTCCTGCATCCACCCCTTCTTCTACAACATCTGTTGTGGGTGGGGCACCATCGGCTTCACCCTCCGTTGCCCTTGGCAGTGTTGCAGAGCGTGTTGCCGATTGTTCAGTGGACAATATGGGAGAAGTATGTGGTGTACATGGAGTGGTTTGGTCACTAGGACCAACATTGCCTTGATCACCACTGATAATCTCCATAGCACGCTGTAAATTAAACCCATTGTATTATAATTTCAACAGCATATAAAATCAAATATTATAAATTTTTTATAAATGAATTTACATTTTTATTCGATAACTTACATCTAGTTGTTTACGTTGCTGTAACAACAATTAAAGCCTGTGTTCGAGCCCTTCTGTTAGTGGAACTGCCAATGTTAGACGAACCAATTCTTCATTTTGTTTTTCCCTTTTCTTTTGTAGCACCCTCAACAGGTCTGCAAACTCTTTAATTTCACTATCTCTCATCAACCGAAAGACCTCATTCTGTAAAGAGTTTTGAGACGTCGTTTCATAAACGGAATCCCCTGTCTACAATTGGAATATATAAAAAATTGCTTAGTCTTTGAAAATATAGTGTGCACAAATAATTATATTAAGGATTACATATAGGATTACCTGAAGCCTAGCCAAGGGCGTGGTCTGATCAACAGATGGGGATTTAACTTGATCAGCCACTTGCAAAAAAAGTAGAAAACATTATCACAATGAACACAATATGTATAAGCTAACAAATACAGAACAAAAACAAAAATAAATACTATGCTACATGTTTTATATGTGTACATTTTTGAAGTATTTAGAATGTGGAATTACATTTAGGTTAAATGGTTGCCTCGAGTCTCCAGTAGTCTGATCAACAGCTAGGGAGTTTCCTCGGTCAATCTGCAAAAAAGGTAGACAACATTACCATCATGAACGCAACCATAAAAATGAAATAATACATAACAAAATAAACATAATGCATCATGATAGACATGTTTACGATTTTAAAGTATTTGAAATGGAGAATTACATTCATGTTTGGCTGTTGCCTTGATGCTGTAGTCGGCTGATCAATAGCCAGTTGGATTCCCTGATCAACACTCTGCATGGAAAATCAATAATATTATATAAACGAACCTAATATACTAATGAAAATACATAACAACATATCTGTATGTCCATCCTAAAATTTAATATTACATTGGCAATATCGATGTATACATGTTGCCTTGACTTGGGTCAACAAACATCTACGAAGATGGAGGTGCCCCTGAGAGAACCCTGCATCAAAAACATACTAAACGTTACATAAGGAAACATGAAATTAAGTAGATAATTTCAACTATATGCTAACAAAAATTCCTATAGACGTTAAAATAATTAATAAAAGGACTTATAAATTGTTTGTTGTACCACAACCATACTAACATTGTTTGTATCTACACAGTTCAAATTGTAATCAATAAGCAGTTCTTCGCCAACAGCTATTGATTTAATTGCACATACAAAGACACGGTTTCCTTCACGCGACTCGAATATGCAGTTGGGTTGCTTTAATGTAGACCCTGGTTGTGTACTGTTTATAAACCCCGCAATATTACCGGTTGTTTTTTTCCTTCCGTCCATGTACATGGTTGATCCTTTATTTTGAGATTTGTCTTTCAGTTGTATATAATTCGCTGACAACCCATATCTACGCATACTTCGTGTATATTGGACCAGGCACATCCAATCACTGTAGTTGTAACAAGGTCCAACATACTCCATTAATTTTGTACATCTACCGTATCCAACCTTTATGCTGTCCATGCAAAACAAGCCCAATCCATGCAATGAGGATGGTGCAATTCTATATATCCTCTCATTCACACAAAAATCAGTGTTTACTTTAGGAAGATCGCTAGGCACCCAGTGTTTCACTAGGTGTTGGTACCTTAAGGGCACGTCGATGTCTCCCACTGTCTCATCATCATAGGAACATGACCCCCCTCCTTGGAGAAAAAAATTCATGCGTTTGTCGAATTTTCTTCTGATCTTCTGACATCTAGTTGATCTAGCCCGTGTAGACCTACTAGATGTCTCACTTTCCTCTATCCTTCCCAAACTCCCTTCGCTGGAGGAAGACAGGTCTTACAAATACCTGTTTGGTTCTACTTGCACCATGGCCAAAAAAATTTTGGCATAAGCATAGCAAAATACCAGCAAAAAAACATGGAAAGACTTATAAGAAAAAAAACTTTGAAAGACTTGTAAGCCATAACTTGTTAAAGAAAAAGCTTGTCAAGAATGAGTTTGGTTAATAGGTGTGGACATTTGGTAGCCCAAAAAATTCTAATGTATGCCCCTCTTTTGGTTACATACAAGTCTCCATTCTAACTTATTGCTTGCATTGCCTTTTGCAAACATGAATTGGGTAGGCTTCATAAGCTTCAAATGTATGCTTGTGGCCATTGTACTTTAGCCTTTCAACGTTGTCAAGCTTGAGATGATATGTTATGCATATGCATCACATATAACACAGCAATTTATGCCAATATATGTCTATACAAAACCTGGAGGTTCTCCTTTATTGGACTGTCTCCTTCAAAGAACATATCTCCTTTAAGTGGTTTTTAGTTTTCCCATGAATGATTTTGTGATGTTGTAGATAATTTTAGTTTTAGAGTGGATGTTTTAACCTCTATGCTACTCTGAAGTGCATAAGCCAGCACTTCAGAGGCATATTTCCTAGTGGTGGTGAAGAGCGGACATTTCCAGATCTGGCTAGTTGGCACGTTAAATACATTTATATCAGTCTGTAATATTTGCTGATTTATTCATTTTAGCTTGTCTTGATGATGCTTGTTTTCCCATATTAATTTTAAACCCTAAGGAAATGCTAACTTGTTTTCCCATACTAATTTTCAACCCTAAGGAATACAATTGATCAGCTTCACAGGAATACTGGACAAACATTCAAAGGTAACACCTCTAATCTAGGAATCTTGACTACATCCACATCACTAACCTTCAACATACTGAGAATTCAAGTCTAATACTGAAGTAGCTAATCCAAAGAAGCAATAAATAAGAGAGATCAGTAATATGAGGGGATCATCAACCTCAATCATCCAAAGGATTTCAATAGCAACAGCACATAAAAGACTTAAGTGCTAAGGGCTAGAAAAGCTAGAAAGTTCCCTGGCCAGTACATTCGCCATCAGTGAATTCAGTAAACTGAAAATGGCCCGAGGCCAAGGTTAATGCTTCTTTGGATAAGCTATCAGCCTTAGTATTGTGTTCTCTGAATATGTGAACTACTTTTAGTTGGATGAAGTAAGGTTCCATATCACGGATACGTTGACACCAACCATCAATTGCAAGTAAATTTAGTTATGATCTTCTATTGAACCAATTAATGATGGTTGTGGAGTCACCATGAATGTGCAAAGTGGGAAGGACCATGGATTTAGCACAATAAAGGAGAGTCCATAAAGCAAGTAGTTCAAATCTGGTGTTTGTACTCGGACCAACACCCAATTTGAAGAAAAAATAGTGGTCCTGGGTGATCAAAAGATGAACACCTATACCTCCAATTTGATTGGCTGAAGCCCCATCAAAGAAGATGTAGGTACAATTATCAAAATAGTTTATTTAGTCAAAATCATAGGTTGGATGGAGTGTAATAATGAGTACGGGCCTCCTCCTAAGGCTGGGTTTAATGGTCATGCTGCGAACACACCTAGCAACTCTTCATCTGGTGGAGAAACCGGAACCCTACTCTCGGTTCCAGCTATCTAATTTTCCAACGTGTTCAGCACTGTGTCTAGGGACGGTATACCAGTAATTTCTGGTGAGGAGAAGATGTTGAGTTCTTGCTGCCATGGTCAACAGAGTTGTCTGCCATGTCTACTGGACCTACTCCCAAATTCACAAAAACCTCCAAATTGAACTAAACTGTCCAAAATGAAACGAGTCGCGACAATGTCCAAATACACTTGTCATTTTTTATTATTCCAAATTGAACTGATTTTATTATTTAATGCAGATCCAAATCATTTAGTTAGGTAGCTTAGGTTAGCTCGAGGAGCTTTTTGTTAGCTCATTTTTAGGTGAGGAAGCTCGCAGAAGCTTGGGTAGCTCGAGAAGGACAGAGAGGGAAGAGAGAAACTAAGGGTTTGCCTAAAATTCACTTTTTGAACATGGTTTTTGTAAAACTAAGGTCTGCATAGAGTTATGGCAGTTGGTGCCTGCATCACCTTCCAAGCATGTAATATCTCTCATGAAATGGACCAGCTCAATGAGTAACCTTCAAGCATGTAATATCTCTCATGAAATGGTGTATAAAATAGTGTAAGCATGCTTCAAATGATGCCTCAATGAGTAACCTCTTGTAGAGTGGATGTTTTAACCTCTGTGCACCCACGTTGAGCTAATGCAAATCCAAAAGTTCTTACTCTAGCTAAAAACGCAGTCTCCATTTTAATGCCAACACAGAGCATACGATGGAAAGCCAATGGGCTGCGGCACCATTGCTACAATGGCGTAGCCCATGGCATAACGCCCCAAGCTCTAGAAGCTTTCCTGACTTAATTTACAAACAATAAAATTAGAGTGTCATGCATACTCCCAAACCCAAACCATTATTAATGCACAGAGTAAATCCCACAGCATGAAAGCCATGAATCGAACCCAGTAAGTCAGCAATTCCAAACGCAGCATTAAATCTACTACAAAATATAATATTTTATAAACGTCGAATGAAATTGTATATACCAAATCACATTGCAGTCCTTACATAAAATGCAACGCACAATGTATTTACATAGTGAGGCACGAAGCCTCTTTTACAATAGTCAAACTATTAAAAATGTTAAATGGAAAAGTCGTGAGCTATGGCCCCATTACAAGTAATGGTGTAGCCATGGACCAAAGATGCCAAACCTCCCAACAAGAGTCCATTAAAAACCAGAGCAAGATACATTATAAACCCCGAAGGCAAAGTCAACAAGTGCCACACAAAAACCCAACCCAGTAAAGTTTTCCAACTCAGAAATGCCTAGAATGAGAGGAGGCAAGTAAATATTGCAAGCATGCTTACCATGGTTGTGAAGAAGAAATCCCAAATTGATAGTGTATCCTGTGCAAACCCCAAAGTGCCTTCACGTTCACCTACAGACAAACCAACGATGGCATGAAAAGCATGACCATGCCATGGAGAATACAACAAAGCAATTCATTTTTACACAGAGTCGCTCTAGCTTACCTGCGAATCGATGGGGTCATCTCCCTTCTCCAAATGCGTAGAGGCCACACCAAACCAAAATGCCAAAAACCATATTGCACAAGCAGCTGGAGACCATTAACGCATGCACAAACCCTCAACTGGTGACCATTAAAGCATGCACAAACCCTCACCATAGTTTATGGAATCAACATTATACCATATACCAACCAAGTCATATGTTAAACCCTCTATCCTATGGTTTCGCCACCCTTTAAATATCAGCGCAGAATTAGTACTTAGGACATGGTATTTATACCATAGTCTCCCAACCTTATGGTATGAGCAGTCCTTAACACTATCATATAGTATTTACAATGTTTATCAAGCCTGTCTGTGCAAAACTAGAGAAATTGCGTAATTACATCTATAGATGCGCTACAAAATGAATGATCACTATAATAGCAACTCACAGATATGAGAGGGGGTGAGGCGCGAAGCCCTATTCTAAGTTCATGACCCAAACAACGAGTTTCTCATTTGTAAGGTAAGAAGGTTTGTAAATTGAATCCCTGAATAACCCACTAAATGAGGAAGGGTCTCTATGCATTCAAGCTTGTCCCACAAAGGAGCAAACATCACAGCGCGCACAAAAAACCCTTGTCACAAAACACATTATATATTATATGTTTTTTATTTTTATTATATATTATTTTATATTATATGTATTTTATTTTTATTATATGTTATTTTATATTATATAAATTGCTGTAATAGTATTAGGATATTTTTATTATATCCTAACTTGAATAAAGAACCTTCACATTAATGAGGGAAGAACCATCTACATAACGACACATCCCTATCTTGGATAAATGAAAATATATCTTTGAAGGATGATTGAAAAGTTGAGCATGTGAGCTTGTGAGCATGGTGGTGATGATGATGATGATGATGTTGATGATGATGATTATGATTATGACGTTCATGTCGATGATGACAATGATGATGATGTTGTTGATGATGATGTTGATGATGTTGTTGATGATGATGATGATGTTGATGACGACAATGAAAATGATGATGATAATGATAATGATTGTGATGATGATGATCTTGATGATGATGATGATGATTATCATCATCATGAGGATGACGATGAAAATGATGACGATGACGATGATGATGATGATGACGACGATGATGATGATGATGATGAATATTATGATGTTGATGTCGACGATGACAATGATGACGATGATGATGATGATGATGATGATGACGATGATGATGATGATGATGATGATGACGATGATGATGATGATGATGATGAATATTATTATGTTGATGTCGACGATGACAATGATGATGTTGATCGTGACAACGATGATGATGATGACGATGATGATGACGATGATGATGGTGGTGATGATGAAGACGATGACAATGATGATGACGAAGACGATGACAATGATTATGATGATGATGAAGACGATGACAATGATGATGATGAAGACGATGACAATGATGATGATGATGACAATAATGATGTCGACGATGACAATGATGATGATGATGATGATGACGATGATTATGATGATGATGAATACGATGATTATGATTATGACGATGATCATGATTATGATGATGATGATGATCTCGATGATGATGATGATGATTATCATCATCATAAGGATGATGATGATGATGATGTTGATGATGAGTATCATCATCATGAGGAATACAATGATGATGATGACGACGATGAAGATGATGCACCATTTGTATCATCATCTGTGTCAACATTGTAAGAATTGGCCATATCATCATCGTCATCATCATCATTTATGCTCATCGTGTCATCGTCAGAATAATCTTCAATGGCATTGTCTGCTACATCATCTGATTCAACTATTCCTTGGACATCTTCTGTTGGATCATCATCATCAGCTAACTCAAGTTGATCATGCTCTTCGTCATCATATTCTTCTTCCAGAGAACCCTCTTCATTACCATCTGTTGCAGCTGCAACTGTTTTCCCAAATTTTTGAAATTTTGGACCCTCCTCTTAATTTTTATCTCGCCTAAAGATATTTGGATCCATAAAATCTGTTTTTGTCTTCCCTCTGCTACAAGTTTGGATTGTTTTGAGGTCAACTGCTTTCATGCTTTTCGGAAAATGGCTTATGTATGAAACTGCTTTGGGTTGTGGAATTTGAAGTTGGATTTAAAATGTTGTCTTTTGATCCTTGTTTTCTTACTTTGATATCAGAAGTCTATTTCTCATTTTCGCCACTGTTTCGGAGGTGAAACAGGCTTTTTCATCACTGTACAACCTTAAGATTTTCCGAACACTTAACATTTTAATGATGTTTCTACGCCATATCAGAAAGTTTTAAGACTTTGATCAAAGGTTGTAGTCGGATTGCTTTCCACCATTGCGGATGCGTATCGCACTAACCGCCCGACGTTTATGTCGTTCCGTTGACCAACAAGGAGTTTTTCCGCCCAATGCTTTAGTATTTAGTCTTTCCAACGCCGATGGACTTAATGGTCTCGTGGAACTCGTTGTCCGTCTGAAGCCCTCCGTTGTGGCTGTTAGTTAAACTATCCTACCGATGCATTAGTGATTTTCCCGCCTGTTCTGTATGTGTTTTTACCATATTTGATGGGTGGTGGAGTTTTCATTCTCGGTCATTTTAAGGTTTTTGCGACGAGAACGCAGTATAGGGCCTCATTTTGATGATCAGTTTTATTGTTAGTATGGTTTATGTTTGTTGAAAAGATGCAGTCTGAATTAATGATGAATTTTGTTTTAACTGTAGGCGGATTTAGAAGATTCTTCAGATTACTGCTGCAAAGAAGATATAGCTGAAGGATAAGACAAAAGGAAGTTGGCTGAAAAGTGATAGGTAGAGATGTTCTGAGATCAACGGAATCTCAAAAAGGACAAATAAAAGACAAAGCAGAATCGATAGCAATAGAGGCCCAGGCTTGGAAAAGGTTCATCAGTTACCGAGCTGGTCCCATTTTATGAAGTACTCATAAGTCTAAATCTGAAATGTAACACATGATATGAATCATGAGCACTCAGAAAAGGACAAATATGTGAGATTAAACGGTTGGGGGAGCCCAAAGGTCACGCGGTTGGGGCAGCCCAAGGGTTTTGCTGGTTTTGTTTAAATATAGGAAAGTTAGAGGGAATAGGGGCTTTTTCCTTGGAGAAACTTGTGGACCATTTTGTTGTAAGAGGAACTACTTCGTTTTACAATAATAAATTACAAATTTTTCCTGTTGGAGAAGGTGTTGTGTGGAATGTCGATTGTGACTAAATGAATAATGTTGAAGGGGAACTATTTTGTTTTCAACTGTGTTTCATTAACTGTGGGAGCGTTCTAACTTTCTGAACCTACGTTCTTATTTGAATGGTCTCTGGTTTATTTTGCGATAATTTCCACTATGAGTAATGGAGGTTTTAATGGTTGATGAGCTATCTTGTCATGTATATCTTTATTCATGTTTATGTGTTTTGATTCTAAGAACAGCTATCTGTGATTTATCTTAACATGTGAACAGTATTACATTACTCATAAAATAATATCTTGCTCCCTAGGGACAACTTAGTTAGTGTTGTATTTTCTATTTGTGTGTGATTTAGATGTGAGAGAGTCTAAGATGAGAGGTAAGAACTTGCACATCACATTGTGACCACTCCTTGCATTCTTTATCAATTTGCATCTTAGGTAGGCACTTGCATATCATACTCAAAGTAAAAAATACAAAAATATACACGGTGGACTGGGCAGCAACTGGTAAAATATTTTATTTTTGTTACTTGACCTATGGTAGCTGGACCACAAACCGGACGGATTTCCTACACCAAATAGTCACGGGCTAGTTGGGAAAATTGACTGGGGAGAATCCCTTGTTGTTTTTGCCTGTGAATTTTTAGGCCTCAACAGTTTCTGGCACTAGAAGGAGGGCCGCCAGTGCATGGATGGCCAAGGAAACCCGTTTTCTTGAGATTATTCCATCGGTGACAGTTCAGAAAGCAGTTTGTTTCCCAATCCAATTCCTGAAGAGAAGGGTAAAGAACATTTGCATTCTGTGGACAACGAAGTTTTTAATGATCTGAGAAGACACACTAGGGCATATGTGAAGAATATTGGAGGATTACCGATTATCCCTGACTTTCCCAGAAGAGAATATGAAAGGAAATACCGTCCTATAGTGGAAGACTCAGTGTTGGTTGGAGATTTGGAAGAACTGGTAGAAACAACCTTACAGGAGGTGGTTCAGCCTTTAAATCAAGTGGGCCCAAATACACCTTACTTTTCACCTGTTCATACTCTTATTCATTCACCACCTCACTCTCCACCCAGACTCATGGCAGGCATAAACGCAAATCAGCCACCCAACCCACCAAATACACCACCCGCATGGAAAGCCAGATCACCTTTAAACTAACACCTCCTTTGCATGATTTGCCTCAAGCTTTTGAAAAGATGCTGCCTAAGTTTGATCCAAATGAGAAGATGTTAGTAGATGACCATTTGCAAAGTTTCTATTTGGAAATAGAGGGATTAAGGCCTGGGGAATATGAGGATGTAGTTTGTAGACTTTTCCCACACACCCTTAAAGGAGCAGCAGCATCATGGTATTTTGGTTTGCCTGCAAAATCTATCCCAGACTGGGATACCTTTGAGAGGATTTTTAGAAGTAAGTATGCAACCCAAAAAACTCATGCAGCTCTTATCAAAGGACTGTGCACCTTAAAGAAAGAAAGAAAAGAGAAGGTGTATATTTTTACCCAAAGATTCACAGCCTATCTTAAGAATTTTTCTAAAGCTAACAAACCCTCAGATAAAGTTCTGATTGAGTATTATACCTCAGATCTAGGACCCGAGTTGGCCATGTTTTCCAAAATGAAATCCAAACTGACGCTAGCAGAGACTTACGAGGAAGCATAGAGAGTAGAGGCTGAAAAAGAAAGCATCGAATATTATGCTGAACGGTCAGGAGAAAAAAATGTTGGGAGGAAAGCTTTATTAGTTACTAAGACTAAAGAGGAGCAATCACCAGATTTCGAAGGAATGGCAAAGATGATGCAGAAGCTCTCTAATAGAATCATAGACTTGGAAAAGGAAAAGGAAGCCCAAAAGTTCTACAAGCCTTATTACAAGAAAAGGGAAGATAACAATCAATCCCAACCCCCTCTACATAGCCCTACATCTATGAACTTAACGGAGGTAGGAATGGATAAATTTTGGACTTTCCACCAACAAACCCATTCTGAAAAGAATTGTCCTTAATGGATAAATTCAATGATGTTGGTTATGAATCAGTTGTTGGATTCCAAATTAACCAAAGACAACGATGAAGAAGGGAAAGACAACACTAAATCAACAGAAAAACAGGAGGATGAGGCCATGGTTTTATGGGACTGTGTATCGTTGTTTGATGCCAAGGAAGAAAAGGATCTAAGACACAAGGACATCTTGGAAACAAATGTAACAATGAGAAGCTAGGGGTTGATTAAGGAAAATAGTCTTATGCTCCCGAAGATTAAGAGACTTCAAAAGAATGCTAAGAAATTTAAAAACAACTCCTTAGCTAATAAAATTCCAGAATTTACCATCACCAGTCAAAGTCCTAGATAGATCAACATGCCTACTAAGCCCAATGAAGAAAAGATAAATAATGTTAAACTGGACCTCACAGAACATAAGATGGATTATGACATTGTGGAGGATATAAAAAAGGTAAGGACAAACATCTCATTATTTGAAATGTGCAATGTATCGCAACAGAAAGAAAAGCTATTGAAAGCACTTGAAGTATTAGAAGAGAGGTTTCCCACTGATAATCAGCCCCAAGAAGAAGAAATTGGTGAAGCAAGTGTGGGAGGTAAGCCTAAAAACAAGACTCCACCTTTTCTCTTCACTTTTGAAATTTTCAACCACAACGTGCATAATTGCCTAGTAGACTCGGGGGCATCAGTCAACATCATGCCACTGTCAGTCTGCAAAAATATAAATGGGAAACCTAAACCATCTACCTGGAGGGTCGTTCAGTTGGATAGAACGAATGTGAAAGTAATTG
>LPNX010595253.1:141148-185775 GCA_001517045.1 Pseudotsuga menziesii | reverse complement strand
ATATATATATATATGTTTCAGTTGATTCCCATTCTCTCCGTTCATTTCAGAAACGGTTACAGACTCTTCATGTACCATCTAATTGCAAATGAGAAACAGTTAATAGGGCTCGAATGCTGATCTGTACAAAAACGATTCACATCCCATGAATGCCATAGATTTTCAAAGTCTCTAACTGAAAAACCCTTAATTCCTTCGAATACCCAGCTTGTCTGATTCTCTGCATTCTGTGAATAGTCATCAATTGCCTGAATGCGTTTTAAATGTTTAAATCGGAAGATAATTTGCTTATTCTCCCGCCGTTGCGGAATGATAATCGGCTTCAGTCTCCATATTCTTCTCCGATGCATTTGCCTTAGTCGGCTGATTGTTTGGTTTCGCATTGGAACATTTTGTTCTTACATTCTCCGCCATTGCGGCTCCTCAACGAGCTAACCATCCGCCATATAAATTTTCCTTTTGTCAATGTTGACCACGGAACTCGCAGTCTGATGGTATTCTGCTATTGCAGCTGTGAATAAGACTATTCTTCCACTCGCTGATATAGTATTTTGTTCTTCCACTCACCGATATGTAATTTGTTTGCCGCGGAGCCCGTATTCTTTCTGTCTTCCGCCGTTGCGGATGAGAAAGTCACTATCCTTTTGCCGTTTAGTCGTTTCTCCTCCGATGAAGAGTTTTCCCATTGGCGCCGATCCTTGAGTTGTGGGCTTCCGCCGTTGCGGATGAAGAAGTCACTACCCTTCCGCCGTTGCGGATGAAAAATCACTATTCTTTCGGCCATTTAATCGTTTCTCTTCCGATGAAGAGTTTGCCCATTGTCGTCGATCCTTGAGTTGTGGGTTTCCGCTGTTTCGGATGAGAAGGTCACTATCCTTTCACCTGATCTGTTTCAGATCCTGCCCATTCTGTATAGTGTGATCAAACAATTCTTTTAAAGCTCTGTTTTATATATGTGAATCACTGTATAGATGCAACACTGCGTTTTAATGAGACTTCATATGTTACGCTCCATGGTATAGAATAATGCTGAGTTTCAATATAATGTTGTATCCATGTGTTTCGATGTGTAACATTTGACTGTGTATGCTGTTGATGTATAACATGATAACTCTATGCTGATAACATATGTAACATTTGTAACATTTGATCATTTTCATCCTTATGTTCCATTTATTTGAATGTATAACACAATCCTCTGTTGTAGTGAACTGTGTAATCATCCTTTTCAATATGTGGGTATTCTGTGCAACATTTAGAGCTGTGACATTATTCTCATCTGTGGCTATAACATTAAAATTTGCTTCATTACTGCTATGACTTCCTTTGATTAATCCTGCTGTGGCTTTGCCTGTGAGTGAAACATTCAAAGTTTGGCATATGGCAACATTCAGACTGTGTAACAAAACTGGCTAAAAGATGGTTCTAAAAATTTAGAGGGGTTGGGAGTCGGCTATGTCCTGATTGACCCTAAGAAAAACAAACATTTTCTTTCATGTAGGTTAGAGTTTGAATGTACCAATAACACAGCTGAATATGAAGCATTAGTTCAGGGTCTAAGAAAGGCAGTTGAATTAAAGGCAAAAAATCTGAAAGTGTTTGGAGATTCTGAAATAATTGTGAAACAAATTCGAAATCAAATACATTACATTTCTGTTCATTTAAAAGCTTATCAAAATGAAGTATGGGATTTACTTAAATGTTTTAATGCATTTAACATTGTATCGATTCCAAGACTTAAGAATGCAACAGCTGACTTGTTGGCCACCTCAGTTGCAAGGATTATGCCCTCTAATAATCAATGCTCTATTGAATTGCTTTTCAGGCCTTCCATTCCATATATGATTACCAATCTGCGAGTGTTCGATGATGATCAACAGATTATAGAATGCTTGACAAATGACGATACCTTCAAAGGGGTGATTATTGATTATGAAGAACATCAAGCCGAGCTAAAATTTGATAATTTTATTCCTAAAGGAGTCAGGACTTTAGAACGGATATTTGATTTAAACGAGAAATTTCGAAGACCAGCGAATGTGAAGACTCATAGCTCATCTCTACAGTTCGAGTTAATCAATTTGGGGACTGAAATGGAGCCTAAATATGTGAATTTGGGAAAATGTTGCTCCCTGGGTGAAAGGAATAAGTTTATCAGCCTTTTCAAACAATACAAAGATGTTTTTTCCTGGACGTATGAAGATATGAAGACATATGACACCAATATTATTCAACATGTTATCCCCATTAGATCTGGAATCAAACCTTATCAGCAGCCTTTGAGGAAAATGCATCCAAAATTAGAACCTTTAATCTAGAGTGAAGTTAAGAAACTATTGGATGCTAGAATTATCTTCAAGGTTAGACACTCAGAATGGGTTTCAAATCTAGTACCGATAAGAAAGAAATCTAGAGAAATCAGGCTATGTGTGGATTTCAAAAACTTAAATCTCGCTTCAGATAAGGACAATTATCCTGTCCCCCCCATGGAGCAGATATTACAAATGGTTTCATGTTCTGAACTATTCTCTTTATTAGATGGATTCTCAGGCTACAATCAAGTATTAGTAGCTGAAGAAGACAGACTTAAAACGACATTCAGAACCAAGTGGGGAACTTTTGCTTACAGAAGGATGCCCTCTGGACTCATAAACACTGGAGCTACTTTCTAGAGGGCTATGGACATAGATTTCCATAGTTTGATTGGCCACAGTGTTGTAGTGTACCTCGATGAAATAACCATTTTCTCAAAGAAAAGAGAGGAACACGCATTTCATCTAAAGCATATTTTTGAATGCTACAGAAAATATGGTATCTCACTAAACCCCAAGAAGTGCGTGTTTGTCGTTACCGAAGGTAAGTTGTTGGGCCACGTGGTATCTAAGAAAGAGATCTCCATAGACCCAGAGAGGATCAAATCTATCGAACAGATTCCTCTACCCCATAATAAAAAGGGCATGCAATCATTTATGGGGACAATAAATTTCGTGCGAAGGTTTGTGCTAGATTTCGCTCAAATTGTTAAACCTTTGCAACAAATGGTAAAGCAAAGTGTACAATTCAAATGGACTAATGTAGAGAAGAACGCATTTAGTAAAATAAAGACGGCTGTCATGCACGCACCCTCCCTCAAAAGTCCAGATTTTGAGAAATATTTTATTTTGTACACTTTCACATCTGATGATTCACTAGCAGCTGTGCTTACCCAGAAGGAGGAAGGGGGAGATGAGTTCCCCATATCATTTATGAGCACTGGTCTGCAAGGGGCCAAATTGAATTACCCAACTATGGAAAAACAAGCTTATGCAGTGTTCAAAGTGGTGAAACAATTCAGACCATATATACTCAAGAACTGAACAAAAGTAATAGTTCCACACCTAGCTGTGAGGTCTCTTTTCGTACAAAAGGAGTTAGGAGAAAGAAGAGGAAAATGGGTAACAACCCTACAGGAGTATGACCTCGAATTCAAGCCAACCTCCATAGTTAAAGGGCAAGAATTGTGCAAACTGATGACTGAGAGTAAAGACAATGAATAACATGACTGGGAAGACGAATCTGAGTTACATTTGATGGATGTATGTCCTCTTTTCACAGCTCTAGACTCCTAGTATCGAGACCTTGTGCATTACCATTAGACAGGATTGTTACCAGAACATTGGAATTCTAAGCAAAGAAGAGTACTACGTCTTAAATCAGCCTCATATCAGATTATTGATGGAATATTATTCAGAAAGAATTATGATGGAGTTCTTCTGAGATGCTTAGAGAAAGAAGATGCGAAGAAGGTCATGATAGATTTACATGATGGGCTTGCTAGAGGACATTTCTCCAGAGATACAACAGCTCATAAAATTCTCAGAGCTAGATACTATTGGCCCACGCTGTTCAAAGATGCACACGCCCATGTCAGAAAATGCGACATTTGTCAAAGGTGTGGTGGAAGACAAGTTAAAGCAACAGGACCATTAAAGCCTGTTATGATAACAGAACATTTTGAGAAGTAGGGGATGGACATCATTGGAGAGATAAAGCCAAATTCTTCCTTGCAACACAAATATATTCTGACGGCAACCGACTACTTCACTCGCTGGGTCGAATCCATTCCGTTGCGTAAAGTAAATGAAGATGTGGTCATGGACTTCTTGCAAGATCATATTATGACCAGGTTTGGAGTTCCAATTTCTTTAGTTTTCGATAATGCTACTTACTTTTCCTCGATTATATTAACTGCATTTTCTCATGAGAAAGGAATTAAGTTGCATTACTCTGCAAATTACTATCCACAGGGAAATGGTTTGGCTGAATCTACAAACAAGAATCTGATTAGGATTTTAAAAAAGACGGTGATAGAAAATTAGAGGAGTTGGCACTCAGCATTACCAAATGCTCTTTGGGCCGATAGGGTCACCCCCAAGAATTCATTAGGTGTGTCCCCATATACCCTTGTTTATGGAAAAGAGGCCATTCTACCCCCCAATATCATGCTACCCTCTTCCATAATCCCTCAAGAATCCAGAGGATCAAATAATGAAGTTTTGCAAATAAGGATACATAATCTTTTGAAGGTAGAAGAGTCTAGTTCCAAGGCCATAGAACATTTTAAACAACAACAGGAGGTAGTAAAGAGGTGGTTTGATAAGCACAAATATGGAACAAAAGAATTTGAGGTGGGAGATTTGGTTCTCAAATGGGATCACCCTCATGATGAGAAAGGAAAACACACAAAATTTCAACAGTTATGGGTAGGCCCTTTCCAGATTTTGGCAAAACTTGGCCCCTCAACCTATAAATTGCAAGATTTATAGGGGTGGGAAGAGAAATTACCAGTAAATGGTTTAGTTCTCAAACCTTATTTTTCCTGAGTTTCTGTTTTGTTCTTTTGTTGTACATGAATAATTTTGTTTTGTTCACTTTGATTTGTTTTATTTCTGTTGATTTTAGCTAGATTTTGGTTGATTTCAATAAAAGAGGCAAACTTTTGGTTGCATGGAGAGCATCATAATTCTAAAGTAATTAAAGTCCTTGAGTGTAAGACTGTGTACTATTGTTTTATCTGAAAGAATCTCTTCTAGTTGAGCAGTTTTCCTGAATGGCTATGAACACATTGAAGTCCTACTTAATCCTTGTGAAATAACTCAGGATCAAAAGGTTTGGAATACTATTTTGAGGCTCCATCCATCTCACATTTAAAAATGTCCTAGGGAGTGACAGCAAAAGGCCCATGGAAAGGAAGCAGGGTAAACAGTATATTATATATAAATGATCCCATGCCAAAAATTAAATGCCAAGAGGCAGATAAGAGTCAAAAAACTCCTAAGAAAGCAATATGTATCAAAACAGAGTACTGAACTATATGAGCACAAAATTGCCAAAGTTCTTCTCCATTTGTGAGCTGAAAGTTAAATGTATCTCTCACACAAAAGGACACTATGGATAGAGGAGCCTGAATAAAAAATTTAGGAAGAAAGGCATGCAGGAGGACTCAAGAAAGGACAAAAAGTCCAAAAGCACAAAAAGTGCAAAATGGCATGGGAATGAGGAACAAACGAATATTTTTGTTTACCGCATGTTATAATCCTATGGTGTCCAACCTGGAAGCTACCTGAAGACAGAGGTAATAAATGAAACTCATCTTCCTAGCCTCAAAAGAGTCATCTTGACTTGGAGATCTTGGTTTCCATTCTCCTAAATTGGACTATCATCAATTATTAAAAGTACATATATTTTTCCATTTGGGAAATCCAGACATCTAGAAGAATTCAACATGTTGGTTTTATTGTCAAACAGTCTGTTACTTAAGAAAGAAATTATCTAGAGATCTGGGTTCACCAGGTAGTCACCAATTGTTGCAGCTGCAACTGTTTTCCCAAATTTTTGAAATTTTGGACCCTCCTCTTAATTTTTATCTCGCCTAAAGTTGTTTGGATCCATAAAATCTGTTTTTGTCTTCCCTCTGCTACAAGTTTGGATTGTTTTGATGTCAACTGCTTTCATCCTTTTCGAAAAATGGCTTATCTCTAAAACCGCTTTGGGTTGTGGAATTTGAAGTTGGATTTAAAATGTTGTATTTTGATCCAAGTTTTCTTACTTTGATATCAGAAGTCTATTTCTCATTTTCACCGCTGTTTCGGAGGTGAAATAGGATTTTTTGTCACTGCTCGGCCGAAAGTCTCTTGGAACTTAACATTTTAGTTTGGGTGTTCGGATGTCATTTAAACAATGCATCGGAGCCATATTTCCCTATGGAGTCTCCGTTGCGGAAGCTGAACGATGATGTTCTAATGGATAACTTTGACCTTTTCGATGCCGTGATGTTATTATTTTGACTTGTTGTGCACTGTCGAAGGTTGGTTGAAGTTTGAGTTAGTGTTTTGGTCTCTATGACGCCACTGTTTGGAGATGAAACCAACTTTTAAGCCGCTGCACAACCTTAATATTTTCCAAACACTTAACGTTTTCATGATGTTTCTGTGCCATATCAAAAAAATTTAAGACTTTGATCGAAGGTGGTAGTCGAATTGCTTTCCGCCATTGCGGATGCGTATCGCACTAACCGCCCGACGTTTATGTTGTTTCGTTTGCTGATAAGGAGTTTTTCTGCCCAATGCTTTAGTATTTAGTCTTTTCAATGCCGATGGACTTAATGGTCTCGCAGAACTCATTTTCAATCTGAAGCCCTCCATTGCGGCTGTTAGTTAAACTATCCTGCCAATGCGTTAGTGATTTTCCCGCCTGTTCTATATGTGTTTTTACCCTATCTGATGGGTGGTAGAGTTTTCATTTTTGATCATTTTAAGGTTTTTGCGATGAGAACGCAGTACAGGGCCTCATTTTGATGATCAGTTTTATTGTTAGTATGGTTTACGTTTGTTGAAAAGATGCAGTCTGAATTAATGATGAATTTTGTTTTAACTGCAAGCGGATTTATAAGATTCTTCATATTACTGCTGCAACGAGGACGTAGCTGAAGGATAAGACAAAATGAAGTTGGATGAAAAGTGATATGCAGAGATGTTCTAAGATCAACGGAATCTCAAAAAGGACAAATAAAAGACAAAGCAGAATCGATAGCAACAGAGGCCCAAGCTTGGAAAAGGTTCATCAGTTACCAAGCTGGTCCCATTTTATGAAGTACTCATAAGTCTAAATCCGAAATGTAACGCATGATATGAATCATGAGCACTCAGAAAAGGACAAATTTGTGAGATTAAACGGTTGGGGGAGCCCAAAGGTCACGTGGTTGGGGCAGCCCAAGGGTTTTGTTGGTTTTGTTTAAATATAGGAAATTTAGAGGGAATAGGGGCTTTTTCCCTGGAGAAACTTGTGAACCATTTTGTTGTAAGAGGAACTACTTCGTTTTACAATAATAAATTAGAAATTTTTCCTATTGGAGAAGGTGCTGTGTGGAATGTCGATTGTGACTAAATGAATAATGTTGAAGGGGAACTATTTCGTTTTCAACTGTGTTTCATTAACTGTGAGAGCATTCTAACTTTCTGAACCTATGTTCTTATTTGAATGGTCTCTGGTTTATTCTGCAATAATTTCCACTATGAGTAATGGAGGTTTTAATGGTTGATGAGCTATCTTGTCATGTATATCTTTATTCATGTTTATGTGTTTTGATTCTAAGAACAGTTATATGTGATTTATCTTAACATGTGAACAATATTACATTAGTCATAAATTAATATCTTGCTCCCTAGGGATAGCTTAGTTAGTGTTGTATTTTCTAGTTGTGTGTGATTTAGATGTGAGAGAGTCTAAGACGAGAGGTAAGAACTTGTGCATCACATTGTGACCACTCCTTGCATTCTTTGTCAATTTGCATCTTAGGTAGGAACTTGCATATCATACTCAAAGTCAAAAATACAAAATAATACACGGTGGACCGGGCCACAACCGGTAAAATCTTTTATTTTTGTTACTTGACCTACGGTATCCGGACTGCAAATCAGACGGACTCCCTACACCAAATAGCCACGGGATAGTTGGGAACGTTGACTGGGGAGAATCCCTTGCTGTTGTTTCCTGCGAATTTCCAGGCCTCAACACCATCATCTAAGTTATACTTTACCGGCCTTCCCCTTGTATCGTGTCTCACAACAAACGACCAGCCCACTTTACCTGGAAACTCTGAGTAAAATACTTGTTCACATTGGCTTGGAAGAACATAGGGCTCTATTCCTGGCTCAAACAACCTTGTGTTTACCATGGTAAATCCATTATCATGTTCAATAATAGTTCTATCGGGATCACATTGATTCAATCGTAACCTATACCATTTGACAACGAATAGAACTACCTTAAAGGATTTAAAGTCACACTGTATAATATCTTCCAAATACCCATAGTATTGATTTTCTGAGACTTCTGGATGTCTGTCAGTTCTAGATGAAACATTGGTAACCTCAAAGACAGCCAAAACCCCAGAATCTAATGTTTTCTTTGTTTCATCCAATTTTTTGATCCGATATCTACCTCCATTGCAGACCATAGCCTTATGGTTTTTTACCTGCAATAAGAAATACACGAAAAAATTACACAACCAATCAGTCCTTATGCAACAATACATGGAAAAAAAGAACATGTACGTCAATAAGTATCAAACAAAATAAAAGATTTAGAGGGATATTTGATTAATTATATACTTGCCATTTTATCTTTTACACCATATGCCAAATCGATTTCCCTTTTTGTTAGATTGTTATATCCATTGCGTTGTGCTTCTTTTACCAATGAAACCACACCTTCCCATGATATTCCATCACCCGATTTTGCGCATCGTTCAATCCATACCTTCATCCAGTCCAGATTGTTTGCGATGTATAAATGAATTACATCCCATTCTCGACCAACTGTTTAATGACAATAACCATTAAAATCAAATAAAGGTGTAAATCTCCTGAACAAAGATGTATATGCTCCTAATTGAAGCAATTATGACTAGAAAATACAATTAGAATATGAAGGATATAATAAAAATCCAGTAGCTAATAATTACCTTTCAGCTTCCTCAATATACCTTTCCCCTTCAGTTGCTCCCCTTCAAATTTGTTATTAGATCACAAATGCGACATAAATTGAGCTTTGTTGCTAAAATAGGAAGATTTTCACTAACATACAACATGTTTTGGTATATCGTATATCCTTCCATCATATAACCCTCCAGATGTGCTAGTTGTCTCACTAAACCCTTCATAAATTTCAAGTGCCTCTCAACCATCCACATGGACCCTGAGTGCACAGGTCCACACAACTCAATCTTCTCAACTCGGTGTATGAGGTAGTGTTCCTGTGCATTGAAAAATTCCAATGGTAGATGCTTCTACATTTCACACATGAGATGAGGAATTTCTCTCCTCCAATACTTTATATCTTCTTTATGGATTTCTTTAGATGTCAACAATCTACAAGTGATGCAAACCAATAATGATATTTAAGAAAAATAAACATTAAATTACAATATATGCTGAAATAGTGCGCAAAAGAAAATATATAAATTATTATGTGGAGAATTAAAGAAACACTAAGCACATGCAAGTAATCGCTAGTTACCTCATGTATTTACCAAGATTATATATAACGTGTTTGACATTGTTGTCGAAGTTGTCCAAGAGAGAGAGAGGTAGAACATACTGTATGAATATACAAACCATGCCATTTATTAAAAAAAGAGTAACAAACAATAAAAAATTATATGGACATAACAATAATAATTACGTTTGATGAAGACATGCCAATCATGTGTTTTGACCCCCGCAAAATCACCTTTTTTAGTTATGATATTCTTCAAGTTTGCACAAAAACCGGTGGGAAAATTAATTTTCCGCATTACTTCCTTGACAACATTGCTTTGTTGCCCCGTAAACATCCATGGAATTGAGTTTATATTAACTTGTTCTCCGTTGGTATGAAATTAGATGACGTCTTTCATTGCATGGTTTCTTTCTTGAATGGCTTTGCACACTTTCACAACTTTATCTTTCTCCCTCCTTAGCTCTAGTAGTCGCCATAAGGTTTCAGTAACATTCTTTCCAATATGCATTGTATCAAACAAATGAGCAATTTGTAGGTGCTCATAGTAGGGCAACCTACTGAACTGAATAGGATAACTTTTCATTCCTCGTGGAAGACCATTAATGCCTTCATGATCACGATGGACATCATGAATATTAGTTTATAATTAATAAATTACATCATAAATCAAATATGGCCACTACAACAAACAACTCACAATAAAAACTAAAATACATAAAAATTCATATACAATGATCCATACGTACCACGATGACGATTTCTATTGTATTGCATCTTCCAAAGGTGAGGTGTCATTTTCTATGGTTTTAATGCAGTCTCCTACTTCCCATTGAAAATATTTCTTTCAGTTGTTCTATACCTGTGATTCTTAGAGATGAAATGCCTATACTCATCAAACACCTCCTTTCTTAAGATTTTTGAACATCGAGATTTTATCTTAGGACCAAAAACTGGACATCCAAATTTACCCTTTGTCTGAACACCTACAATATTTACATATGGAATATTTATGTCAAATATAATCATTTATAAAATATTCTAACTACTCGATATCATTAAATGCAATTAAAGTGGAACTTAAAATTACAAACCACAAAATGAAGTTAACCCAGGGCCATCGTGTATTGTCCATACAACCATTGCATGGAATTGAAATTTCCTTTGTCGTATTGGTCTAGATATGTCATACATAGTTATGCCATTCCATAACTTCAGCAGCTCATCTATAAGAGGTTCGATGTATACATTCATATCTTTGACTTGGAACTTACCTAATTCATAATTTGAAGAACATATAAAATTATGAGAACCATTAAGATATATAAACCATGCAGAAGAGTAAAATAATAGATATATATATATGAAATTAAGATACATATTACGACAAATGAGATGCCATAACTACATTATAAATAAAACAGTTTTCATCAATAAAACCTGGAATAATCATCGACAACATTATGTGCTCCCTCTTTATTGACAACCATGGAAGAATGTTATTGTTGATAACAAAAATAGGCCACACCGTGTAAATGGATTTCATCTGTGCAAATAGATTAACACCATCTGCTGCCAAAGAAATCCTAAGATTACGTGGTTCTTCTTTAAAGTGAGGCCACTTTTCATCAATATCCATCTGCAGGCATTCGGATAACATCATCTTGACTTCTGTTCCTGGCATGGTAATCCATAAAATGCACTATGTTTTTGCACCTGCATAGTCATTACAAATGTGGAATGATGGGAATATAATGAAGAACCTTTTGAGGCACCTTTTTTGTTACTTTATCTGTACAATATCTACCTACATGACATTTCGGACATTCTGTTGCAAATTCATGCTGATTATAATATATAACATGGTCATCGGGGCATGCATGAATTGCTTAATAATGCATTCCAATCTCTTTCATTATGGAAGATAAATCTCGAAATGTGCGAGGTAAAATATTTGATGGTGGTAACAAAAAATCAGTTATCAAGCTACAAAAAAAAAATTGTTAATGTAATAAATAAATAATATTAACGAAACACGCTTCATCCGTACGATGACCAATAATGAGTTAAAAATACAATTATTAGAGGAATGCAAATAAACTTTATCACGATCCTATATATGTGATGGATTATTTTAGATACCTTAGCATACGTGTGATTGCAATTTTTGAAAGACCATTCATAACCTTTAAGTTCATTATCAACAATATAGTAGAGAGAAGATTTGTTTTGGAGCCTTCATAAAGGGGTTCATATGCCTTATCGAGAAGAGGTATATCATGAACATCATCAAAGTCACCATCATTTTCATTATCAACATCATCGTCATCCATTCTAATGTTAAATGAATCATGGATCAATGTATTTGTACCATCATCTTCAATTACATCATCGACATGATCATCTTGTTCAATATGATCATTCACTTGTTCTCCATTAAACATACACACTCCATGATCCTGATCCTGAACTTGTTCTAAAAGCACTTCCTTTGGACGACATGCTATAGGGTGTCTTTCCTTTAATATAAATACTTGGAAACATCAATAGATATACATTAATATATGAAAAAATAATAATACATACAATTACCAAAAAAACGAATATAGTAATGTTTATAATGCTAAACCTACAAATGGACGACATTCGTTCCCCCCCTCAGCATGTCCATTTTCCCTGCAATTTTTTGTGGCTGTTGAGATCAATATTCTTCTCCTCTTAAATCCCCTACATTGATTACACGGACAATAACATTTGCCATCACCCCTTCGTTTTGCTGCATCCCATAGTCTAGCAAGCAATTGTCGGTTGTCTTCATTTGGATCCGAAATATTTAATCTAATTGAAATTTTGTCATAAACTTCGTTAATGAATATAACCGGTTGTCTTAAAAAATCAAGTTCCACGCATCAACCACACATCAAGGTTTTGTCAAATGGAGAGAAATCGAAGAATAAAATATTTCTGGCAAACTGTCTATCGATGAAAAAAAAAATTCCCACAACTACCCATTGAAGAATAAAACTATTCTTGAAAACGTCTGTCGAGGAACAAATAATTTTCACAATCATCCGTCGCTTCCACAGTAAACATGTCGAAATGTTTAAAACAATTTATATTTATAATGGCCATGTGTCGGATATTCGACGCCTTGAACATAGTTACCGTTGAAAGTATGGAACCATAAAATTTAAAATCATGTAAACCTTATAAAAAAAATATATACAGACCGTCGGATATCCGACTCTTATGGGTCGGATATCTGACTTGTGTTTGGTTCATAGACGTCAAAGATACAACAGGGAAGTGTTGAATAACCGCCACTACAGGAGTTGGAAATCTGACCCCTATCCGGCACAGAAGTGTTGGATAACTGCCACTACAAGAGTCGGAATTCCGACTCCAAAGTGTCGAATAATCGACGGCGATAGAAATATTTTGTTGTCGGCATTCTGTAGATTGATTGTTGTGTGACACATCCGTGCGAAATGTCGGATGGCGTCAGATTCTATAGTCAGATTTCAGGTTCAAATATTGTAGTGATTGAGCTATTTCCTCTAATTCTGCTGGGATTGCTTCTATTTGAAATAAACATGCATCCGGTAGGTCGTCTTCGACTCCTGTCGGTTCTTCTCCTGTATCGATTCGTGATAAGTGGTCAGGTCCAAAATTTAATTTTCCTGGTCTGAAAACGACTTCAAATTCAAATTCTTGGAATAGAAATAGCCATCGACAAATTCTCCCATGGTGTAAGGGTTTATTTACAAGGTATTTTAATGCTTGGTGGTCAGTATAAAAGATGAAAGCGTTAGATAGTAGGTAATGTTGATACTTTTATAGTGCAAATACCATTCCTAATGCTTCTCTCTCTGTTGTTGAATAGTTCCTTTCTGCTTTATTAAATTTTCTGTTGCTATAAACTATGGGGTAGTCCATTCCGTCGTCCCCTAGTTGTGTTAAGATTGCTCCTATTGTTAGGCCTGATGCGTTGATGTGTACATGAAATTTGGTCGACCAATTCGGGAACCTTAGAATGGGTACTTCGACTAGCTTCATTTTTAGTGTTTCAAATGGTATGTTGCATTCCTTTGTCCAGTCGAACTCCTGATCTTCTCTTAATATTTCTTCCAATGGATAGGTCATATCTGAATAGTATCTTATGAATTTCCTGTAATATCATGTATGACCAAGTAGTACCCTGACTTTGTTTGGGTTCACTAGTGGTTTTAATTCGAGAATAATTTTTATTTTTGCAAAATCGACCTTGATGCCTTCTTTGCAGACAATGTGTCCTAATAGTATCCCTATAGGGTTAGAAATATGAATTTCCTTATGTTCAGAGATAGCCGGATTTGTTGGCATCATTCCAACATGAGCCTTATCCATTTGCAGTGATCTTTCAGCATAGATTATATTGCCCAATCATCGAAATATGCTGCCATTGTTTTGTAAATATATTCTTGAAATGTTTTGACCACAATTCTCAAAAATACTGCAGGTGCATTTTTAAACCAAAAGGCATAACTCTGTAAGCAGATGAGCCAAATTCACATACGAATGTTGTCTTTTCCTGGTCTTCTTTAGCTATTGGTACTTGGTTATAACCTAAGAATCCATCTGTGAACGAGTAGCATTCATGTCCCGCGACTTCATTTAGGATTTCATCTGCATAGGGTATTGGAAATGGGTCTGTTAAGGTGACTTTGTTTAATTCTATGAAGTTGACACAGATCCTTAGCTTTTTCAGGTCATGTTTCTTTAGTTGAACGACCATTGGACTTGCCCATTTTGATTGGTCAATAGGGTAGATAATTCCTGCTGCAAGCATATTATCAATCTCTTTCTTGACTATCTCTTTGTATTTATGAGGTAATTTATATGGCCTCTTCTTTACAGGTCGGACATCAAGTTTGATGTCGATCTTTATTTCACCCATTTCATGGAATAGACCTTTGAGGTCTTTCTAGTCTCTAGCGAATACATCCTGGAATTCTTTCAGTAAGTTTACTATTTATGTTGTTTGTTCTTCACTCCAGTAATCGCCAATTTTTGTCATTTTTGCTCGATCATCATTTGAGATGTCGAATTATTTAGTTTTCACTTTAGCATCTAATCAATCTGGTGCTTTGGATTCATTTATTAGTCGAATCTCTTCTTTAAACTGTGAAAATGTAGCAAGAAAGTCTATTGCAGTCATTCGGTTGGTATCTTCTTTGTCGGCTATCTCAACTTTGAGGATTATGCGAATTGGTTTTGTTGTTTCTGCATGGTATGATTTCCATCGAAATATTTTCCCTTCTGAATTTTCATTTTCCATTTGTAGTCTTATTGACTGTGGTGTTGTCTTGGTTTGTATATTATTACATGTTATTGTCGGTTGGTCATAATTTTGTGTTAGGTTGTTGTTCCCAGTCGGCTCTATGAACACCTTGATTTGTTTTGCAGTTTCGACTAACTTTTCGTTTTGTGGTATAAAGATGAAGTCTTTGATAAAGTCATCTCTAAGTTCATGCCAAAGGAATGTTTCACCCCATGCTTCTTCCATTTTGTACCATTTGTTTGGTAATTTGGATAGCGTTGATGGAAACAAGTGTGGCCATGTACGTTCGTCCTTATACCCAAGTCTTTTCCACTCTTTTTCGCATGTTCTTATGTGTTTCTGGGTCCTGCCCTTGGATGAACATAGGTATTTGGGCTTGATTGGTTAGCATTTTTCCTCTAAATCTTTCTATAAATTAAGTCGAAGCTATTGTCCATGTCTACAATCTTGATTGATGGGTATCCCACCATCTAGCAACTTGTCCTGTGAAGGTTTCTACTAAGCTTTGTAGTTAGCCATGTTCACCAATGTTTTTGGATACTTGTTCTATATGCATAACTGGTGATTCTCTTTCTTTGTATCTTGGGATTTGTTTGATACTTACATTTGTTGGTTTTAGGGTAGGGTATTCCCTAATTTTCTTTTTAAATATTTTTGGGATGATGCAAACCAAGAAACATTGTTGGATTGGTTTCTTCTGCACTGTTTGAATGGTCCAGCAACCTCTTGCTTTTGTTTCGTAGTTTTTGACTTCCCAATCATATAATTATGCATATGAGTTGTATCCTACTGAATCTTGATTTCCTAAGTGAATTTCGCCATAGACATTGGGTTATGTGTAGTCTTCATTATTTTTTATTTGATATAATTATCGGATGTCGAATTCTTCATCAATAGGATCTATCCAAAGTTCTCCTTGGGATGGATGGATAGGTACTATGACTTTTTGTCCATTCCCTTTTAGTTTGATCATTTCTCTATCTAAAGATATCGATGCTTTCATTTTTCTTCCCCAAGGTCAACCTATGTTGGCTCTATGGGGCAGACCCGGGTTTACTTGTTATGTACCAACAAAACCCCTAGCTCACTGGCCCTTTCAGCGACAGACTGCAGAGCAGCCTGAAGTCTCACCCGAAGTGATCTTAGATGGGGCGGTTGAAGACTCAAGTGTCCTCAACCAGGTTTTGTAGCATCCTATCGGTTCACGACTCTTCTTAGCCAGCAGGATCTCTCTCTGTATGGCGACCTTTCTTACTCGATGGCGCTGGGAGGGAGTGGTATTTTATCGCATCACTGCCTCTAGAGAGATGCGCACACTATCTCCTCGGATACCCTCTTATACTACGATATCTCACACCGCGGTTCCTCCGATAGTGCGATATCGCCTTTCCCTACTGTGATATCCTTTATGGTAAGACTTCAATATGGCTCTCATGGCGCAAAGACTTCTCTCTTAGTATACTAGTTAATCTAACAGCCTCACTTAGACTCCTATAGTCTAATATGCTTAACATCAACTATACTAAACTCGTGGAACTCATATACCGGAGTCACTTAACGCAATAACTATTAACTAACATGAACCAAGCACTGATAAACTCATATACAGGCTACTTGATACATTCAACTTGCGGTGAACCTTCTATGCACTGTAACTGAAGCATAACATACATACATTCATCACTGATAAGCAACATTCATGTAACAGGTAACAGATAACACATAAGTAAAGCACAAACACATGAAATAGTCGCACAACACATGGATTTTACATGGTTCACCTCCAGGGGGAAGCTACGTCCACGGGAACTGGTTTGTATATTATATCTTGAGAAGGTAAACACAGTTCTGCTGCAACCTACTATGCAGCCTGAGATCTTCTGGGAAACTCCACACACACAACCGGGAGCCCTTCTCTCTTAGATCGCGTCTTCCTCTTTATATTGCCTTCTTACAATATACTCCTCCTCTCTCTCTCTCTCTCAATCCCTGTGGATTGTTCAATCCTTGTGGATTGTTACATACATGCTATTAGATCCAGCTACTGGTTACAGTAATATAACTACAGACTGAATAACAGAACTAGAGCTTAACTCTTACACTACTGAGACTCTAGAGACACTTGGCTAGCTAATTGACTCAAAAGCTACCTTACGACATACTGTCTAAGCAGCTACCCAATTGTCTCACTATCTAACCTTTTACATTACAAACTACATGCTTATATAGGCGGCCCGGAGGTCTTGCCATTACAAAACTATGGGCCTTTCCCAATAGTAACCCAAAAACCCTAACTATGACAGTCGGCACGTCTGTACTGTGGGCTGCCGCTTACCGTCACACCACAGCTTCCTGCAGTCTTCCATGCTTCCCGGCGCTGATCATGGGTATGGGCACCGGTTCCTGTTGTCCTTTGTCTTCAATACCTCGGCCCGTTGCTCCTTTTCTTTTATGAGGGTAGCTGAGCCCTCTTGTCTTCGTCGCTGCCTTAAGTGCAGTGGTTGAGCTCTCTCTTCTCGGTCGCTCAGGCACTGTCTTCTTTTGACTTCCCTGTCCCGATGTAGCAGCTTTTCCTATAGCTGTAGGACTCTACTCCAACAACCTACTAACGTTGGGAAGGAACTGGATCCTTCCTTAGGGTCAATAATTTCAAAGTCAACTTTGGTAGATATTCCTTTTATTGTCGTATCAACATTTCTCCAAACTTCGATATGTTCGATCAGACCTTGGTTGACTAATTTCAGGTATATTCCTGACTCATATAGTCAAGGTCTACCCAATTGTTCCCAAGTGTCACGAGTCATAATGTTTACTTGTGAGCCGAAGTCAAGTACAACTTTTCGGACATGGTATCCTTCAATTTCTAGGTCGAAAAGTGGGTAGACATCACTTTTGTCCTTCTGGTTTAGACTGCAGATGTTTTTTGTTTGTTTTTCTATATTATCGTTGTGTTTCATATTATACAATATTCCAATGAATTGAGATACTGCTTTATCCTCTTGTACTAAATGTATTAATTCTTTAATTGTTCTTTGTTGACTATCATCAGCTTCTTCTTGTCGAGCAAATTGTTTAAATATATTCGTTGTGTTTTTATACAATTGTTTTTGTTTAGCTGGGTTAGGATAATCATTATTTTCTTTTATTTTTCTTATGCGTGGATTATCACTCCCAATTTTTGTCCCTTGTCGGGTTACTATATGCAGATTATTTGTATTGATTACATCATGTTTTTGAACGCACAACAAGACATTAACATTTTTATTTTTATTGATTTTATCAAGCATAGTAGGGAAATCCTCTAATGAGTGATCCCCGACTCCACAGCTAGTACAAAATTTTAAATTGGTTATTTCCTTGTATGGGTAGTCTGCATATCAGTGACCTTCTTTATAACATGTGAAACACTGGATGGGTCGACATGGTGGGTTGTCGTGATTCCCAGAGAATCGGCCTAGACCTCCATATCCTCCCCAACGGTTGTCGAATCGGTGCTCATATCAATGACCTTCGTATCTTTGATTATTCTATTCATTGTGAGCATGGATTCGCTGATTGTTATCATTGTTCTGCGCAACTGCATTTGTCTGGTAGACTGCTTGGTAGTTTTGTCTATTTTTTAAGTTTAGGTGGATGTCGACCGTGGTGTGAATTTTTACTTCACAGATTGCACACCAAGATGCTTTGTCATTTTTCATGTTATACAAGAAATCCTTCATTGTGTGTTTCTTGGCAGATTTCGCAAAAGCACTTTGTTTGAACAAATTGAACGTCCTGTCGGCTGATGTCTTGTCGACAGTTATCTTTTGTGTGTCCGGTCATTGAGAATTTTTTGCACCAAACATCCTGATTCTTAAGGTTCAGCTCTTTCAATGATTTCTGCATGATTTCTAGCTGTTCTTCCAGTCTAGTATCCTTGGGATATGCAGGGAAATATTCATCCATCTCCACTTGAAGCGCATATTCATATGTTTTAAACGTCTCCAGGATTATATGCCACTGAATTTTCTATGATAGACCTCCAAGGAACCACTAAATTAATAGTTGTTCATCAATTACATAATCCAGTTGGCTGAGGAGGTCTTTCCAACGTTTGTCATACTCTCGGACAGAATCTGATGGATTTTACGATGTTGTTTTCAACTTTTTAGCTTCCAGATGTTTTGCATCTAGGGTTTTAAAGAACGACAAGAATTGTGCTTTAATTTCTGCTTTAGATGCTTGAGAAGTTCTCTCAGTAAAGGTCATGTACCATGTTAGTGCTCTTTTCCTCAAGATACCAGTGAACTGTGCCATCTGTCGATCTTCAGCTGTAACCTATTTGCCTCCCATGTTGACTCACAGATGAACCAATGTCTTCTAGGATCTTCATCACCCTTGTATAGAGGGATATGTGTTGATCCGTGACCCATGTTAGAATCGCTGTCGCTATCTCCTCCAGGAGGTGGCGGTGGTGGGGGTGGTGGTGGTGGGGGTAGTGGGATGTTTTGCTTGTCTCTTTGTACAGGGCTATTGTCGACTAAACTTTTGTTTTTGTCAGTTGTTATGTTTGTCATTTCTTCTCTGACAAGCAGTTGGTTCAGGTCAACTTCTCCTGTCGATGTCCAAGTGCAATTATTTGTCTGTAGGTCTGAATGTTATGTATTCTCCAAATCTATATTTGGTAGGGGGGTGCTCCTTCATGTGTCAGGTAAAGTAAGTGGATACTTCGGTTGGAAGGGTATGCCTGAAGTGTGGCCTGGTTTCCTTCCTCCTATCGACGGATCACTAGATGATTATCATCATTTACTTCGTTGTCTAGTTGGCTCCATATACCAAACTCACCAGCTCTTAGTCTTAGGTCTTCTTCGACAATGGCTTGTATCCTAGTACTCAGATTTGTTGGAGACATGGGTATTATCTCCTGGGGAACTTCTATTTGGAGAGATTCACATTGCTCTATCCACAAGTCTTCTTACATGGGTGATGCCTCTTCATCCATGCCTTCTTCCTGTCAGTCATGACCCGACTCTGGCAAATTTCTTTCTTGGTCTATCACCCTAGTACTCATTCCTCTTTGCAGTGCTATAGCCCCTTCTCTTCTTTCTTCCCTTCTTTTCAGCCTCTTCTCTCTCTCTATTCTCTGTAAATCCATTGTACCTTTGTGTGTCACTATTCGTTCGATTTCCTTTTTAGGTTTACTTTTCATTGCTGGTGATGGTATCTCCTTTTAGTTGATTAGAATCCTCTTCACTTTACCCCAACATACGACCAGCTACCCCCCCATAGCCTACCAGACGCTTTTGAAAGCTCGGATAGTTTTTTTTACTTGCTTAGGAAATATTCCCACTCCCTTTCGGCAATAAATTTCTCCCACTTTTTCTGTTTCTCCGCCCAGCTAGAATTTGGTGGCGGTTCATGCAGTGACAGACGAGGTTCGACAATATGACCCACTCCTTTTTCTATCAAGAATTTGAAGAGTAGGGTTGGTAAGGTCTGTATAGAATTTCTTCTGAATGTTTTCCACCGAAGTTCTTTCTTCTATAGCTTGCTCCTTGCAGAATTCGTCAACAATCTTTTCAAACCACTCTGACAGGTTTGTTCTTCCCCCTCGAATCAGTTTCTCTAGTAGCTCTTGGTCCTTAGTTGCTTCCATCTTTTTCATCCAGAAGTTTTTTCAAAATCTGGGGTACCGACTCTATGAACTTCTCATGAGTTTCAGTGAAGAAACTCTCCTTCGCCTGAGCAGTCGTCAATCTGTTCAAGTTCTTCTTGCTAAATTTTGCAAATAATTTGCTATCTTATGCTCCCACCAGTTCTTAATCTCTTGTTTTAATATCATCTACTTATAGCATCTCAGATATGTACTACTGGTGACAGAACCAATGTTGTAATCTCACGGATCACAGAGGGTTACCAATAATACACATTAAAGCATACATACATAACAGAGACAAGAGATAAGAACATAGATATAGAATAATAGATTATATTATATTAAGGGGGTCCATACAAAACATAGAACTGAACCAAGTTCCCATCTGGCTCAACAGCCTGTTGTGCCCCTACCCAATAGCCTTTAAAAAACATTATTTCATCAAACAAAATTGTATTTTGTTTTGATGAAATGTTTGAATTTCATATAGCAAAACTAAAGAATTGACAGCTACTGAAATGGTGACATTCCAGAAGCTACTGAAACATGAAATTCAATGCTTTTAAAAGAAACCTTTGTGGACTATGGATTAGTTGACAAAATCACTAATTTGAAACTATTATTTTGAATGGATTTGCATTGAAAATCAATGGATAAGTGTTAGTAATTTGTTATAACCTAATTTTGAAATCTTATCTAAATATTTATAATTTGATTTTCATTATGTGATTTTGTTATCTTAAATATTGATAAGGTTTAAGGTTGATTATTTTATTTTTTTGGCGTCTTATCAAAGTTCATTCAAATTATATCTTCAAGGCTTTTTGTTCAATCTAAGAATTATGCATAACGGAACCTTATTATTTCATCTTCATCTTTATAATGGTCCTCATATGTCATCTTTATTATTGCATGTAAAGGTCGAAGTTAATACTATGGGTTATGGGATTTGTTTTTCATATTTAAAAGAAGAAAGCAGCCATATAATGAAGAAGTTACATATTCGTTACTAAAGGAAAATCATGATTAATTTAACGTTAAAAAGAAACAGAATGGCGATTGGGGCTTGGATTATTTCAACCTAAGTCTGTCACGACATGAAATTGCAACATCAAAATGCTTCATTCCGAGTTCAAAGTAGATCATTCCATTTGTCACAAAAGATGAATATCATCAAAACTTTGACGTGCGATAACTGAAAGAAAAATTCCAATTCTTGATTTGTTTTACCTTCCGGACATCTTCACCATTAGCACAATGTAATAATGATTTTTATAAATAAACTTTATGCATTTTTGTGATTGGTTTAAAGTGGGCGATAGATGCTGAAATGATTATGTAAATGATTTTCCTATTTCTTTTGTGAACAGGTAGCAATTCGACTGCCCAGGTCATGGATGTATTTATTATTACAACTAGTTTGAGAGCATGGTTTATGGCAGAATGAAGAAATGACTGTTTAAACTCCAGAATTGTGGACACCGTGGCGAGAAAGACTCTGAGTTGATAATTATGGGTTTAATCACAACTACAGATATTCATGAGAGATTCGAGGGTCTCAGGCGATTAGCTTCATTCCAGAGAAAAAAGGAACAAACTGCCGGGATTGTTGCCAGTTACAAAATCGCGTTTTCAATTGACAGACGATTTTATGAGGCACGTTGTGAACAAATGGAGGAAGATCTTAAAAATCTGCCACATGGGTTTTTCTCAGAACGGATCCATTTAGTTTATCTTAGGTGGATTTCGCCAGAAAATGATGGAATTTGGGAGATTTTTAGGGTTCTCTAAACGCGATTTTTGCAGTTGCGGCCGGCAAAGAGATGGTTGTTTCCAGAAATTCGCCTGTGCAGAGCTTAATTTGTTTTGATTTCTTCTGCTCGTGGTTTATTTAAGCAGAGAATAATTTGATTGTTGGATAGGATACTGGACTGAGAGATTTCTCTCTAAGATCAAAACATTGCTACCTGAGTTATTCTGTAAATGCTCAACAGTATTGAAGAATTTCTTTTTCAATGTTTGAAAAGCAAACCAAGAGCTGGAGCTGGGGAAGCAGACTGGGGGCTACCAAAGTTTAAGAGATTTGTCTTTTGAAAGCTCAGGAAAGACTGCTGCCATGGGGTCGATATTTCGGGAAGTGGAAGACAAAACTGCTGTTTAATTTACTTGTGACTCGAGACAGTTTCCTGTCTGCAGCTACATTATTTTGAACTGGTGACGCTTAATCTATGTTTACAGTTTTTAATACTCAGCATATGGTTCGGCATCTCATGGTTTTGTTATCTCTCTTTCTATATTATCAATGTTTGTCATAGTATTCTTTAAAGAATTGTGCAAATCTCTGTTTTATATGATTATCGACTTTCTAATGTTTCGATTTTGCCAATATATCATGTGGTTAAGTTGATGATTGATATCATAGCTTCTATGACATGTTACGATTACTGTATGGTCTTGTTAACATTCAAATTTTTTTAATATTATCAAGGGTATTCATGCAGTAGTTTTATTAGCAAAATTCGACTACAGGTTAATGTTCTTTAGCTCCCGATCGGGATTAGAATTAGAGTAGATTTTATTTTATGTTAATTATATCATTTTAAAAATCTATTGAATTAAATCTTTGTATCCATGTTATATTCAAATCATTTTCTTATCTGGTAATTATGTACAGATGTATATAATGTATTCTTTGTTAATAATTATTTAGCTTTTATTTTTGTAACATAAACTGATCTAAGCTAGATGATCAATATTGTAATTAATAACATTTATTAACTTGTACAGATCTAGTTAACCTGGACGGTAGCTTTAGTTTTAGACTTCAGGCTAACACAGCCTTTAAACCTGTCGGAAACAACCATCCCAAACAGCTTGGAACCTGCTCTAAGGATCCCGGTCTGGGTTGTCTTCCCCGTTGCGTGCATAGTCACATATGCCCGTCAACACAGCCTAATATATATGATTTACAAACAGTTACATATAACTACCTGTCGGTTTAGTCAATCGACATGACCTTATGCGGATGACCTAATCTCTAATTAGTCGGCTAATCGACCTAGTTGTCTTACCGACTAGCTCCTCCAACACATCCTCAAGGATATGAGGTCAAAGAGAAGGAGAATTTGGTTTGCAGGTTGAAGAAGAGCTTGTATGGCCTAAAACAAGCTCCAAGACAGTGGTATTTGAAATTTGATAAGTTTATGACATAACAAGGTTATAGTAGATGTCATTCTGACCACTGTGTTGATTTCAAGAGGCTAGATAATGGAAAATATATAATCTTGTTATTCTAGGTGGATGACATTCTTGTTGCAGGTTCTAACATGTAGGATATAAATGTTCTCAAAAGGAAACTAGCTAAATCATTTGGGATGAAGGATTTGGGTGTTGCAAATCAAATCCTTGGTATGAGAATAAAAAGAGAGAGAAAAAATCACAAATTGACATTGTCTTAAGGTGAGTACATAGAAAAGGTGTTGGATAGGTTTAGAATGAAGAATGCAAAACCAATTAGTACACCTTTTGCTAGACATTTCAAACTAATAAAGGAGATGTGTCCCAAGACACAGGAGGAGATGGAATACATGTCCAAGTTTCCCTATTCATCAACCATTGGCAGCTTAATGTATGCTATGGTGTACACAAGACCAAATATTGTGCATGTAGGTGGAGTTTTGAGCATGTATATGAACAATCCAAGTAAAGAACATTGGAGGGAAGTACAGTGGATTCTCAAATATTTGAGAGGTACCACTTCTCATGCATTATTTTTTGGAGGTTTAGACATTATTCTACAAGGATATGTTGACCCATATATGGTAGGTGATAATGACAGCAGGAGGATCACCACAAGGTATGTTTTTACTTTAGGTGGCACAACACTAAGTTGGATTTCGAAACTACAAAAGGTTGTTTCACTTTCAATCATGGAAACAAAGTATGTTGTCTCTACAGAGGCTAATAAAGAGATGAATTGGTTGCAGAGGTTCATGGAAGAATTGTGTAAGAAGAAGGAGAATAGCAGGTTCTACAGTGATAGCTATAGTGTCATTCATCTTGAAAAGAACTCAACCTTCCATTTGAAGACTAAACATATACAGCTCAAGTACCATTTCTTAAGATCTTTTCTTGAAGATGAACTGTTAAAGTTGAAAAAGATACATACTAGCCAGAATCCTGCAGACATGTTGACAAAGGTAGTAACCAAAGAGAAACTAAGTTCTTGCTCAGTGTCTGTTGGCATTCAAACATGAAGGTGAAGGTAAGAAATTTGTTAGGTCCAAGGTTCATAGCATAGTACAGAAAGTGCAACAACATTAGAGTTGTTGTGATCAGTATCCAAGTGGGAGATTGTTGGTTGTGGATCCTGATCTTCTCGATGAATGTGGTGTGGATTCCCCTCCCTACTATAGTCATCAGGGGATTCCTAGCGGGGTGGAATTATTTTGGGATCCCCCCCTTGGTGGGGTTCATGAGAATCGTTTAGTGATCCTTAACCCAGAAAATTGAATCACAACAAAGATATAGAACACTTCAGAATAAACCAAAAGACATTCACCATAAGAATAACACAAATATATAGAGAACCCTTAAGGTAGGGTAACACCATCAAATACTCCTTAAAGAAGGAATCAATCCTCAAGCCACGCTTGTACAATCACCATCTTCAGCATGACTAACACAATGATACTCATGTCTATATATTTAGGAGTTTATGCCCTATTATTATATTATTTCTTCTAACTAGCCCACAACCATGAAGTGGACCATATTTAATTATTAATGGCTGCATTACATTAATTATTCCCATTTGGTACCCATTACATATATTATTCTCATTTAGGTACCCATTACATCTTTTATTCCCCTTGTATACCTCCCTAGGTACCCCATATTATCCTCCCCCGAATATATAACATTACACCCCCCTTAAAAATGTTTTGTCCTCGAAACAAGAGAGGAATACACATAATAAGATTGTCTAAGAAACTTAGTCAAATAATAACAAGCACGTGCATCCATCCATTCGAGTGGAATGTGAATACATGGTCTAATGGCTTCATGGCTTCCTTGATATTGATCCATGCTCTTGTGGTTCCAAGATGATGTTGCATTTATTTGGTATCTCCTTATACAGTTTACAGTCTTCCATGTATCTCCATATTGATTTCTTTGTTGGTTTCCTTGTGGTCTATTGTAGGTTTTATGGTGCTCCAAACTTGTCCTCGATGATTTTTGCTTCTCAAAGTAGTGTGGGTGGTGATATGTTGCAACATGAACGATGGGAACCTCTTTCTCTGATTTCATAACATGTGATTCTTGGGAATCATGTATCTCCTCAAATTATTCTTCTTGCATATTCCCTTCTTCATAATTTTATTCATGGGATTCTATAATATATTCTGATTCCACCATAGACTCATCATCTAATGTTTCATCTGCTTCAATTGGTTCCCATGCAAAGACTTCATCACATGCCTTCTTAGCCTCTTTTTTCTAATACAAGAGACATATCTTGCAATGCAATTTTCTTCTTCCTATACCAAAGATTTAAAATTTTCTTTTCTACATTAATATTGAGTGTACCCACTAATTTCATCCATGGATATCCCAAAACAACATCCACACCATCCATATCTAAAGAATAAAATTATGAATGCAACACATATTTATCCATAGTAATCTTCAAATCTTTAAAAAATTGAAAATTTTCACCATCAACCTGTGTGCTTTGAATACGCTTGGAAGGAACTTGCAATTTTTTGGCCAAATTAACATGGATAAAATTGTGCTTACAATTAGGGCTAATGTAAAACAAGAATATTCTCCTTTTGAATACATCCATGAAATTTCAATATAGAAAATAAACCCTTATGTCCCACCTGGTATTTGTTATTGGAATGAGACCACTTATCTTAAAATAATTGTTCAAAGTCTTCATCAGAAAGTGCATCCATCTTTCTACCGCCAAGCAAGCACCACCATACCTTAGCATCATCTTTGAAATAAGTGTTTGTCCAAAGTCTCCATGAGTTTTCCCACTTTGATTTGCAGTTTTTTATACATTCTTCAATACTAGGACCATTATTATTTCCTGTAAAATAAATACTTCTCATTTTTTTTCAAAATATGTAAATAGAGATAGGGTTTCACAAAAATCATTTACTTCTCCTCCTTGTATCTAGGGTTTTGAGATGAAAACTTTAAAATGAGCATAACCAGATCAATATTACTTAGAATATCTTTTATAACCCATTTTTGGAACTAGAACTACCTTTCTGCATCTATTTAAGAAACCAGAACAAAAATTTGGCCACCCTATAAAAAAGGTATTCACTCTTCAATTTTCGCGGCCTTCACCAAAATTCTAAAAATAACTGATTTTAAATCAACAATATTTCCACTTTTCGAACTCCAAATGAGTTTTTTTTTAAATTGCATGTTTTTGTGAGAGGAATTTAGATATGCAACATGTTTCTTCTTAATATGCACAAAAGTTTCAGAAATTGAACTGGAAGTCGCCTCCCAATAATGCCATAATTTATAGCTAGGGTTTTGAGATGAAAAAATTTAAACAAACATAACTCGATCAATATTGCTTAGAATATTTTTTATAACCCATTTTTAGAACTGAAACAACCATTCTGCATCTACCCATGCAATCTGAACAAAAATATGGGCACCCTGTCAAACGATATTTGCTCTGCAATTTTCGCGGTCCTCACCGAAATTCTGAAAAATAGTTGATTTTAAATTATCCATATATCCACTTTCCGAACTCCAAACGAGTTTTTTTTTAAATTACGTATTTTTTAGAGAGAAATTCATATATGCAACTTATTTCTTCTAAGTTTGCACAAAAGTTTCAGAACTTGATTTGAAAGTCGTCACCCAATTTTGCCCTAATTTTTTTTCAAAAAGAAAAAAATCTCCACTTGTGCCAAGGAAAGAGATATAATACCACTTGTAGTGATCCTTAACCCAGAAAATTGAATCACAACAAAGATATAGAACACTTCAAAATCAATTGAAAGACATTCACTATAATAATAACGCCGAGATATAGAGAATCCTTAAGGTAGGGTAACACCATCAAATACTCCTTAAGGAATGAATCACTCATCAAGCCATGCTTGTACAATCACTATCTTCAACATGACTAACACAATGATACGCGTGTCTATTTATGCTTTCTCATGAGTATATTTAGGAGTTTATGCCTTATTATTATATTATCTCTTTTAACTGACCATCAACCATCAAGTGGACCATATTCCATTATTAATGGCCACATTACATTATTATTCTCATTTGGTACACATTATATATATTATTCTCATTTAGGTACCCATTACATATATTATTCTCATTTAGGTACCCATTACATCCTTTATTCCCCTTGTATACATCTCTAGGAACCCCATATTATCCCCCCTAGATATATAACATTAGTATATCTAGGATTCTATGCCTTATTATTATATTATTTCTTCTAACTAACCCCTAACCATCAAGTGCACCATATTCCATTATTAATAGCACATTACATTAATTATTCCCATTTGGTACCCATTACATATATTATTCTCATTTAGGTACCCATTACATCATTTAATCCCCTTGTATACCTCCCTAGGTACCCCATATTATCCTCCCCTAGATATATAACATTAGCGCCCCCGTAGTGAAAATTTAAGAAAAAAATGCCCTGTAAAATGTTGTAATTTCATGGTCATGACTTGGTCAATAACTGGTAGTTTACGGGCCTATGGTTTTGGGAATCCCGTGGTATTTTCCCATGGTATTCCCTTTATAAAAGGAAGGAATTGTAATACGGTTGTGTATTATATTGTAGCATTGTAAAATGATCCCTGTGATTGCGTGAGAGAAACTGTGAGAGAGGAAGAGGAAGTGCAACAGGTTTGTTGCAGGTTGTATCCATTCATTTTATTGGACGATATAATAATAAAATACTGACAATTTCTGTGTGGGCGTATCCCATCTTGGGTGAACCGTGTTATATTGGTGTCTCTCTTGTAATTTCTTAATGTGCTTTTTTATTTGCATCTTGTTTATTGTTATTGCTTCGCGATCATATTTTCTAACATCAACTTCTGCAGTTTCTTCTTTATTTCTACCATTATCAAGCATACTTCTCGGTCCACTTTCTGTATTGGATTTTGAAGGTGAGGTAAAGAATCCTTTGAAAAAATACTTTTCCAGTCCTTTTGGTTGAATTTCATGTATTCCTTTATTCATTTATGAACATAAATTTTCTTCTTGTTCTTCATCCTCTAATATTGCCATAAAAATCACTTCCCTAGGGCTAGCATACCCATCACCTTCATCAAAATGAGTTTTCTTCTTCCTTGGCGGACAAGCTCTTTTTTTGTTTATGAAATTGCTTTTTTGTTTTCAGACTAGTCATATTTGTGTGTCTTAATTTTGTCTTTGTAGTCAACTTTCCCCTCATTGTCACTATCTACATTTTCTTTGTAAGGACATTTTGAAGCAAAGTGTCATATTCTACCACACTTTAAACATTTGAAGCGCAACTTACATCTATACTTGTCACGCCCTCTCTTTAACTTATTTACAAAATTTGTTTCTTCTTCATCTAATTCTTCAGATACGTGTTTCTTGTCCTCATGTTTGTTGTTCTTGTCCTTCTTGGAGATCTTGAATGTTGTTTCCTTCCTGGAGAGCTTTTCCATTTCAATTCTCATCTTGTAGGTTGCAAGGATTCCATGTAGCTCATCCTTGGTCAAATCATCCAGATTGGATCGATCTTCTAGAACTGATAATTTGGGGTCAAATCTTGTTGGAAGCATGTTGAGTATCTTTTGGACTACATATCCTTCATCAAGATCCACTTTGAGGTCCTTGATAGTGTTAACAATTTCATCAACCCGAATAAGGTATGATGCTATGTTTTGATTTTCTTTCATCCTCATGTTTCAAATTTCCTTGAGAAGGTTTGCAATTTTTCCTTTTTGACTTTTCCACCCCCTTCATATATTTGCTTGATTTTACCCACATCTCTTTCGTTGTTGCACACTACATAACCTTGGTGAACACATAATCTTCCATTCCACACAACAATGCATTTTCGGCCTTCACATTGTGTTCATATTGTCTTCTAACTGTTGGTTCAGTTGGTGCATTTTCGGGGCCATGGTATCCATTTTCTACTAAATCTTGGATTTCTACTCCAAGGGAATGTAAATATACTTCCATCCTTAACTTCTAAAAGGTGCAATTCATCCCATCGAATCTCGGTGCTCTATTGTTGGATAGGAATTCTTGTCTTTCCATGTCTACGCTAAGATCTATCCCCCAATTGTTAAATTGTTATTGAATATACCTGCTCTAATACCAATTGTTGGAATTATTGTTTATACTAAAAGGAGGGATGAATCAATATAAAGCGTAGATTTAACAATTTTGTCGTTCAAAATATATTTCAATTCAATTTCAATAAACCAATAAAACATTAGTGCAAAAATATTTGAGAAGTATATAGATATGGATATATAAAGTTATGATTACAGTGGGAGACACCAATATTTGAGTGTGAGAACCAACTCACTCAGGCTCGGACCTTACAAGTATGAAAGCACCAAATTGTAGTTTACAGGCACCTACTTATAGTTTACAGGAACCAATCTCTAAGAACTTATATCCTCTATGCAAGCATCGACTTGCAAAAACATGAGCCAACCTGACTCGGGTATAAATTTGATTGTATAAGCACCAACCTGATTGTGAGAACCAACTCACTAGTTTTACTAGCACCAACTAGAAGGAATTTTCAACTCCCTCTCCTTGCCTCGTCCAACCGCCTTGAAATGAAGTTTTGTTTAGTTTATGTGATCTACATCCTTTTGTCCTACAATGTTTGATATCTATGATTTGTGACTTCTTTGATCACCCTCTATGATCCCTTTGATTTATGTCTTCTATTATGTTTGCATATTTTTCATTTTCAAATATCTGCATCTTATGCACCTTCAAATATCTGCACCTTTTGCACTTTTGAATATCTATGTCTTATGCACCTTCAACAATCTGCAACTTACACTGATGTGCATCTTCTGTTCTGTTTATGTTTTGCATCTAATTCACATTTAGCAATATGCAACTAATATATGTATTTTTCCACTATTTGCATCTTCTACAGCTATCTACGTCTTCTGTAGCTATTTATGATCTTCTCTAATTTGTGTCTTATGCAATTATCTATGATATTCATTGATCTGTATCTATTGTAGCTATATATGATCTTCTTTGATCTACGTCTTGAACAACTATCTTATATGATCTTCGTCTTCTATTCTTTCTACTTTCAACGTATTTTGCACATTCAGTAATCCACAATTGATATGTGTCTTCTATAGTTATCTGCAACAAAAATTTACAATATCTATGAAAGACCCTCTTTATGATTTTCAACCTTTTAAAATCTATGTTCCAATAGTGTTATGTTTCTTTGTTACTTCCATCACATATCTCAATGCTAAGCACTCTCCTTATTTGCGGAAATTATGTTGATCCTCCTGAATACTTCTGCCCATTCGGATCTTTGTTGTGTGTCTTCTTTCTAGTTCAATGAGACATTGATCCCCAAAAATACAAATCTTGGTTACTCAAAAAATCATATTGAATTCGTCTTCAAGCTTACTTTATCACAACTACTTCATGTATTTTTATATTGTTCTTAGGCTCAAAGAGTGTGTCCACATGTTTGGGTTCCTTTGAATTAATGACACCCATACTTCCTTACTTCTTGGTTAACCTAACAACTTCATTCTATATCTTGTCTGTGCGTATCTTCTCATGGTTTAACACATGGAGTTTTTCATACTCCACTCCAACACCATGGTGGTATTTTCACATATGTGTTTGTGCTTTAATGGATGCTTGTGTATATGTGTCCCATTTCTTAGTGGGATTTGCGCACTTTAGAATTACTTCATGTGTCATTTTTCACCCTTGAAGTATCATCGCGTGTGGTTCTTCCACACTTCCGAAACTAGCACACTTTTCCAACCGCATATTATTCACACGCCCTTTACGCACTCTTGAACTTCTATCCAGCTAAATATTTTGACTTTTACCTTGAAGAACCATGACTAGGTGCACTTAGGAGTTGCGTATATACCTTAAGTACCTCTTCATATTGAATGTACTTCTTATGTATTTATTCAAACTTAGATTCATATAATTCTTCAGAAAAGATTTCATATATAGGCTTTCATCATATATTTCTTCAAATTGGCAGAAAATATCCATGTTATATTTGCGCTAACTTCATTCATCTTGTTTACACAAGAGTGAACATGCATATCCTTAACATTTTTGTTAAGCTTCTCCATATGCATTGTTAAGCCCTTATTGATGAAACATTACACTATATAGTGTGGCACATTACCCCCTATATTGTGGTGCATTACATATTATTTATGTAGGCTTGGGTCTAAAAGTGGGTTTATTAGTTGTTATTGTACACCATTATCTCCTATATATAGGAAGGAGATATTCTCATTTGAATCATCATATCATCTTGTATTGTCTTGTACATTGTGTAAGGAGGTTCCTCCCTCGAAGAGGATTGATATTTATCTCTGATATTCATATTTTAAGGCGTGGATTACTCTCTTATTTTCTATTTCTGCTCTTTTTATGCTATATCTAGGATGTGGTTGCATAACATTTGGTATCAGAGCTCTCTCCTCGGTACTAGCTTCTGCAAAACAAGTCATCGTGGAACTTTCGCTACAAATTTCTTTCTACAAGGAATTAGAGATCAAGGTTAAAAACCCACTTTCAAAACAGGCCGAAATATCTTCAGAAACAAATTAAGATCCTGATCCGTTACAATTTTGGAGATAATTGCAGAGGAATATAGGGTTTTTTACTAGTCCTACAGCTAGTCTAAAAAATTTGCTCTTGGGAAAAGGGTCATATCTGAGGAATCCAAGATCCAAACGGAGTGAGAAAAATTGCATATATACCAGAAAATATTTAGAATTTTTGCATCAGAAAGACAAAACCAAGGTTAGGAAAAATATTGGGAGGATGGAGTCTTCTTCTTAGTGGTACCAGGAGGGACTAATCTCTTCTCTAGATATGCTTGATGAAAGACAATGCAAACAATATCACCCTATCCTCCAACTTAGATAACCTACAAACACTTCACAAAACTTGAAAAAGGGATTTAAAGGTACCAGTGTTATGGCATATAAGGAACATAGGAAAAAATGCATTCAAACAAGAAATTACAAGCATTTCAAAGAGCTCTCATACAACTAACAATAAAAAGTAAATTAGAAAATACTACTTCTTACCCTACTGGAATGAAAATTCCTTTCGAAGGCTAACACAACTCCAAACAATGAACACATGCACAAAATACACAGATTACCTCCTTACACCATAAAGCATCAAGCATCCAAACACCAAATTATCACACTAGACTAACCTCTAAATCCTTTTATTAAATGCCAAGAACCAAAAATATTACAATTTAGTGTAAGCATAGGTTGAACTTTTGAATCCAAATGAGCTTAGAGGGCCTTTCTTAAATAGAAAAAATGACCCAGGGGGGTGCATTATCCAGAGGAGTTAACTTGAGCGACTTGAGAGAATTAAAGGATTGAGAGGGATTTCTACTCAAGTGAATGGTTCCACCTCTCATGAATATATGCACCCTCTTATTTGGGATGATCATCCCTCCAAACAAAAGCTACCACATCAAGAATTGTGCTCCTTCTAAGAGAGACACGTCCTTCCTAACTTGAGCCAACTCGCCTCATCTAGATTTGATGTTGATTACTCTTCAATTAAATTGGATTTATTTCTAGTTAACCATTATGTCATTGAGATCCTTCCCCCAACATGATCCCATAAATTAGGAATGTCAATTTAGACTTTATTTTTTCTTTTTGGCTAATTATTGTCTTTTGGCCATTTTCAAGAGAAAATAAATTTTTATGATAAATAAGCATGATATTTATTTCAAAAGTGGGTGCTCTGAGTTAGAAAAAAAAGCACCCCCATGGAAAAATATACATTCTAACCACACTTTTATACTTTTTTGAACTGTAATAATTAAAACATTAAAAATTTGTCCATTTTACAAGTTTTTTTTATTTGCGGAAAATCAAAAAAATTAAGGGGGACTTAGCACATGTTCATATGAATATAAACTAATTCCTATCATGGTAATGTACATTTACATATAGATTTTATTAACCTCCTAAGGCATAACCACCAAGATGATCACCCCAACTTTGGAGGATTGAGTGAAAAACTCAAAAATTAGAAGTCACTGAAGAGCAACCTATAATTAACTTGGAAAAAATAGTATGGGCTATTCCGATTGATGTTTAATTCCTAGGAAATCCAAGTCTATTATATTATTTTATCATCCTACAATATTTTATTACAATTTCCCTAAGGGGGTATGAACATGTGGGTAAAAGAAGAAAAAAGGGGCCAAAGAAGGCTTGGATGGACTTCTGAACTCTGGATATGAATAAGTAACTTGATCATGCTTTAGCATATCAATTGTAATTCCAATTGAGTGCAATATGGTTGGTAACATATGGCTCCAACTATGACACGTGTGATTGATCTTGAACTTCATGAGAGGAGATCATGTGAGAACTCAAGAATCTTTAGTTCCTGCACAAAACTGAAAGATGCCAGTCACATGTATATAAAAATTGCCTAATGAAACGTAAGTGTTGAACCCTGGTATTGTCATTGATGTCAAATTTCTAAAAGGAACACATGAAGGAAACACCATTGGATGGATGCCAAATGAACAAGAAGGATGCATGAACATTGAACAATAAGGATGTTGTTATGCAACCAAATCCCAGATATAGCATAAAAAGAGTAGAAATAGAAAATAAGAGAGTAATCCATGCCTTAAAAGATGAATAATAGAGATAAATATCAATCCTCTTCGAGGGATGACCCTCCTTACACAATGTACAAGACAATACAAGATGATATGATGATTCAAATGAGAATATCTCCTTCCTATATATAGGAGATAATGGTGTACAATAACAACTAATAAACCCACTATTAGATCCAAGCCTACATAAATAATATGTAATGCACCAAAATATAGGGGTTAATGTGCCACACTATATGGTGTAATGTGTCATCAATAAGGGCTTAACATGCGCCTCCCCTTCAAAAAGTGTTGTCCTCAACGCTGAAGTAGTTTTGGATGTTGCTGTATAAAGGACTCATCTTCCCATGTTGAATCTTCTGTGGGTAAGTTCTTCCATTTAATGAGATACTCTGAAATTGATCGATTTTGAAGCTGTCTTGTTAGTATTTCAATAATTTCTTAAGGCTCCAAGATGATTTTTCCTTCCTCATCAAGTTCTGGTAACATCGTTTGAACTGGTAGCTTGCGACCGATTACCTTCTTCTTTTTGATGTGTCCTTCTATCTTGAGAGTTTGAGGAGTGATAATTCCAGACAATGCATGACAAGATATGGTAGGAGTAATTTCTTATGAAGTATCCTCTTGTATTTCTTCTAAAGTCACCTCTTCTTGTTTGAATACAAGATATAGTTTTTCTTTTATTAGGGACCACCCCCCTTGCTTCACTAGGAGTTATCCTAGATGAAGGAGTCAATATCAAGTGACAATACTTGACTTCAGATTTCCCCCAAGGTCACACCCAATGGCTTGAATATTTCTTCCACATGACCCGAGGTGTGAATTAGGCAGCAACAGGAACCAACACCAAAACAAGAATTTGGTTCCATACTTTTTTATTTTCTTTAACTTTTTGAATTTTTCTTGATGTGGAATTGTGCTGACGTGGTAGGGTACTGATGTGGTAGGACATATGTCCCTTGAGGTATTAGACAGTGTCACCCTCCTATTAGTAAATGGTTTTAGGATCAGCAAAGAAGTGGCTTAAGAAAACATATTTTGTGATATTAAACTCTTGCAATGATGCCATGCGTCCCCAGTGGTTTCCTTTTGGGATCATGTTCATTAAAATAAAGTTCGAGCACCTTCACAATCATTAAGGAACATTGATATTCCACCCTGATATCTTCTCCCATGCTGTTCGTCATGTAACTCTGACAGGGACATGTCACTTATTTTCATCCCATATCTTGGTTATTCTAGGCCATATATATTTGTATTTAATCTCTTTCATCAATATTTACATCTTTTTACATAATGGGGTAAAAATTGGGGTGTCATGTGACCTTTAAAATATGAACAAGAGGGATTGTTCTATTTTTCCACTTTTAATTTCCCAAGCTAATCTAGATAATGAAGAATCCTTGAAAATTTTGAAAGTGTGCATTATGCATTATTAATTTAATAATGATATTAAGGGGCCTATGGAAACATCCAACTTATTTGATGCCTAGTGTTATGAATAAGATTTCCTATGGCTTGGGGTAGACCACAACAGATAGGATGACACTAGAAATAAACCCATTTCCAAGCATGCTAAATATACAATGAAATTAACACTAAGGGACAAAGGGTTTTGGATGTTCGATGTAGATCCCCGTTGATATTTCAATCAAACTTGTAGCTACACATTGCCATCAACAACAACAAGATATGCAAGCATGATATATATAAAGTGTTAGAATCTAATATAGCATGTTATATTCCAATACATAACCAAAGTAATTACATCCATGGATACAAATATGTATAATTACACATGCAATGGACGAGAAATGGATATTTCTATTAATATGAACAAAGATAAAGACGAAAAACTCTATCGGCACCTCATCAAAATCGAGAAACTGAGTCCCTCCACCTAGGCCTCCACCACTTCAATCCTCCATATATATAAATTCAAGCTCGCAAAGATCAAGGAAAGCTTGGGAAATAGCACTCATGGATGCTTCAAGGACAAAGGAATGCATACTCAAGTACATAAGAATGGGGTACAATTACGCTATTGTATCTTTTCTCTCTAAAGTTATTCTCCTCTAATGATTCATAGTAGATCATTATATAGCCCTTCAATAGGAGGTGAAGGGTCGAAGTGGAGCATTTCCCGACATATGGAAGGCCAAGGGACAAGTCTTTTGTTACTTGGTGGGGGAAACTTCCAAATATTTTTTTGTTTTTTTGCACATTTCTCGATGTACGCGGGTGATAGTGGTGCAAGTTGTGTATATGTGGGTTGAAAACTTGTGACCTAAGTGTACATATAAAAATGTATTTTAAGGGGTTCCACTGGAGCATCAAGGTCATAGTGACAAAAAATGGTTAAAAGGAGTCTGCATAGGGACAATGATAAGAAATCAAAGAATGATGTATCATGTTTGGAAAATAACACTATAACATATGCCCCGTAATGTGTGAGTTCAGAGGGGTACACGATGGCCAAAATACATTATAATAGTCCCAGAAGTGGAGTAATGAAGACCCAGGTGGAAAAAACCAGCCACTCATTAGTACAATACAATGATAGATATCTACACATGACCACAAAGATATAGCGGTCCTGAAGACATAAGAGTACAATGGCCATGAATAGGAATACTATACATATGTCGTGAGTGGTCATATTCATGTAAAATATACAGTGAAGTAAGGTCTCCATACTGAATGAAGACATCAAATGGTACACTGGAATCTGGTCATGAGAGTTGAAATCTCATAGATACTAGCATGATCAAGGAGGTAACATATATGGAATTCCACCAAGCTCAGAGGTCTTCTACATAAATGATCGCTAATACATGTCCCATCATATGAATAAAGGTGTCACAGTCAAACATGATGGACCATCATCTGATTATCGGTCATTGATGTATATTGTTAACAAACATGAGATATCCCACTGATAATGATAATGTGAATCAAGGTACATAGTACAAACAAACAAGTGTGAATATATGTGTTGAGCTCGAACACTTGAGAGAATCCATAAATTAGGTGACATTGATGTATTCCCAAATATATCGATGGTGGGAGAACCTTCCATTGATGACTACAAGTCTCAAGGCACTCAATGGACTCTAGATCCCTATTCTAGAATAGATGTTCTGAAGTTGACGAAACAGAATCCACTGGAAGGAGGGCATTAAGGCATCCCCCCATCAACCAACAAGAGCTACACAACAACGCTGGATAATTTGGAAGAACACAAACAAGATATGCATGAACAAGTAACAAATGTATCAGGAATGGCCGACATGCAGAGATAAGATAACCAAGGAATGGCTGACTCAGGCTAGAACTTCCTTCGAACAAGAGCATAAGGCGGATGAAGACTCATAGGCAGCATAGACTCAAAGTGCATACAAGGAGAACTTAGTGACATGGGAGGAATCAACAAAGGCTCCATAGGTACAGGGATATACAATCAAAGCATGATGTATCAAGTGTGGCAAATCATGCTATAACACCTAGGTAGAGATTGGAAAGGGCCAAGTGAAGATGAACATAGAAACTCTTTCTATTGTATCCAATGAAGGTTAAATGTCATGGAATATTAAGGGATTAACAAACCCTTGTTGTAAATTAATGGTATAAAGAATAAATAATACATTCTGAGAATCATGTTGAAGATAAAGAGGATGTTGTGATTTGACTTTTCCTTCGTTGTTTATGTTGTGTTTGTTCGTAATGGGGGTGTTAAACTTTCTCAATTATTCAATTGTATTTAATTTAATATTGGCAATTGTTAAGAACCCGTGTCAACCCTCCTCTTTATTTTGTTAGTATATTTTGTCAAACATGTATGCTTTGTAAGTAGTCGCATTAGTATGTTGTATTATTCCACATTCATGGGGAATAATAGTTGTTAAGTCGTCTAGTTAGTATGTTGCATTATCCCACATTCATGGGGAGTAATAGTTGTTTAGATTAGATTTAGTATATAAGTATGTGTCGAGGCTAATGAAGGCATCCAAGAATTATTTGTATTGATCTTGGTCAAAGGAGGTTTTCCCCTTAAAGTGGCCTCTAATCAATAAAATCTCTTTTGTGCTCTGTTATTTCTATTATATCGTGAATTCTCATTTTTTATTGCAGGAGGTTTCTCACTTATGGTATCATAGCACTTTCTTGGGATCGCTGGGTGGAATGTCTGCCAATTTTTTTTCTTTTGCAGTGCTTCTTGGAGTTGTGATTATTGCAATAGTGCTTCTTCTTTGCATCAGTATTATTCATTCGGATCGGGGACTAAATCCTATCCGCTTAATCGTGGGAAGTATAATATCCCTAAAACTCATTGTGAGGAGTACCACAGGAACCCCAAAGTAGCTGTCCATTGAGAGGAAATTCCAAGCAAAAAGGGCAACGAGCCCTACCTGATTGACTAGTTTCCACCCGTGAGGTAAACCAAGAACTAACATTTGTGGCAAAGCAATTATCAATTTTACCCGAGTCGTGGAGTGAGGGGTGCTGCCCCAATATGCCAGTCGTTAGACAACATTGGTGGTCGAGTGAATCCCATGAACCTTTAGGAATCCGAACATACCTAGGGTCCATATCTATTTCTAGTTGATAAAGCTTTTTTTTCCAGAGCCGCTAGAGATAATTTCCACCAAACAGATAAAAAATGAGTATAAATTTCTAATTTTTGGCCATATCTTCCTTGTTTTAGCTGCATTTCCCTTTAAAATTCATTATAACCCCCATAATTCCATTCTTCGTATTTCCTTCCTTGAGGACCCTATCCCAGATTCCACTTCCCGAAGCCCGAAATTCCACATTTGTCTAATTTTTAGGGTTTTCCATAACTTCTTTGATTCTCACCCAATCACCTTCAAATTTTTCCATAGTGTTTGTTTCCCAATTATGCTTCCTTGTCTCTCTTTGAAAAATTTTCCCATTCTTTCACCCCACTTCTAAATTTCGCATTTTCTTCTTCCATGTCCCTAAAAAAGTGTCCAAAACCTAGTCAAACCTCAATTACCAACCCGAGTTTTTCCCAACTCAAAATTTTCCTTTTCTAAAACCCTTTTTGTTTTTGTATTTATACCCATTTACCCAAAAAAAATCATGCTTATGGTTTTTGGATGTGTGGGAGCAAATAAACAAATGGAAGAAGAACCTGTCGCCCTCAAGACCAAATTCAAAGATATGGATCAAAAAATTCTCGGTCTCCATCTTCGGTATTCAACCATGAGAAACCGACGACATCCTAAGTCTTCTGCAGCCACTGGGTTCTCTTCTTCTAGCAACTTTCATGGGCTGAAGCTTGATTTTCCTCACTTCAATGGTGATGATCCAAATGGATAGATTTAAAAGGAAAAACAATATTTCAGTGTGCATAACACTTTTGATGTCAATAAAGTCCCACTTGCATCCTTTCATTTAGAACATGACACCCTTCAATGGTTTCATTCGTACATCAAGGCTCACAAAGAGCCAAACTGGACAAAATTTTGCCAACTCCTTTTGCAATGATTTGGCCCTAGTGCTTTTGATGATTTCACAAGAGCACTCACCAAACTTCACCAAAATGGCATGATGAGGGAGTATCAGATAGAATTTGAGAAACTAGTCAATCACATAGAAGGATTTCCTGAAGAATTCTACAGAAGTTGTTTTATGAGTGGTCTGAAGAATGCAATCCGATATGAGGTTGAAATGTTCAATCGCAACACAATGTGGAAAGGTTGGCTAAGTTGAAGGAGGACAATATCATGGCTCAACAATGCTCCAAATCCACTTTTGTTCCATTCAGAAATATGGTTCCCCAAAGACCTCCAATTACACCAGCTCCTAGAACCACTCTTATCAAGCATTTGTCTGAATCCAAGATGCGGGCACATAGGGAAAAAGGGATTTGTTATAATTGTGACAAGAAATTCACCTGGGGACATCGATGTGCTAAGAAAAAGCTCTATCTGTTGTATGTGGATTCTCCTCCTGCACCCGAAATTTCTGATGATGATCAAGATCCAATAGCTGCTGAGGGTGAGAGTTAGCAACTGCCTGTTGACCTTCCTGCTCAATACAACCAACCAAAGATATCTCTCCATGCATTAGCCGAAGTCACCACCCCACAAACCATGCGGGTCATGGGTTTCTTAAAAAAAATACCTCTTACAATACTCATTGATTCTGGTAGCACTCATAACTTCATTGACCCCAGGATCGCCAAACAGGCTGATTTTTTTGTCCATCCTTGCTCCAGCTTTGAATTCATGATTGCAAATGGGGGCACCTTACCTTCCAAAGGGAAGTGTCGTAGTGTGAATCTCTATTGGGGTTTATAACTTGCGCTTTAACATGTTTGCATTTCCCTTAGGCGAATGTGATATGGTTTTGGGTGCTCAATGGTTATGCACACTTGGACCCATTTTATGGGATTTTGATGAACTTTGGATGCAGTTTTTAGTGAAAGGGAAAAAACACACATTGAAGGGCTTACAACCAGGGTCTCTTAGCATCATCAATTCACATCACATGGAAAACATCCTTAAGAAGAGTTCACATGGTGTCATCACTCAACTACATTTCATTCAAATGCAACCTTCAGCGGTCTCAACTACTCCCTTGGATCTACAACAAATTTTGGATCGATATGCATGTGTGTTTGCTGAGCCAGCGAGATTTCCACCTTCAAGACCAAAGGACCATTGTATTTCGTTGCTTCCTGGAAGTGCCCCTCCCAACATCAGACCCTACTGCTACTCATTTCACCACAAGATAGAGATTGAGATGCTTCTTTGGGACTTAATAAAGCAAGGTATTGTTCTCCCTAGTACCAGTTCCTTCTCTTCACTAGTTCTTCTTGTATGAAAAAAAGATGGGTTAGGGCTCCTATGCATTGAATTTCAAGCACTTAATCACATCACAATCAGGGATACGTTTTCAATTCCTGTTGTTGATGAGCTTCATAGTGCTCATTTTTTCTCCAAGTGGGATCTTCATTCTAGGTATCACCAAATTTGAGTTCATGAGGATGATATCCCTAAAACAACTTTCCGCACACATGATGGCCACTATGAATTTTTAGTCATTCCATTTGGCCTCACGAATGCTCCTTCCACATTCCAAGCATGGATGAATAAAATATTCCGGCCCTACTTGTGAAACTTCATTCTAGTATTCTTTGATGATATCCTCATCTATAGTAAAACATGGGTCGAGCATCTCCAACATCTAGATCTTGTACTGCAACTTTTATGTGATCATCATCTTTGTGCCAACTAGTCTAAATACGTTTTTGGGAAGAAGGAAGTAGAATATCTCTGGCATATTGTTTCAGCACAAGGGGTTTGCGTAGATCCTAATAAAATAAATGCCATGAAAAATTGGTCGTATCCTTAGACCCTGAAGAGCCTTTGTGAGTTTTTGGGACTGACTGGAAACTACCACAAGTTTGTCAAGATATGGGAAGATTGCATCTCCATTAACAACTCTACTGAAAAGGATGATTTTACATGGACACCTGTTGCTGAGTGTGCATTTGAAAAACTGAAACAAGCTATGTGTACCACACCTGTTCTAGCTATACCTGATTTTTCCAAGCCCTTCACTATTGAGAGTGATGCTTGTGACAATAGAATTGGTGTTGTCCTCCTTCAAGTTGAGCATCCCATTGCATTCACTAGCAAATTCCTTTCCGGTAAGAATTTATCCTCCCCTACATATGAGAAGGAAATTATGTCTATTTTGCATGTAATACAAAAGTGGCATCCATACCTCTTAGGGAATCATTTGTACATCAATACTGATCACTCAAGTCTGAAATATTTCCTGGAAAAATGGGTCTCATCCCCAACACAACAGAAATGGGTTAGAAAACTCATGGGTTATGACTATGAGATCAATTACAAGAAGGGTAAGGACAATCACGTGGCGGATTCTCTTTCCCACACATTTGATGACCATGCTTCTCTTTTGACTATTTCTATGCCTATTCCAAATTGGTTACAATCTATTCAACAAGGCTATGTCAATGACTCTTACTTATTTGAAATCATCCAACAGTTGGTAAATAATCCTTCTGATGTACTTCATTACTCTTGGGATGGATCATCTCTGAGATACAAGGATCGTCTGGTGCTTCCCCAGAGCACAAATCTTCACTAGGTTTTCTTCTATGAACCTCATGCTTCTCCATTGGCAGGGCACTATGGGTTCCTCAAAACGTAAGTGGGCATGACGCAATTTATTTTGGAAGGGAATGAAATGGGAAATTCAACAAATAGTTTTTGAATATGATACTTGCCAGCGCCACAAGGGTGAAACTACAGTCCTTCCTGTCTTGCTTGAACCCTTTCCCACCCCTACAAGGATTTGGACAGATATTCCAATGGATTTCATTGAAGGGACCCCTAAATATGGACTAAAGACCATAATCTTGGTTGTGGTTGATCGACTGTCCAAATATAGTCATTTTTGTGCTCTCATCTATCCATATACCGCCTCTTCAGTCGCACAAATTTTCATGGACCAAATATCATGTCTTCATGGAGTCACTTCTTCCATTGTCTCATACCGCAACGCAACTTTCACGAGTCATTTTTTGACCATTTCCCCTCACTAACACCAAACTGAATATGAGTTCAAGATATCACCCACAAACAGATGGTCAGACTGAATTCATCAACAAATGTTTGGAAACTTATATTCATTGCTTCACCTCTGAACAACATCAGTGGGAAAAGTGGCTCCCTCTTGTTGAATGGTGGTACAATACTTCCTACCATACTGCATCTAAAATGACTCCATATGAAGCAGTTTATGGTCAAGCATCGCTATTGCTCCTTCCATACACCCCCAACAGTTCACCAGTTCAGGCAGTTGACATGGTTCTTCGAAGCCGATATTAGGTTCTTCACATTCTGCAGGACAAGCTTCACATGGCAAGAAATCGCATGAAACAACAGGCCGATCAACACCGTTCTGAACGCACTTTTCAAGTCGATGATATGATGTTTCTTCGTCTGCATCCTTATAAGTAATCCTCCCTAAAACTCAAATGGAATCAGAAGCTTGCTCCAAAGTTCTATGGGCCATATAAGGTTCTTCAGAAGATTGGTTCTGTTGCTTATAAATTGGAACTTTCTCCTTCTTCTCGCATTCACCCAGTATTTCATGTCTCTTATCTTAAGGGAGTGATTGGCACCAACATCAGAGTACAAACTATTTTACCAAAACTAGATAATGAAGGATCCATCATTTTGGAACTGGAGGCCATCCTCAATAATCACACTCGTCAGCTTCGCTCTCGGTCCATCACAGAGGTATTAATTTAGTGGCACGACATGCAACCAGATGATGCTACATGGGAACCACTCCTTCAGATTCAACAACAGTTTCCACATCTAAAACTTTGAGGACAAAGCTTTTCTAAGAGGGAGGGGATGTTAAGAACCCGTGTCAACCCTCCTCTTTATTTTGTTAGTATATTTTTTCGGACGCATATGCTTTGTAATTCGTCCTGTTAGTATGTTGTATTATCCCACATTCATGGGGAATAATAGTTAAGTCGTCCAGTTAGTATGTCGCATTATCCTACATTCATGGGGAGTAATAGTTGTTTAGATTAGACTTAGTATATAAGTAAGTGTTGAGGCTAATGAAGGAATCCAATAATTATTTGTATTGAGCTTGCTTAAAGGAGGTTTCCCCCTTGAAGTGGTTTGCAATCAATAAAATCTCTTATGTAATATGCTATTTTTGTTATATTGTGCATTCTCATTGTTTATTGCAGGAGGTTCCTTGTAGCAATCCTATGTTGGGATTGCTTAATATCTTTAAGTTTGATTAATCTCATGAGAGTCATAATGTTTTTGGACATTGATTGTTAAGGAAATATCATTACCTTAATGGCTTCCTTATAAGGATTTCAAAATATTTGATGTATTAAAAGACTAAAAAAGTGTGTCAATAATTATCCAAAATGAAAACTTGGGCTAATCTTACGACTCATTTAGGCAGCATGGCATAATAAATATGGATGAACAACTACTCTAATTGTGTTTTACATGGCTCAATTCTAGAAAGGGTAATAAGTTGATCCGTAAACTTGTGTGGGCTTATAACTTACATGCATCATCAAGATGTACCTTGTGTAGGATAAATTTGTTCTCTAACATTAGAGGAATTTTGGGGTCTAAAATGGACCTCCTAAGGAATAAAAT
>LPNX010595253.1:50514-141011 GCA_001517045.1 Pseudotsuga menziesii | reverse complement strand
TATTGAAATTCTATTGGTTCTTGAATTCCAACTCACAAAAAATTATTTTGGCACGTTTTCTTATAAGGCCCATTTTAGACCCCAAATTTCCTCTAATGAGCCTTTACTTACACTTGGTTATAAGATTTGTGTTCCGCAATGTAATATGCAAATGAAACAACCATCTCACAATGTAATAATAATAAAGACTTTGAGTTTTATCTTCTTGGATGTTACTCACCAAACACGCATACAGAGAATGGCTTTTCCCTCATCCATCAACAACAAGCAAAAATTAAGGACTTAGCTTTAGATTGGTTTACTACTTAGGTTCCTTGTTTGTCATGTCAAGGTCAATGCCAAGTAGTGGAAATGATTTGTACTCTCTCTTTTCCAGATATGCAACCACAACACTTCAATGTCTACCAGATTGCAAATGGAACTATGATTAGTTGTTCCCAGATTACAAATGAAACTATGACAAAGCTGTCAGTGACAAGAAAAAGTTAGACATTCTTGCACTCTTATTAAACACCATAACTACATGAGTATCAATGCTACTCTTTTAACATTTATCTCATTAAAACTAAGATTCATACAAAACATTACAACTTTATCAATGTCAAAAAACTGCAAGATAAATTCAGGGACAGTTCAAGTCGAACCAAGAACAATAAATCAAATTGTTCTAATCAATAAATAAATAAACAGCAAGCTCGTTGTTGTTGATATCAGCTATAGCAAACATAATTTATCATTTTAACAGCATGAAGAGTTAATGGAGTTTACTTCTGATTGCATTTATATAATCAAAATTCAGAACAATAGACATAACAATCAATTGCAATGAACACATAGATTTTGAACACATAGATTTTGCTTTAATTACGATGAACACACATATTTTACTTTAAAAATCTAAATAGAAAACTATTTCAAATTGTGACTCGGTCTTTATTTAAACTATATCAAATTGCAATGCAACTGATGGTTTATTTGGCCATTCAACAATTCATCTTTTTTTATCTTTCCATCTAAAAAACATTCTTAATGAATCAACTCAATAGGAAAGCCAAACATCATTGACACTTTATTTCTTATTTATAAGAATTTGTTTCGTTTAAATTCAACGCCATTAAATAATCTTATAACATCCTAATTAAGCAATTAAGTTATATTAAAAAACAAAAATCTTAATCCTTGCATGTTTTCCAAAACCGAAAGTTTCCAAAACAGTGAAAATAAATATCTTATAACATCCTAATTAAACAATTAAGTTATATAAAAAAACAAAAATCTAAATCCTTGCACCGAAAGTTTCCAAAACAGCGAAAATAAATATGTAAACGCTAGAAGGAGGGCTTGAACCTCCGACCTTGTGGTTAACAGCCACACGCTCTAACCAACTGAGCTATTCCAGCTGTTTGTGGCAACTTCTATTTCTGTTTTTTAATAGAATCTCTAAACAGACCATTGTAAGAAAACCCAAAACCCAAGTGCCCTTTCTGGCCGACGCTCAACTTTATCCAGTTATCTGGTGTGACGTAGCCGCCTGTATTGTATTGATTGCATGCTGTAAACAGATCCTCTCTTTTCACCACTGCCCAGATAAAAAGCGAACAAGTGTACATATTGCAATCATAAAGGAGATGCATGAAATGTATGTACGTCTGTATTTCGGAATTTCAGCCGGAAAAGTGTGAAAACTCTCTTTCCGCCATTCCGTTGCCGGAGTTGAACCCGGGTCGCCTGAGTGAAAACCAGGTATCCTAACCGGACTAGACGACAACGGATATATAATACTTTTCAAAACGTGCTATACAAGTAAACTTAAGTACATATCATAATGTAGTAGTTATTATTTTTTACATTATATAAAATTTGGATCAGTTTTTTTTCAAATCTACAACATTTCCTTTGTTAATACAATCTTGAGACTCCAACATGTAACATGTAACATTATCTACACAAAACTTATCCCTACAACATTGTCTTTGTTAATACAATTTTTAGACTTTAACATGTAACAACATTATCTCGAGAACACTTCTCCCACCTAATATAATTTGATAGTGATTCAAATATTAAAAATTGGTATAGATCATACTATACGACCAAAAGTGGTTTCAACATAAATAGTATCCACAAAATACCTTATATAGTCATCCATGAAGCTCTAGAAAAAAGACCATGTGGAAATCATATTTCTATATAGTCAAAAGTGGTTTCAACATAAATAGTATCCACAAAATACCTTATATAGTCATCCATGAAGCTCTAGAAAAAAGACCATGTGGAAATCATATTTCTATATAGTCATTGATGAAGCTTTAGAAAAAGACTATGTGAAAATCATATTTCTATGTAGTCATTAATGAAGTTTTAGAAAAAAAACCATGTGGAAATCATATTTCTAATTAAAATATCCAATCTTTTGATTAAAATGTTTTATACGGTGAAAAGTAAATGACTGAGAATCTAAATGACTATACTCTTCATGGAATTTTCAAACTACTTATGACCAAATCAATTAAAGACAACAGTTGTCAATATTGCACCATTGATTAAAGCATTCTCCTAGAGGGATTTTTGAAATGTTACCATCCCTACTCACATCTTGTTTAGTGATTTTCTCTTAGATATCATCTAGAGTAAACAAATTGAAATCTACATTCATGGTTCCACGAAAGGTTAGCATTTTACCAAGGTCAAAAAATAACCCTTTCTCATCTTGTATGCCATCAATTCTTTGTACTATGTATTCTACATTATCTTCATTATTTATTTGGCCATATGCCTTTTTTACTTCAACATGCATAATACGGTAACCACTAACTCTCTTAGATTGTGATGCTTACAAAAGGGAAGGGCGTTGTGAGGAAGCCAAGTTATATTTTGTGACTATTGGGTTCACCTCTTAGCAAGAATTCACTTTTGAATGTCTCACCTTTAGCACCTCTTGTTTTCTGAAGTTGTTTTCGAGGAACTACATGATGATGTGTGCAAGAGTTGAGTGGTGACATTTGACAATGATTTAACTATGGCCATATAAATGTTTACATGTTCATGATCTTGATGATAACGCCAAGTTGAATGTAAGATGACAATTATGAGGTCATTTACTGAGATGATTTTTTGTTCTCTCAATAATAGTTTTTGAGCTAAATTATATGGCTTCTAATGATCACTAAAAGAAAACAAACTACATTCATTGTATGGACAATCTTATCAAATCCCTTCTCAAAAAGATAAGCTACCATCACAACAAGGGAGAGCAAGATATGAGAGTTAAATTTGCAATGTTGTACAAAATGTTGAGTTGATTTACATACATGAATAAAACACAAATATCATTTGTTCAAGGCCAATTCTTAATATATTTTTTTCCAAGGAAAACCTCGCAAGGGAACCATGAGAACTTCACCACAATTCATGGATGGTACCCATTGTAAACCCATTGACACTAATTACGGCGCTTGAATCAATAGGGACATCCAATGAGGAATGCAATAGAGGTATCTAGCCCAAGGGATTAACCTTGAGACCTCCTACATGAAGCTCAAAGCACACATTGAATCAAGGAAGTCCAACAAGGTATTCATTGTGGTTTAGCTGAAGGAAACTCTTAGAAGTGTTTCCACTATCACCTAGAAAACAACTTTTCTTCACTTTAGTGACTTGGAAAAAGATCCCATCACAAAGGAGGATTCCCTGATCTCAACTAAGTTTTAGGGATGGATCTAGGGGAGTCACTGACTTAAGAGATATAATTTGAGAATTAATTCCTTAAGATACCTCAAAACTAAGCTGGAAAGGTTGATTTAAATTTCAGATCTAGATGATAATATATGCAAGGTTGATTCAAAATTTAATTATGAGTCATCTAGTATTAATTATTACTCTTAATATCCATATCTAAAATGAAATTAGCTTGCTTTTATATAATTCAAATTTTACCAATAATAAATATATTATAACATCAAAATATTCCATCAATTTAAAGTGAATGAAAGTGAGTACAAATTATGCTAGAATCAAACAAGCAACTAAGTTTTAGATGTAATAAATCAGGGAACCATTTAGTTAATTCTATGCACCATCAATTTCATGTATTATGTGTGATTAATTAGGTTGATAGTGACAACATATGTCATATCTATTATCAATAGTTAAATTCAAGAGAAAGTGGGAATTAAATGTTTCTAAGAACTTGTAACTATCCTAGAAAATCTACTAGATCTGAAACTACTTAACAAACTAAAGTAAAAGTGATTTCTATGATGCTAATTAGACTAGCAAACCACTCTTAAACAATTTAAAAATTTAAATCAACAAAATATAGATGAAATTAGCACAAACAGGGCTTAATTTTTGGCCAAATCTATAATTAGATTCACCTTTATTTTCTACTGATACTATAGAAAGAAAAACACACCTAAGTTGTCCTTGAAGTCCAATTTAAAAGAGCAAGGTATAACCCTAATGGTACAACCTAAAAAGAAAATAAGATGAAACCCTAAGATATAGTCCTAATGATGCAATTTTTTAGGGTTTTGCATGAATAACTTATGCATAGATGAATAAATTTGCAAACGAAAAATAAAAGGAGATTTAAATTAAATTTTAAAGTGGATAGAAATGTGTGACTAGTGTTAGGGTTGAAGTTGGGAAAATGGGATCAAAGGCTAGTAATGAAGAGACTATAAACATTCAAGGATAGAAAGGGTTTGAAATCAAATTCCTATCAAATCCAAGAAGCCTAGATATATCCTAATATTTACAACGAAAAATAGCTAAGTGGTATTTTCAAACTAACTTGAGCATAATATTTATAAAGTATGGAATCCTAGGATATACAAACAAGAGTTGAAAATACACCACGTATTCAACCATAAACCAAATAAAATCAACGTTGTAAAGTAAAGAGCTTACTTTCCACTCATCCTAATCTAGAAACAATTGTTGATCCAATAATACACCATAGCATTTGCAAGACTTCCTCAAGATAGTGCTAGCATTCACCACAATATCTAAGCAAAAATCCAAAATAGAGAGTTACCCGCAAGTTCCTAACAAAATTTACAATGAGAGGAGGGTCTCTTACATAGGAAGAGAGACTAACTAAATACTTAATAGAAAAATAATAAAACCTCCACATGACATGGTCAAAATACCAAAAACCTATCCAAAACCTTAACCAACTTTCCCAAGAGAGGGTGTATCCATCAAATCAGGGTGAATGATGACAAGAAGAAGTCAAACCTAACCTCCAAAGGATATCCAAAGATATCATTCCAAGAAAAAGGCCCCAAAATGTGGAGCGCTCCCTCAAATAAGGTTAACCCTCTTCATGAAAAAACTTCGATTTAAACGCATTTGTGACAAAAATACAGTGTCTCTTTAAATGATAGTTCTGGAAATGCTAACTTCCTCAATATTTGTCAGAATTTCTATTATAACCACTTTTTATAAATCCCAGGACCACTATGCTTTTGTTGGCGCTGAGATGACACAATTTTGGGTACCCTATCAAAATATAGCTTCTCCCAAATCCAAGGTTCTCGTAAAAAAATCCTATAAAAATGTCAAAAGTTACCATGTGTGCCTCCAAATGTATGTATAAGTAGGGCGCTCATCATATCAATCCTATACATCATCAATACAATCCAACCCAAGTGTGAGACCATGGAAAATATCTTGGGCATTAGCTCTAGGAGACCCCAACAATGTATGACTTAGGAAAATACCATCAAATATGTAGAAATACACATGAAAGGTTAGCAAGTGCACTTTTTTAATAACTCAATGACCTTCTAATTAATTATCCCATTAACCTTATACTTACCATGGTGTGACCATAATTTAAACATTATTAAATGTTAGACCTCTAAGACAAGGTGCATTTCCTAAGTTTCTAAGTGAGGTGAGGGAAATGAAATGGATGTGGTGCTAGCGAGAAAGTGCTTGTGAATTGACAGTCATAGAAATGTGAATAAGTGTTAGGTATATTATTGGCCTATAAAGGATAGGGGTTTTATATTTTTCTTCCACATGTGTGCCTTTAAATGAAGCCTTTTTTTAGATACCCTTTCCTTGCACCTATTTTTTGTGATCCCTTCATTGATCTATTTTTTAGTTATTAGTCATTTTTTGGGTTAGACCCTTTAATTTAGATTTGGATTTGATAACCTTGGACATAGGGAACATGGCATTTTTCAAGGGGTCATTGCTATCCTATATAAAATTTATTTTTTTAGCTACACCTACCCTAGAGTACATTGACTCTTTTTCTTTGATTTAGGCATTCCTACGTGGAAATGGTATTGAGACCTTAGAACATAATATATGATAAGTCAAATATGAAAAGGGGACATGATGAAAATGAATGAAATAAATAATTGAATGACATGGAATGAAAAATGGCTAGGTAAAAAGTGTAAAATGACAAAATAAATGTTACACCTACTTAAACCCCTAGGGTTACACCTGACTCAGAAACTAATACACTTATATAAAGGAAAATGTGACCACACCATTATACATCCTTAACTATGAAATAATGATTCAAAGTAAGTAAGATAGTATAGAGAAACACCATTGACCACTCATGGTCGTGTCTCACATACAAGAAGGAAATTCCCATATGTAAACAAGTGTAGAATAGGTCATAGCATTGGAATCATTTGCAAATTCCCCTCTATCTCTGGAAAATAGCTTGGTGATCTAAGAAAGTTATAAGTGTCTTTGTCAACTATCCATGGTAAAACCATAGAACTTATTTGTGTAAACTATAGATGTGATTAAAACCACAAATGAATTGATCATTAAGTCACCCCTATATGTCAAGGGTTAGCATATGGCACCAACTATGGGACATGTACTCAATGGTAGAGTGCATGAGAACATCATAAATATTTGGTTCTCCAATATCTATGCTATAGGAAACACAAATATCATTTTCTCTAAATAAAGCTCATTAATTACTTGGACTTGCTAATAGCCAAACCAAAATATAAGACTCACAGGATGGAGCGATATGATCCATCGATACATACGAAATAAAAAAAATTAAGAAAACCCTTCTTAACTCTCTCTCTCTCTCTCTCTCTCTCTCTCTCTCTCTCTATCTATCTATCTATATATCTATCTATCTATATATCTATCTATCTATCTATCTATATATATATATATAATTGGAAAGTAAAATGTCATGAAACAGAAAACTCAAATGCAATGCAATAACTCAAACCTAATGCTCATGCTAAAGAGCTTATTGATCATATCCTAATACTACCCATTAACCAATAATGATTTCTTTTCTCCATCTAGGTTGGTAAGAAAAAATGAATTTGTTCCAACCTCTTTTTCAATCTTATAACAATCAAACCATTAACTATCAGAATTTGTACATACCAGGCTTCTCCTTTCTCTTATCCTGCAAAAGCACAATACATCCTTAAACACATTATCTTTGATGAGCCTTTTTATAAAAAAATTCATTGACTCTTCCTTAATTCTTCAACATTTGATCAAAATTCGATTCACCTAGATTCATCCAATTCAACCAATTGATTAATTCTTGTTTGTGTTGCCTCTTAATCAGTTGTGTATTTTTATAAGAATAAAGGCTTTGTTTGTAACTCTCCTTCCAGTTCCACTTGGATTGCATCCCAACCAACCACATGGTTAGCATGATGTACATCTTTCATAAGAAAAGAAACATGAAAAACATTATGAGCTCATGTTAGAAGGAAACGTAAATCTATATGAAACTAGCCCTATACTCTCAAGAATTACAAATGGCCCACAATATATTGGTGATAGATTGGAACAACTTCAAAGCTTCAAGGAAATTTTCCTTGGAATCACTTAGAGGTAAACATGATCCCCAACATTGAATTCCCTATGCTCTATATTCTTATCTACATAAATTTCCTGTCTATCTTAGGTTACCTTTAAATTCTACCTAATCTTTGCAACCTCTTGTTCAATTTTCTTAAGGATTTCGGGCCCAGGCATAATTTTGTTCATTAGATTATCACAAGTCACAAGTGTCCTGCATCGTCTTCCATACAAAGCTTCAAATGGACTCATTCACAGCGATGCTTATTGCCCATTATTATATGCAAAATCTACTGAGTGTAGACAATAGGCTTCCGAATTGGATGGTTTTTTTGCCACATACATGTGAAGCATGTCTTCAAGCACATGATTTACTTTTGGTGTTTTCCTATTTGTATGTGGATGGTAGGCAATGCTAAAATTAAGCTATGTCACCAAATCTGTGAAAAAGGTTTTTCCAGAAATTAGAAGTGAATTTTGTATCATGGTCAAATACAATTGCATTGGGTAACCCATGCAATTTGAATATTTATTTAATAAATATTCTAGTAATCTCATCATCCTTGTAAGTAGATTTAATTGGAATAAAGCATGTTTCCTTAAAAAAATTATCCACCACAACCATGATGCAATCATGCTTTCTTGAAGTAATTAGAAATTCGGTAATAAAATCCATCATTACCACTTGCCATTTGCATTCTATAATTGGCAATGGTTGCAATAAATCTACCGAGTGTCGATGCTCAACCTTCACTTGTTGGAATTTCTTGCATTTGGAAATATACTTAGCAATGCATTTCTTCATCCCCGACAAAAAATATTGGTTTCTGTATGTAGCAATTGTTGGTTGTATCTTGGTGTTAAGATTATTATAATCCCCCCTTGTCCACCATAGTCTAAATTTCAGTTTCCTAGCTTAGGAGTATGTTTCCACTTCATTAGTGCCATGGGGAAGTCATATGGGGCACACCTACCACTTTAGGTGTCGATCTACATGATTTTAGGAGCTCCAGAGGCCAATCCCTATATTTTAGGAACCCACACTGAGTCATGGCAGTCCCACCATCAGTTCACCCTAGTCTATGTTGAGTTATGCTATGATGGGTGTCAGTTAGTTCATATTCAGTTATCCTAGTGCCACATTTTCATGATTTAAGGATGTTATATGCCTTTGATCACCTACCTTGACCAATTAACTAATTGTGAACTGATTTAGTTGTTCGGAGTTACACCAGTGAGTCTCCAGTGGTGATTTTCCCACGGTTAGTGATCTCTAGAGTTAGTCCAAGTTATGGAATTCGAATCACACCTAGAGGATTCAAATTCTCTTCATTCTATCATGGATGTATTACACATAGGTTAATAATTATGAAATTAATTTTATGCTATCAATTTTTTTCCTCTTGTTTGAATAATTTCACCATGATTGTTTGACATTCAAGCACTACATTTTTTCTTCCTCATTCATTCTTGTTTCACAGTAAGGTTCAATCCATCCTAATGATCTTGTATCTTTGCTATATTTTGCATGGTATCAGAGCATATGCTCATTCCATTTTCAATCCTTGGAAAATTCCATTGATACACCAGAAGCAACTGGGTTCCACATAATTCTTGGTATCTTTGCCTTGCTCCCTCTAGATTTATCCAAAGAAGTATAGACACGTGTGAAGTGCCCTGATAATATGCACATTTCTAAGTAGAGAGTTAGTGAATTGGTTTTCCTTTGAATTAAAATTCTTATGCAGGTAAATTCAATAATTCAAAAGAATTGTGTTGCTCCTAAAGCTGCAAAATGGAGAATTTAACAGAATTGTCACTGAGGATCCTCAGACCCTTCAATTATCTGAATTGGAGGGTAGATACCCATATTTTTTAACAACAAAGGTTTGTATAGTTTCACAATGGGAATGGAGGTCAAACCCCAGCAGGATTTAGATAAATTGAGTTTCCTGAACAAATTGGATGAAGCCTTTGGTTTTGTGTGCATTCATATCTCCAGGGAGTTACTCTTCCACCTTAATGGATTTAGAACACTAAGGGAAGTATGGAAGAAGCTCGAATCATTGTTTGGAAAGTAGGATGAGTTGAGAGGACACATTTTGGAGAATGAACGGATTTCCCTTCAACCCAATAATTTCAAAACCATCCAGCAATTATTCTCTAAGTTCAAGTCTTTGGTCATGCAGTGCAAGCAATGTGAAATTGACAAGACGGATGAGAAATTGGTGCTCTCCATTCTGAGCAATCTTGGCCCAAAATTTCCTTTCTTTGTGTCCACCTTCCACTCCAGGAGATTGACTATCCCAAACTAGTGAATCCCCTCACTTGATGCATTCAATGAAACCCTCATTCAAGAACAAGACAATTTTATTCAAATGGGAGCCCTCAGAGCCTCCAAGGATCAAGCTCTTTTAGCTGGGGAGACCAAGAATTCACAAGCTAAATGGATTCAAAAGGGGAAGGAAAAAAAGAACACTAATTTCAAATGAAAGGAGGATTTTGATCCATCGGATGGAGCCTCGAGTTCCAAGAAGGACAAACATAAGAGGTTTGAAAAGGATAAGTTTTCCTACTTTAAGAAAGGAAACCATTCAGATAAAATTTGTATGAAGAAAACCATAGATCAAATGTCAAGACTTATTGGACAACACGATATTTTCGTCGCTCGAGGCAAGACTGAATATCATGAAAGATGACATGCACTAAAGGCTGGATTTTCAAAATCTCAAGCCTTCCTCATTGATTCAGGATCCTCCAACCACATGGTTTCCTCCAAAGAATCATTATGTTAATTAAATTTATCTAATGGTCCAAGTATTCACATGGGAGATGATACTCAGATCCAAGTTGAAGGGAAGGGTACAATAGAATTGGAGCATGGAGTGTTAAAAAAATGTCTTATATGTGCCCTCCATAGTAGCAAATTTGTTTTATGTATATCCGATGACCTATACAAGCTCACCAAAGTGAGTTGTGTTTGAACCCAACTCAATTGAGATCTTAGATATATCTACTAGGAAGATGATAGAAAAAGATGTTGAAAACCATGCCACCAAGGCATATGATTTCTCTCATTTTTTTCCATACTTAGATTTAGTGCAATCTCTGCAACCAATTAAAAGGGGAGGTAAATCGATTCTACCTAAACCATTTGCATGTGATGATTCATAATTTGAAGCTAAGGACCAAGATGAATAATTTTTTGGAGTTGAGGATGAAGTTCAGTAAGATCTAGATCCAACCCCTACTCCTAATCCTAGGCCTAAATAAGATGAAAAAATCATTGAGGCTTCTAGGAACATGGTTAGAGATTCATCTGAAAAAAGGAGAACCAAATATCAATTTCAAGATGAGAACCTTGCACAATGTCTTACAAATCCACTTCTCCCAGAGATGTGTTATAAAATTTTAGAGAGATGCTACATGATGGTTAGCTATTATGAATAGTTCTAAAAAGTGGCTTGCCATGATTCACTAAGAAATAGATCCATGGATAAGGAATATGAGTCACTAAAGAACAATGAGACATTGGATCATGTCTCTTTTCCTCCAGAAAGAAGAGGCAAAAGTACCTTTCTACATGCTAAATTGCAAGAAGAAATCTACATGGAACATCCTAAGGGGTACACTAATGATTCTTCCTTGGCATGCAAGCTAAGGAAACCAGTGTATGGGTTCAAGAAATACCCCAAGGCATGGCATTCCAAGTTGAACTCTTCCATATTGTTCAATTTTTAGGGGGCGTTTTGTTCCCATCAGGTTTCCCCATTTCCTCAGTTTATTGAGCAGTTACTTTTTTGCATTAGATCGTATGGTGACCATTGGCCCCAGTATCTAGGGAATGGGTTGTCCAAGTTTGGATTAAGGGGGAGTGTTAGTATTATTAGAATCCCCCTTTTCCAGCATAGTCTGAATGTTAGTTTCCTAGATTAGGAGTATGTTTCCACTTCATTAGTGTCATGGGGAGTCATTTGGGTCCAACCTACCACTAGATGCACAATTTTGCATGAGTTTAGGATCTCTAGAGACCAATCCCTATATTTTAGGAACCCACACTGAGTCATTGGAGTCCCACCATCATTTCACCCTAATCTATGTTGATTTATGCTCTGATGGGCACCACTTAGTTCATATTTAGTTAGCATAGCGTCGCATTTTCATTATTTAAGGAGGTTAGGAACCTTTGCTCACTTACCTTGATCACTTAACTGATTGTGAACTGATTTAGTTGTCCACAGTTACACTAGTGAGTCTCTAGTGGTGTTTTTCCCATAGTTAGTGATCTCTAGAGTCAGTCCAAGTTCTGGAATTTGAATCACAACTAGAGAATTCAAATTCTATTCATTGTATCATGGATGTATTACATACATGTTAATGATTATGAAATTAATGGTATGTTGTCAAAGTTTTGCCTCTTTTCTGAATAATTTCACCATGATTGTTTGATATTAAAGCACATAATTTTTTCTTCCTCATTCATTCTTCTTTCATAATAAGGTACAATCCATCTTGGGTGACCAAAATATGGCAATGCATGAATCTCATCCATAACAATCTTCCTAAACTGCCCAGCATTAGGAATGTGCAGGTTTCCTTATAAGTAATAAATTCATCTTCTTCTACATGGTAACATCCATACTTATTTTCCAAATATTGATGTTGTAATTTATCTTTTATTTGCACATAATTCTTATGTTCAACAAGAGAGTCATTTGTTGCCTCAAATTTGATTGGAAAATGCCAATGGGTGCCACATGCATTGCATGCAATTTTCTATTGGTGCATAAACCACTTTGTTTTCTTTCCCTTTTATTTGTTTGATCTCAAAATCAAATTGACATAAAAAATCCAACCATCTAGATTTCCTAGAATTTAGTGTTGGTTCTTCAAACAAATATTTCAAACCATAGTGGTATGTCCTAAGCTCAAATTTCTTACCCGTCAAATAGTACCTTCACATTTTCAAAGTATTCACTATGGCAACAAGCTCTAAATCATGGGTCAAATAATCATTTGCATGCTCTTTCAACTTACTTGACTCATAACATAGCACATGATTGTCTTGCATAGGAACTCCAATATATTTTTACATGCATCGGTGAATACCATGAAATCATTTTCTAGGTTTGTGATTTTCATAATTGTGATACATGTAAGAAGTTTCTTCAATAGTTGGAAACTTTCTTCACATGTCTATGTCTGTACAAATTTCATTTCCTTCTTTTGTAAAGACGTGATGGGGTGTGAAAACTTCGAGAATCCCTCAATGAACCTTCTATAATAACTAATAAGACTCATAAAATATATCACATCTGTCTCATATTTTGGAATTAATAACCAATTCATATTGGCTTCATTATTTTAGAGATCCAGCGATATTCCTTTCTCTGCAATAATGTGACACAAATAATGAATTTGTTTTTTATAGAAATCACTTTTGTTTAGATTTGCATACTATTAATTTGTCACAGTGGTCTAGGGATTGAAAACACAATCTCACAAAGTATTCGGACAATTAAGCATAAAATTGGTAAAATGGTGCTGCAATGGAAGTAGTAGCTTTGTATAATCAATGAATAATGAATAATAAAATACAATGGTCATGCAAGATGCATGAATTCCAATACAATTCAAATTCCCAAGGAGGTCATTCGAATTGAATGAATGGGTGTAGCTTAACTGACTGTAAGCCACAATAAACACACTAGTTAACCAATTGTTCAAATCCTGATTGACTCAACTGAGTCCTAACTAAAGTATGAGTGCAATAAATGACTGAGTCTAACTATAAGTAGCTCAGACACATGTCACTGCATGCCAACCAACAAGTGGTAGCACATCAATAACTCCAATGAACCCCAATGAGGTTAACTAAATTCAAACTGGCCATTAGAGGTGGTTGGAGGCACCCCTGTTGACTCCAGTTCATTAAATATTAATAAAATAATAAATATAATGAATGGAGGCGCCTTCAACACTCATCTTAATTGATTGTAACCATCAGTTAGCAATTAGGTGCATTTATGACACTCATATCACCCCCATAGTGCTCCAGTTAGCCTCCCCAAATGAAGGAGAAGGCTTAGTTGGCATTCTTGATTGAAGGCAGGCGTGGTTGTGCTCACGCTGATGTCATAGAGTGATCATCTGATGCCGATTAAGTCAATAAAACTTAGGATAGTGGTTTAACAAGGTCAAATTGACCAAATTAAGTGTGCATGGTGGGTAAATGTCTCCAACACATACAACTGATGCTCCCTTAGCAATTACAAATTAATGTTCAAATTCTCTTCATTTTCTTCTTCATTCTTAGAATAAATAAGAATTTCATTTAAAANAATATATATTACAGATTGAACTATTTTGCACGTAATAAATTGTACACTTACCATTTTTTCTTCCAAAGGTACTAATGGACACAGTTGCACACAAAATATGTAAAATAACTTTATTATATATATATATATATTACATAAATGTGAGACACTAATCTCCATTTGTGAGCACCGACTCACTCAGGAAACAACCTAATTGCAAGCATCGAATCGTTGTTTACATGTACCAACCTGAAAGGACTTCTATTATCTACGCAAGTAACAACTTGTTGACATTAGGAACTGACCTAAATGGATATCAATCCCTTTTGCAAAAGCTCCAACTCGCAGTGTTCAGGCACCAACCTGTTTTAAGACTGAGATCTCATGTTTGTGTTCTTCAACTTCGACTGAATGGAAGCACCAACTCCCCATTGTATTTACGATTTCCAACTAGAAGGAATCTATGACTCCCTAATTTATTTACCAACTCCAATTGGAAGGAAGCTATGAATCCCTAATTTGTTTACTAGCACCAACTGGAAGGAAACTACAACTCTCTCTCCTTTCCCCTTCCTACCTCCTTGATATGAATATATGTGTATATCAAAAAATGAGATATGCATTTAACTTATATGCTACTTATGTCTCTTTTTATATGTGACTGCTCTGATATACAAATTCTCTAGTCCACATCTTAACCTTCAGTGATCTGCTTTACAATTGTTTGCAATCTGTGACAGTGTCCACTGTCTACTGTCTACTGTAATACTTCTACGATATGCAATATTCTGATATCTGTGATTCTACACTCTACAACATTGTTCCACTTCTGTGATCTGCAACTTCTTCTTCACCACTTGTATGATCTACGTCATTCACTATTCCTTCAAACGTCTTGGTACAGTGTATCCTTCTAATTTGTGCACTTCTTGTTGTTCATCTTCATAATTTTTGAGCAATCCGACTATGTTGTATGAACTTATTCCTAGATGAATGATCCATTGATACCCCAATAATTATAAGCTTTCCAACTCATAATATCTTCACGATCTCATATGCAAGCTTACTTCCATCTCTTTTTATTTATATTCTTTCTTGTTTAATATATGTGTCCAGAAGTTCAGATTACTTTTACTTGGTGATGCCCCAACTTACTTCTTGGTCAAGCTCACCACCTCATGTCATCTTGTGTCGGCATGCATCCTTTAATAATTCAATTTTTTTTTGGTTTTGCATACCTACATCCATTGACTTGGAAATATCTATGCACATGTATCCCATGACCATGGTGGGATTTTTGCACTTCTAGAACTTCCACATTTTGTTTCTATGTATTTCTTCAATCCGACTTAAGTCTTCATGCTTGCATTCATTTGACATAAAATTCATTTATGCTAATTCTAAGTTACTTCCTAAATTGGTTCAAACACATATTTGTGCACAAACATTTACTTTTTTTATTTGTTTATGAAAAACTGAACAAACACATGACATTGTGAATTAGTACATCATTTGGAATTACTTTGTTTGCACTAGGTGGATTTGTGGAACAATACAATTTTTGCATCAATGACAATAACATAGTTGAACAATCTCCTCCTTTGTCATTGATGTCAACAAACATAAGCTCCCTCTGAAATGATATTTGTTTTAAGAAAAATGTACTACCCCTATCATTCAAACTCCCCCCACCCCCATTACTATCAATGGAAATAACGTGTATGCGCACAAATCCCCCCCTATCCTTTATGTCCTATATCAAGGAGTGACCTTTTCTACTGGTTGAAGTATTGCTGCAAATTTCTGCAACGTTTCCTTTGCAGCTACAAACTTATCCTTCATTCCACATTCTTTGGCCAAAATGCATAGTTCCACCTGTTTAATGGGGAATGAATTCATATTTTCTAAACATTTATCTATTGCTTCCTTGATTTCTCTTTGTAAATTTGGAAATAATTCCATAATTTGAGTATATTCTTCTTGCAATGGTTCAAGCTTGTTAGCTATCTTCAACCATTCCTCCTTGATATTTCTTACTTCCAGTTGTTGTTTCCTAAATTCACCCATTGTGTTCATATTTTCAATAGATTGAAGGATGGTTAAGAAATCATGCAATTTTATCTATGATTATTGTGCAACTCATAATTTTGATCCATTTCCTTTAACTTCTCGTCAGCAACCAAATTTCCACACAACTTAGCACTTTCTTCATGTAGCTCAACACGTTTGAATTCCAAGCTCTTGATATTTCCTACTACAATATTCGTTCTTTCTAGTTTCTTTTTACATTTTGCTTTAACCTCTGGTGGTGTCCCTAGTTGTTGTCTTGCTGAAAGTTCTTCAATTTGTGTGTGCAGGAATTGAACGATCTCACTAATTTTCTGCACTTTTTCTTCTAGGGAAGTATCCTTTTCTAGTTGAAATTTTTGGAAGCCACTGCATACTTCATCCACATCCTTTTGAATTTTTGAACCTTTTTGTTCTATTTCTTCTACTTCTTTTCTCAGCTTATTACTTTTTGCAACTTTTTGCAACTGCTTATTCTGCTTTCTTCTCCAGCTCTGATGTTTTTTGCATAGTATTTTCTTTCTCCATTTCAATCTATCTAGATTTATCTTGTAATGACTCCTTTTCTTCAAGTATTTTGTACCAGTCTACTGTGACATATTCATGATTCCATCTTTACAGTATAGGTGTTCGGAATAGCCATAGATTTCATTTTTAACATCGACGTTTCAGGTCCACAATAGGACTCATCATCAGGATGGCGTGAAGAAGAGTATGTGATCTCGGTCTTGGTCATTAATAATGAATTGCAAAGAGTATTTTGAGAAATTGGTATGGTTTTAGGTTTTCCAAGTGTCGGTTAAGATTAGGTTTTGGTATTATTTTTAATAGTTTTTAATATTAATTTATTATTATTTTAATATAATTTGTGTTTTAAATAATGTTATAATAGTAAAGTTTAATAATATAGATAATGTATATTAATGATTATTAATGATGCAAATTAATAAAGTTGTTTGCATTAATTTACAAAACTACTTTACATAATTTATTATTGCAAACAACTTTATTAATTTGCATCATTAATAATCATTAATACACATTATTAATATACATTATCTATATTATTAAACTTGACTATTATAACATTATTTAAAACACAAATTATATTAAAATATTAATAAATTAATATTAAAAACTATTAAAAATAATACCAAAACCTAATCTTAACCGACACTTGGAAAACCTAAAACCATACCACTTTCTCAAAATACTCTCTGCAATTCATTATTAATGACCAAGATCGAGATCACCTACTCTTCTGCACACCATCTTGACGATGAGTTCTGTTGTGGACCCAAAACGTCGATGTTAAAAATGAAATTTGTGGCTATTCCGAACACCTATACTGTAAACATGCACCACAGAAACCTAGAAACAAAGATTCCATCTTATTTCTTGTGGAATCGAAGTATGAAACATATGTAATTCATCTATTGGTAGTTGTGAGAGAATTGTTTCTACATGTCTTTCTGGCCCTTCCATCTCTTGGGAGGAAAGTATTAACACTACAGTTGATATCTTCATTTTTTTCAATAGTTTTGTTGCAGTCCTTATATGAGTGACAACAAGTGTCTGTGAACTTCGCAAGTGTGCTTCTAAGTGTGTTTCCACACTACTCCATCCTTCCTCCCTTTTAATCATCTGGATTAATTGCTACATGCTGGTAAATTCTTCTCCTTTTTTTATTCGAATTTCTTCTTTCTTTATAGCAAGTTCCTCAAGTTCATCCTTAGTAAGTACTTTCTCCATTGCCTCCTCAATGGAATTTTAATTTCCTAACCAATGTGTTCCATGCCATCATGTGTCAACATCTAAGTTAGATTGGGTTTGGAAGACTTTCTTTTCTTCTTAGATGACTTATCAAGTTGGGTCTTTTTTTACCGCTTCTTGGTTTACGCTGATGATTGTGCACCATATTTGGGATTATTTGTTTTGTCAGTATCCTTTTATGTAGGCGGTGGAACACCAGATTATTTTTCATGTATAGCTTCTTCTTCTTATGTTACTGGTTCTCACCAATCCATATCCCAGTCACTTATGATATGTTAAATATTTTCTTCAGAGCAGGTGAACATGGTTTCCATCCCTTGCTTGTGGGGATCCCTTTGGGGTTGAACATAGGTATGGTGCTGTTGAGGCCTAGAAATTCACAGGAAACAATAGCAAGGGATTCTCCCCAGTCAACGTTCCCAACTAGCCCGTTGACTGTTTGGTATAGGGAATCCATCCGGTTTGCGATCCGGCTACCGTAGGTCAAGTAACAAAAAAACAAAGGTTTTACCAGTTGCAGCTCGGTCCACCGATATTTTTGTATTTTTTGACTTAATGTATGAGATGCAAGTGCCTAATTAACAATGCAAGATGATCGAGATGCAGGGAGCAGTCACAACGTGATGCGCAGGTTCTTACCTTTCGTCTTCGCATTCACAAGCATCTAAATCACATATGCAACAATGAAAAAATGAACTAACTACCTACCTATCTATCTATCTATCTATCTATATATCCCCGGGGAGCCAAACTGTAATTTATTTATGAGTAATGTGTTTTATTCACGTATTATAAATAGAAATTACAGATAGCCGATATTCCTAGATACAACACATGAATGATTAAAGATATTCCAACAATCAGATAGCCAATTGCTTTACGAACATCATACATTACTCATGGTGATAATTCCACAAAATAAACTAGAAATCATTTACACGAGAACATAGGTTCTAAGAGTTAGAACGATCTCATGGTTAATGGACCAAAGCTGGAAAAACAAAATAGTTCATCTTTCCACCATCCACTGCATAACATTTGGAAATTTCACCCATCTTTCTCCAACAGGCAAACCATAATTCTTTATTGCAAAGAGAAATAGTTCTTCTTACAATATTGCTTTTCAGTCTAACTGGGAAAAAGTCCTTTTCCCTTCTAAGTTTTCTACATTTATACAAAAAGGTGAGACGGGTGGGCTTCCCAAAGTGACCTTTGGGCTTCCCAACTCCTCGCCTCCCAAAATTCTCTTTTCCTTAAATATTTTTACAAAACGTTACAAATTACAAAACGACCAACCCTTCACGAGGAGGGTCCCACTTGGGTGTCTAGAAACTTATTCCACACCGAAGCTTCAGTAGCAATGCCTTCAAAAGCACAAGGCTCCAAAAACTGAATGTTAATTTCAAACTTCTCAGCCTGGTTCTTTATAGACTCAATCCTAGCTGCACTTAACTGAAGCTGGTCATCTAAAATATGCACACTGACAGCTGAGTGATCTACTTTGTTCGTCATGATCTGCTCATCCAGGGCTTTAATATGTTTCACTTTAGCTTCCTCCTCCTCGTATCTCTTCTGCAACAGCTCCACAAAGGTGTTGTGATCCAGGAAAACATCAATCCTCTCCTCAGCCTCTATCTGGAACAAGTTGTAGGTAATGAGAAGTCTTCTGAAAAAATCGGTGCATAATCCTTTTGTATTTTTGATGGCCTTCTTGAAATCTTCAGTAGTGTTTATAGCGAACTCCACTAGGTCATAATCCCGCTTGAGGGACTGTTGGTCCTTTGACGGTAGTTCTACTGGAGTTTCTACATTGTTTTCCAGCCTTGCCATTCTGGCAGTCAAGAATTCAAGAATGTCCTGGGATCTATCCACGAAGTAAGACGAGGTTTCCAGGATTTCCTCTAACCGGATATCCACCTGTAGGACTTTGCACCTCTCCTCCTCTATAGCAGTCTGTAGGTACAACATCTTAGCTTTCTGGGCCAAGACATTCTCTTTGAACGGCTGGAGGTTGACCTGCTGCTCCCTTGCTTCCTCTAGAGCAGTTGTTAGATAGGCAACCTGTTCTTGATGTTTCATTTCTCGTTCTTGGGTGTGTAGCTCACTGGCCTGCAAGATAATCTTCTGCTGCTCTTCTAGTTCTTCTACCTTTTCCAGCAACCAATCTTTCTTCGCCTTTAGCTCTTGATATTTGTTCTGTACTTTCTCCAGGAATTCTTGGGTAGTATCCCTAGCCTGTCTCTCTTCATGGAGGGCCTGCAATTCATCCTTAGAAGCCTTTATCTCCCTATGCACGTCTTCATACTTCCGCTTCAGCCTATTGCCTTCCTCCCTCTCTTTCCTCAAGGTGTCTTTCAACTGAGCAGAGGATTTCTTAGATAACTCCAAGTCAGTCATTACCTTGTCCAAGTTATCTTCTGAGGCGTGGATCATGGCAGCTCCTGCCCTCAGGGTGAATCTTGGATCTCGGTCTGTGTCCAACACAACAGCCGTATCCGTTATCATTTTACCAGACATACTTCCTGTTTCAACCCTTTTTTCTCTTCTCTTCACTATCCTCTTTGTTGCTCTATCATAGAAAACATTGTTGAAATCAAGGATTTCTTCTCCCCTTTTCTGAACAAAAGGAACTAGCTTCAGTGTGGGGACCATGGGTGTGCTGTCGATGGGTACTTGTGGGTCCTGAACCTCCGCGTTTTCCACGTCCTGGGTTTGCCCTCCAACTATATCAGAAGCCGACTATTCTGTCTCAGTCTGTGTCAGCTTCAGCCTCTCTGCTTCCTGCTTTTGTAGCTCCTCATCGAGCTTTCTCTTCGCTTCTTCTGCTTCTTTTCTAGCTCCTTCCTCTGCTTCTTTAGTTGCTTCCTTTGCTTTCTCAGCTTCTTCTTGAGCAGCTCTTCTTTTCGCTTCTTCTTCTATATGCAGCCATCCTGCAGCTTCTTGTGCCAAACTCTGGGCTTCTTCATTTCTCCTTTTGGCTTCTTCCTCAACCTTATCCTGTTCATCCCCCTTCCCACCTTTGGTGGTGATCTTCTTCTTGAATCTTCTCTTCAGTGCTGTCATGTTCGGGGCATTTCAGAAGACAGATTCTTCCCTATCAAAATGGTGGGTATACTCAAAATGCACATTGTTTTATTTACAATATTCAGCAACTTTACCTTGGGATTCATTTCTGTGGTAGGGCATCTCGCCAAAATGGAACCTCTCCAGCTCTTCTATGAATTCATCAGCTTTTTTCACCCTAGTGAACCTGTAACTTCCTAGTTTGAAGGGCAAAGGAGGATAAGCAGAATTCTTATGCTCGAACAGAAATCTGCCTATTCCATCCAGGAACACTTGTCTAACTGCCTCCTTGTGGATAATGTAATCAATTGCGTATTTGGGCAGTAGGGAAGGTGCTCTCGAACCTCCAAACATCCTGAAGTACAGGCCATTTTCAGTCAAATAGTAGTCTGCATATTCCTCTATCACTTGCAGGTCCTCCTCTGACATACAATCACACTCCTTCAGGAAAATGAGTGTGCATAGAGGCATAAGGAAGTGTTCATAGACTTCTATGTAATGGCTGTGATATTTATGTGCCCACAATGGTTTATAAGCAGCATAGACAGGAATTCTTTCCCTATCCCAGATGCACCTGAGACCAGGGAAAGGCTGGTTGCATAATATACAGTCTACTAGTATGGAACTCATATAGAATTCCGATCTCTTGTGGTGTACTCCTCCCAAAGCTGAAGCCAAGCAAGTGGAAATACTATTGGATACAATACTGGCCCAGTTGAAAATTGTCCCCTGGGTTGCAACATAAAAAATGATTGGGATCCATTCTAACTTGAAGAATCTACCATGTGCTCTTCCAAAAATTCTGTTCAGCATTAAAGCTATGAACCTATAGGGAGCCCTTAAGCTAGCTGTATCGTAATCACCTATTGGTCTGTACCTGTAATGTTTTCCTTGCAACATCATCTTTTTAAATGTCTCTACCATATCCATTCTAATGTTGTTTAGCCAATCATCAGATAAAAAGACTTGGGCTTCTGGCAGGTGGTAGGCCAGAGCTACATATCCAGGGCTATATGCAGCATAGCCCTGTCTTTCAACATTCTCCAGAATCATTGTTGTGACATCTTCCTGAGGCAGAATCCAACCTATTACCTCAGAGCATGGGAACAGCTCTGGTCTGGTGGTGATCTTCATCAGGGAAGACCTTTCTATGTTAGCATATATGGACTCTTCTTCTAAGCCCATGTCAGGAACCTCTCTGCGTGTGATTAGTCTATATATTCCCCCCCACTGGTATTCAGGTTCAACACCAAAAATGCACTTCGTGTCCTCATATATGTATTATGTCTTAGTGACAACTTCTACTTTTGGCTCTTCCTCGACCACAGGGGCCTTCTTCTTTTGTCTTTTTGACATGGTGAGCTTTTCCTGCCATAAAATTGTAACATTAAGCCCTTTTTGCTGAGTGACCAACTTGTATACATCAATGTGCAGTGTTCCATTTCTTCTATGTTTAAAATTACAGCCATCAGTCAATGAAGCAAATATATGCATGTATAGCCTAAAATGGCCTAACTAACAGAACTATTAACCCAATGCACAGTGTTCAGTGACCTTGTCCATATCCAGCATGATATAAAATAGTTAAATGCAGTAAACATATGCAAGCTACCACCGCTGTAGGATATTAAACAATTCTATCAACCACATTCAAGATGGCAATAAATCTACAGTAATATGCAACAAGTCTCGGCTCTCTGCGCGCGCCATTATCTAATCACTGCGCGGGATAGACAGGGAATACTACGCCAGCCTTCAATGGAGCTCTTAACAAAACCACTACCCCTGCGTTTTATGGTTAACAAACAAAAACCGTGACACCTCCCTCTCAACAGGCTAGGGGTTCGATACTGAGCTTGAAGGAGGTTGCGCGGAACCGTGTAGGTGAACACGACTGGGGTGCAAGAATGCGGGTAACCCAAATAGTATAAACAACCCAAGCTCCAAAGGGAGAGACCGCGGAAAACTAATCCTACCCAAGCATCATTACCCAGGGCGGTTTGGTGCAGACAGCGCAATGACCGTCTGCACCGAAACCCCCACTCAATCGACGCAGGCTCGCATAACGGACGGCCGTGGACAAAAAACACCGTATGGTTCAAACGCCTCTACTGCGAACAGTAATACCACAAAATCCCCCAATATAAATAGTCTCGTGACTAATGGGGCCACGCTAACACGGCCGCAGACAAAAACCTAACCCATAGAAAAACAAACCACCAAACGCTCAAATGGAAAGGAAAACGAAGCCTACCTGGCACTGATGTGTAACCGGCGTGGAGAGGCATTTCAAGCTTCGCAGTGGAGACACCTAAACTGCGTGTACCAAAATCGAGGGACCGGGCGAGCGCGACAGCATGATCTTGACAGCTTGCGACAGTCGAAACGGTGGTAAAAAAAAAAATAATAGAAAAACATAACCCCTCGACCCCGTATATATATAGTCAACCATAACGGGCGCGCAAATGATCGGATGGCGGAGGGATTTTGAATCAAAGGATGAAAGTAAACTTTCTTCCGCAACGGCAGATGATCAAAGCGCTAAGCCCTCCGCGGGGACATACATATCGGATGGCGAACCACTTTTGGATCGAAGCAAACGCCCTTCCACAACGGCGGAAGGCCAAAGCGCTAAGCCATCCGCAATGGGTAAAGCTGAGTTAGAAGCAACACGAATACACATCGGAAGTGCTAACGTTTCTTTCATCCGCAACGGCGGAACCTTAAAGCACACCGCCGTCCGCAACGTCGGGACTTAAGATGGAAGCGGAACGACTATGAGATCAGCAAGGAAAATCATTCGGCAGCCGCAACAGCGGAGCTAACAAAAGGTCTGACCTTCCGTAATGGTGGGTTTTAAAATGACTCAAATGGCCGGAAGGAGAAAACCTCCCACAGCCGCAACGGCAGCAGCCCAAGGCTTATGGGTTCAGTGAAAACAATCCAAGTGGGAGCAAAAATTTAAGCCATAATTGGGAGAGAAAGCGGTTTTTCATCCGCAACGGCGGAAGAAGAAGTCATAAAAGCTTCGATGCAAAAACAAAAAGCAGTCGATTAAAATAAATCAAATCGGGAGGAAAGTCGAATCCAAAAACCCAATATCCATCCGCAACGGCGAGAGGGAAAAGCAAAAATACTTCCGATTTAGTCATAGATTCCGCCGATTTAAAAACAACGCATCGAGAGAACATTCGAAGTCAAGACTTAACATTTTTCCGCAACGGCGGGGGCGTCAATCAAATAATCTTCCGATTCAGACATGCTGAAAACTCAATTACAAGGCAAGTGATGAAGTTTGATCAATCATTGAGATTTTATAGGCGTTTAGAAAAAAATTGAAAACCAGCGGTAGATCAACCCAAGCATAAAAAAAGTCTTTCTGAAAAGTTCTCAGACCAAACCAAAGAAGAAAATCAAGCTAATCCAAACAAAAGGGGGGTCCTAAATTTTTTTGGAATTTTGGGAAATTGTTGCAGCTGCAACAATTGGCGACTACCTAGTGAACCCCAGATTTTTGAATTAATTCCTTCCCAGTGCAAGACCGTTTGAATAAAAGTCAAAATCTTCTAGATGTTTGTATCCCTATGCTGGCCAACCTATGCATTTAAATCATTGAGAAGCAGTCCATTCTTTGGGAAATGGTAACATCAAAAATATTGCAAGTCTGAATAACTCTTTTGAGGCCTAATAAATGAGGTTTCTTTTACCCGTCCTTAGGTAGTTTCAGGCTTGGACACCACAGGATTGTAACAGATAGTAAACAACATTATCCTTTTGTTCCTCATTCCCATGCCAATTGCACTTTTGTGCCACTTGAACTTTAGTTCTTGTGAGTCCTCCATTTGCCTTTCTTTCTGAATTTTTATTCAGGCTCCTCTATCCCATAGTGCCCTTTTGTGTGAGAGAAGAATTAGCTTTTCATCTCACGGATGGAGAGGAACTTTTGGCAATTTGAAATTCATGCTTTTGATTCTTTGCTTTGATATGTCTTGTTTCTTTCAGGAGTTTTGACTCTTGATAGATTTTAGCTTTTCTGAAATTATGGCATGGGATCATTTATATATGATATATCGTTTACTCTGCTTCCTTTCCATGGGTCTTTTGCTATCACCCCCTTGGACTTTTAAGATGTGAAATGGATGGAGCCTCGAAATAGTATTCCAGACCTCTTTTACTTCTGAGTTATTTACAGGGGTTAAGTAAGACTTCCATGAATGCATGGCCAGTTAGGAACACTGCTACTAGAAGACGTTCTATACTTTAAAAGCATAGTCTTTTGCTCAAGATTTCAGTTAATTAAGAACCCTGTTGTTTCCATTGCAACCAAAAGTTTGCCTCTTTATTCAAAACCAAAAGAACTAAAGCGGTAAAAAGAAAAACAACATCAGTACATCAGGAGAAAACAACCTCAAATCAATAATCAAAGCATTAAATAAAACAAATCAATTTATTTATTTACAGAGCAAAATAAAAGAAAAAATCTGCCCACTCCTGAAAATCTTTGAATCTAGAGAGTTAAGGGGTGGGATGGATCATAAACATGAGATATCTAACCATGGTCTAGCTGTGCTATTTTTGAAATTGCACACATGTTTACTATCCTACAGTCATCCCTTTCAGCCTGAGGAAGTTGAAGGAGCTCATGCTGAGTGTCAATCATAGAGCTGGCCTTTCTTGAAGCAAGATGTCTCAACTTAAGCTCAGTCAGATAATTTCCCAGGACAGAATCAACAGATTCATTACCCTCTTCCAACCCAGTAACATTGTACTTCATGTAGGGTTCTCTTAAAATCTTAATCAGGTTTGGGCTACCCTTCTGAGGCAACCACAAGTGTGACCAGTCTGAAGCAAAGTACCCATCTAGTCATGCTGACCAATCTCGATTCAAGATGAATCCATAGCCATCAGGTATGTCTGCTACTACAATATCAAGGTACTGACATATCCTTTTATTTGCAGACAATCGAATCAAGACATTCTTCATCTCCCCCACTACTTTGACACTAGTCTTGTCTAGTTGAGTGACATCCCAATCAGTAGTTTTTAGCTTCCCATTAAGCTTTTTGCAGATTGCAAGAGGCATGACATTCACCGATGATCCAGAGTCCACCAGACAATTGTGCACCTTATGGTTCAAAATTTCCAGAGTTAAAAGGAAAGGTGGGGTGCTAGTTTTCCTTTCCCCAGTTGATTCGATCTTTTCTTCCACGGGTTGGTTTTCGGTGGGTATCTCCTCTTTAAATTCCTTAACTTTTTCAGCACTTCCTTCCTTAACATATTCCACAAGTTTGACAGTCTCATTGCTCAACTCTGCCTCCTGGTTGAGGGTAGTGGCTTCAGGTGTTTTGTCTTCAACATTCACTTCTACCTATCTCTTGACATTCTCCGCCAAATTGTTAATCTTCGAAATTATTGCATTGTCTTCCATTGTTAAACCCATGTCCTTCATTGTTGTAGATGTGCATTCAGATTTAGGAGTACTCTCTTCAGTGTCAAACAGTGAGACACCATTCCATGAAAACATGTTATCAATAGCTTGTTTCTCTACGATCTGGTTTTTCTTTTCCTCACCACTATCCTTAGTCAATTGAGGGTCCAATAATTTATTCATCACCAATGTCATTGAATGTAGCCATTGAGGACACTTCTTTTCAGAATGAGGTTGCTGATGGAAAGTACATAAATTATCCCCCCCTATTTCTGTTATATTCATTGATGCTAAATTTGGTGGAGGGACTTGCCATTGGTTGTTATCCTCCCTTCTTTGGTAGTGGGGTTTATGCGATCTCTGAACTTCCTTTTCTCTCTCCAGATCTATTATTCGGTTGGATAGCTTCTGAAGCATTTTCATCATTACCTGATAATCATGTGATTGCTCATCTTTGGGTTTAGACAGCAATAAAGCTCTTCTATTTGTAGTTTTCTCTTCAGTTAAATCAGGATAATATTCTACACTTTCCCTTTCAGCCTCTACCCTTTCTGCTTCTTCATAAGTCTCTACCAATGTAATTTTGGCTTTCATCTTGGAAAACATGGCCAACTCAGGTCCTAGGGAAGAGGTATAATATTCAATTAAGACCTTGTCTGAGGGTCTGTCAGCTTCAAAAAAGTTATTTAGGTATATTGAAAATATTTGAGTGAAACTATGCACCTTCTCATTCCTTTCTTTTCTCAACAAACCAAGACCTTTCATTAATGAAGCATGAGTTTTTTGGGCTGTATATTTACTTCGAAAAACTCTTTCGAAGGTGTCCCAATTAGGAATGGAGTTTGCAGGCAAACCCAAATACCAGGATGCTGCTGCTCCTTTCAGGGTGTGCGGGAACAATCTACAGACCACATCTTCATATTCCCCAGCCCTTAGCCCCTCTACTCCTAGATAAAAGCTTTGCAAGTGGTCATCTACAGCAATCCTTTCCTCGGGGTCAAACTTAGGCAAGAGAATGTCGAAGGCTTGAGGTAGGTTATGCAAAGGAGGTGTGAGGTTCAAAGGTGACCTAGCTCTCCATGCCGGCAGAGGGTTGGGTTGATTTACATTTATGCCAACCATAGGCACCACTATAAGGACAAGAGTCTGAGAAAAGAGCAATGCAAGATGAAACCAGGTTTACCTGCTTCGAAGGTAGAACAAACGGTAAGTCTACTTTGGTCAGGTCAAAAGCTTCGAGATATCTGCTTGTGGGGTAATCTTGGGAAAATAATTTTCCACGGCCAACCATGCACTGGCGGCCCTCCTTCTAGCACCAGAACTGTTGAGGCCTGGAAATTCGCAGGCAACAACAGCAAGGGATTCTCCCCAGTCAACGTTCCCAACTAGCCCGTTGACTATTTGGTATAGGGATTCCGTCCGGTTTGCGGTCCGGCTACCGTAGGTCAAGTAACAAAAAAACAAAGGTTTTACCGGTTGCGGCTCGGTCCACCGGTATTTTTGTATTTTTTGACTTAATGTATGAGATGCAATTGCCTAATTAACAATGCATGATGATCAAGATGCAGGGAGCAGTCACAACGTGATGCGCAGGTTCTTACCTCTCATCTTTGCATTCACAAGCATCTAAATCACATATGCAGCAATGAAAAAATGAACTAACTACCTACCTACCTATCTATCTATCTATCTATCCCTGGGGAGCCAAACTGTAATTTATTTATGAGTAATGTGTTTTGTTCACGTATTATAAATAGAAATTACAGATAGCTGATATTCCTAGATACAACACATGAATGATTAAAGATATTCCAACAATCAGATAGCCAATTGCTTTACGAACATCATACATTACTCATGGTGATAATTCCACAAAATAAACCAGAAATCATTTACATTAGAACATAGGTTCTAAGAGTTAGAACGATCTCACGGTTAATGGACCAAAGCTGGAAAAACAAAATAGTTCATCTTTCCACCATCCACTGCATAACATTTGGAAATTTCACCCATCTTTCTCCAACAGGCAAACCATAATTCTTTATTGCAAAGAGAAATAGTTCTTCTTACAATATTGCTTTTCAGTCTAACTGGGAAAAAGTCTTTTTCCCTTCTAAGTTTTCTACATTTATACAAAAGGGTGAGATGGGTGGGCTGCCCAAAGTGACCTTTGGGCTTCCCAACTCCTCGCCTCCCAAAATTCTCTTTTCCTTAAATATTTTTACAAAACATTACAAATTACAAAACGACCAACCCTTCACGAGGAGGGTCTCACTTGGGTGTCTAGAAACTTCTTCCACACCGAAGCTTCAGTAGCAATGCCTTCAAAATAAAAAGGCTCCAAAAACTAAATGTTAATTTCAAACTTCTCAGCCTAGTTCTTTATAGCCTCAATCCTGGCTGCAATTAACTGAAGCTGGTCATCTAAAAGATGCACATTGACAGCTGAGTGATCTACTTCGTTCCTCATGATATGCTCATCCAGGGCTTTAATATGTTGCACTTTAGCTTCCTCCTCCTGGTATCTCTTCTGCAATAGCTCCACAAAGGTGTTGTGATCCGGGAAAGCATCAATCCTCTGCTCGGCCTCTATCTGGCACCGGCTGCAGGTAATGAGAAGTCTTCTAAAAAACTTGGTGCATAATCTGTTTGTGTTTTGACGGCCTTCTTGAAATCTTCAGTAGTGTTGATAGCAAACTCCACTAGGTCATAATCCCGCTTGAGGGATTGTTGGTCCTTTGACGGTAGTTCTGCTGGAGTTTCTACATTGTTTTCCAGCCTTGCCATTCTGGCAGTCAAGACTTCAAGAACGTCCTAGGATCTATCTACAAAGTAAGAGGAGGTTTCCAGGATTTCCTCTAACTGGCTATCCACCTGCAGGACTTTGCACCTCTCCTCCTCTATAGCTTTCTGGGCCAATACATGCTCTTTGAATGGCTGGAGGTTGACCTGTTGCTCCCTTGCTTCCTCCAGAGCAGTTGTTAGAGAGGCAACCTGTTCTTGATGTTTCATTTCTCGTTCTTGGGTGTGCAGCTTACTGGCCTGCAAGATAATCTTCTGCTACTCTTCTAGTTCTTCTATATTTTCTAGCAGTCGATCTTTCTCTGCCTTCAGCTCTTGATATTCATTTTGTACTTTCTCCAGGCATTCTTAGTTAGTCTCCCTATCCTGTCTCTCTTCATGGAGGGCCTGCAATTCAGCCTTAGAATCCTTTATCTCCCTCTGCACGTCTTCATACTTCCGCTTCAGCCTATTGCCTTCCTCCCTCTCTTTCCTCAAGGTGTCTTTCAAGTGAGCAGAGGATTTCTTAGATAACTCCAAGTCAATCATTACCTTGTCCAAGTTATCTTCTGAGGCATGGATCATGGCAGCTCCTGCCCTCAGGGTGAATCTTGGATCTCGGTCTATGTCCAACACAACAGTCGTATCCGTTATCATTTTACCAGACATACTTCCTGTTTCAACCCTTTTTTCTGTTCTCTTCACTATCCTCTTTGTTGCTCTATCATAGAAAACAGTGTTGAAATCAGGGATTTCTTCTCCCCTTTTTTGAACAAAAGGAACTAGCTTCAGTGTGGGGACCATGGGTGTGCTGGCGGCGGGTACTTGTGGGTCCTGAACCTCCATGTTTTCCACGTCCCGGGTCTGCCCTCCAACTATATCAGAAGCTGACTGTTCTGTCTCAGTCTGTGTCAGCTTCAGCCTCTCTGCTTCCTGCTTTTGTAGCTCCTCATCGAGATTTCTCTTTGCTTCTTCTGCTTCTTTTCTGGCTGCTTCCTTTGCTTCTTTAGCTTCTTCCTTTGCTTTCTCATCTGCTTCTTGAGCAGCTCTTCTTTTCGCTTCTTCTTCTGTATGTAGCCATCCTGCAGCTTCTTGTGCCAACCTCTGGGCTTCTTCATTTCTCCTTTTGGCTTCTTCCTCAGCCTTAGCTTGTTCACCCCCCTTCCCACCTTTGGTGGTGATCTTCTTCTTGAATCTTCTCTTTAGTGTTTTCATGTTTGGGGCATTTCGGAAGACAGATTCTTCCCTATCAAAATGGTGGGTATACTCAAAATGCACATTGTTTTCTTTACAATGTTCAGCAACTTTACCTTGGGAGTCATTTCTGTGGTAGGGCATCTCGCCAAAATGGAACCTCTCCGGCTCTTCTACGAATTCATCATATTTTTTCACCCTAGTGAACCTGTAACTTCCTAGTTTGAAGGGAAAAGGAGGATAAGCAGACTTCTTATGCTCGAACAGAAAGCTACCTATTCCATCCAGGAACACTTGTCTTACTGCCTCCTTGTGGATAATGTAACCAATTGCGTATTTGGGCAGCAGGGAAGGTGCTCTCGAACCTCCAAACATCCTGAAGTACAGGCCATTTTCAATCAAATAGTAGTCTGCATATTCCTCTATCACTTGCAGGGCGTCCTCTGACATACAATCACACTCCTTCAGGAAAATGAGTGTGTATAGAGGCATAAGGAAGTGTTCACAGACTTCTCTATAATGGTTGTGATATTTATGTGCCCACAATGGTTTATAAGCAACATAGATAGGCATTTTTTCCCTATCCCAGATGCACCTGAGACCAGGGAAAGGTTGGTTGCATAATATACAGTCTATCAGTATGGATCTCATATATAATTCCGATCTCTTCTGGTGTACTCCTCCCAAAGCTAAATCCGAGCAAGCGGAAAGACTACTGGATACAATACTGGCCCAGTTGAAATTTGTCCCCTGGGTTGCAACATAAAAAATGATTGGGATCCATTCTAACTTGAAGAATCTACCATGTGCTCTTCCAAAAATTCTATTCAACATTAAAGCTATGAACCTATAGGGAGCCCTTAAGCTAGCTGTATCGTAATCACCTGTTGGTCTGTACCTGTAATGTTTTCCTTGCAACATTATCTTTTTAAATGTCTCTACCAGATCCATTCTAATGTTGTTTAGCCAATCATCAGATAAAAAGACTTGGGCTTCTGGAAGGTGGTAGGCCAGAGCTACATATCCAGGGCTATATGCAGCATAGCCCTATCTTTCAACATTCTCCAGAATCATTGTTGTGACATCTTCCTGCAGCAAAATCCAACCTATTACCTCAGAGCACGGGAACAGCTCTGGTCTGGTGGCGATCTTCATTAGGGAAGACCTTTCTATGTTAGCATATATGGACTCTTCTTCTAAGCCCATGTTAGGAACCTCTCTGTGTGTGATTAGTCTATATATTTCCCCCCACTGGTATTCAGGTTCAACACCAAAAATGCACTTCGTGTCCTCATATATGTATTATGTCTTAGTGACAACTTCTACTTTTGGCTCTTCCTCGACCACAGGGGCCTTCTTCTTTTGTCTTTTTGACATGGTGAGCTTTTCCTGCCATAAAATTGTAACATTAATCCCTTTTGGCTGAGTGACCAACTTGTATACATCAATGTGCAGTGTTCCATTTCTTCTATGTTTAAAATGACAGCCATCAGTCAATGAAGCAAATATATGCATGTATAGCCTGAAATGGCCTAACTAACAGAACTATTAACCCAATGCACAGTGTTCAATGACCTTGTCCATATCCAGCATGATAGAAAATAGTTAAATGCAGTAAAATTATGCAAGCTACCACCGTTGTAGGATATTAAACAATTCTATCAACCACATTCAAGATGGCAATAAATCTACAGTAATATGCAACAAGTCTCAGCTCTCTGCGCATGCCATTATCTAATCACTGCATGGGATAGACAGGGGAAAACTACGCCATCCTTCAATGGAGCTCTTAACAAAACCACTACCCCTGCGTTTTATGGTTAACAAACTAAAACCGTGACACCTCCCTCTCAACAGGCTAGGGGTTCGATATTGAGCTTGAAGGAGGTTGCGCGGAACCGTGTAGGTGAACACGACTGGGGTGAAAGAATGCGGGTAACCCAAACAGTATAAACAGCCCAATCTCCAAAGGGAGAGACCGTGGAAAACTAATCCTACCCAAGCATCATTACGCAGGGAGGTTTGGTGCAGACAGCGCAACGGTCGTTTGCACCGAAACCCCCACTCAATCGGCGTAGGCTCGCATAACGGATGGTCGCGGACAAAAAACATCGTATGGTTCAAACGCCTCTACCGCGAACATTAATACCAAAAAATCCCCCAATATAAATAGTCTTGTGACTAACGGGGCCACGCTAACACGGCCGCGGACAAAAACCTAACCCATACAAAAAAAAACCACCAAATGCTCAAACGGAAAGGAAAACGAAGCCTACCTGGCATTGATGTGTAACCAGCATGGAGAGGCCTATCAAGCTTCATGGTGGAGACACCTGGATTGCATGTACCAAAATCAAGGGACCGAGCAAGCACGACAGCATGATCTTGACAGCTTGCGACAGTCGAAACGGTGGTAAAAAAAAATAAAATAATAGAAAAACATAACCCCTCGACCCCGTATATATATAGTCAACCACAATGGGCGTGCAAATGATTGGATGGCGAAGGGATTTTGAATCGGAGGATGAAAGTAAACTTTCTTCCGCAACGGCGGATGATCAAAGTGCTAAGCCCTCTGCGGGGACATACATATCAAATGGCAGACCACTTTTGGATCGAAGCAAATGCCCTTCCGCAACGGCGGACAGCCAAAGCGCTAAGTAATCCGCAACGAGTAAAGCTGAGTCAGAAGCAACACAAATACACATCAGAAGTGCTAACGTTTCTTTCATCCGCAATGGTGGAACCTTAAAGCACACCGCCGTCCGCAACATTGGGACTTAAGATGGAAGCGGAACGACTACGAGATCGGCGAGGAAAAGCATTAGGCAGCTGCAACGACGGAGCTAACAAAAGGTCCGACCTTCCGCAACGGCGGGTTTTAAAATGACTCAAACGACTGGAAGGAGAAAACCTCCCGCAACTGCAACGGCGGCAGCCCAAGGCTTATGGGTTCGGTGAAAACAATCAAAGCGGGAGCAAAACTTCAAGCCATAATCGGGAGAGAAAGCGGTTTTCCATCTGCAACGACGGAAGAAGAAGTCATAAAAGCTCCGATGCAAAACCAAAAAGAATCCAATTAAAATCAATCGAATCGGGAGGAAAGTCGAATCCAAAAACCCAATATCCATCCACAATGGCGAGAGGGAAAAGAAAAAATACTTCTGATTTAGTCATAGATTCCGCTGATTTAAAAACAACGCATCGGGAGAACATTTGAAGTCAAGACTTAACATTTTTCCACAACGGCGGGGGCGTCAATCAAATAATATTCCGATTCAGACATGCTGAAAACGCAATTACAAGGCAAGTGATGAAGTTTGATCAATCATTGAGATTTTTTAGGCGTTTAGAAAAAAATTGAAAACCAGCGGTAGAAGCATAAAAAAAGTCTTTCTGAAAAGTTCTCAGACCAAACCAAAGAAGAAAATCAAGCTAATCCAAACAAAAGGAGGGTCCTAAATTTTTTTGGAATTTTGGGAAATTGTTGCAGCTGCAACAGGTGCATTCCAATATTGAATCGAGCTAGTTCCCTATATGATTCAACCATATGTGGTTGTATGAGAGGATTTTTACTCAAGATAAACCTCATTTCCTCATTATACATAAATAAATTGATGTTATCGTCATATTGCCTTTGCCTATTGTTAGTAAACCACATATTTGTATATCTTGATGCTAAGAATGACCTTATGTTCTGATCAAAGAGCTTGATTTCTTATGATTCCTTCCATCCTACGAATGCAATACATATCAATAACCAAGTATAGTGGAAAGGATTACCTTTTTCTTGCACTTCAAGGCAGTCTTCTAAAAATTCGTTCAATAGAAATGTTGACCAATTCTTCTACACCCCTCTCGCACATTCATCTACAGCTGTGATGATTGCAGCAGAAGCCTGATACTTGAGACTTTTTCATAACAACTTGCATGCTAGAATCTGAATTGCAAACCTTACATCGTCGTCTTCCATGTGTGCTACTGAAAATCCCCTACTAGCCCTTTGATTTCCAAACTTGTTGGCCACCTTATTTCCAAGGGGTTTTTCCTAACTCTTTCTTATAAGAAGACTAACATCCGCTCCTATCGATGGTAATCTTGTAATTTGTTATATTAGGTAAAAATATATGGAAATGTGTTTGTCAATCCATAAAAACCCTCCATGCACTTGAGACAGAAGTGTTTTTACAAATATCTTGATGTGTGTGGTCCTACCAAAATGCAATATTTCCAGTAAATTTAAGATTCCTAATTTCATCAACCCATTTTCCCTTTCCTTGTTTTCCAATACAACTTGTGCATTAGGATATGGGTTTATTTTTCTATCCATGTAATTACCATTGGCGAGTTATTAAAAATTTTCATCAACATCGAGATCATAGTCTATGAATTGAAATTTATAGATTTAGCCAAGCAACTCGCCTTCAGTGAGAACCCCTTCTGGAACATTTTGTGTTGTTACATATGAAGTATGTTCTTTGGCCAAGTTAGAAGTTGTTGCAGTCGACTTTCTTACTAGAATAAAATATCGAGAAAATTTGACGAGTTTTATAGACGATGTTTCTGGTGTCTGTTCCAAGTTCTCGGGATTATTTTATCTGCATTGTCTCTTAGGTGCCATGACTTTGTTCTTTCTTTGACTCTATTCTCAACTGCTAGCATTATGACTAAGGTTCTTCTATGAACTGATAACTACATCCGAGATATGGTTTTATAGTGTGAGAGTTTTTAGTACTTCCCGTTGTTATAAATTTTATCCGATCTATAAAGATTTTACCTTGATTTGGTTCGGTCACGAAAATAGGAATGTTGATTTTTTCTAGATCCACCTTGATCTTGTCCAAGTTCAACTAATTGTCTTCAGTCATTATTAATGACATCACCCATTAATTGATCACCACTACCACTTCTCCATATGATCTTTAATGCTTACCTCATGTCACAATCCACCTGTTGTGCACAACCATCTATCTGTGATAGTTCAAATCATCTAAATGTTATTCCCTCTCTGCAGTACAGAGTGAATTGTTTTCCCATTCTTCCAATATCATTTGTTTGTCTTGATTTTCAGTTGTTTATGTGTTTTCTACATTGTGCCAAATTATCAACTTTCTTTTGATTTGCTGACTTCCATTTCCATATCCTTTTTTGTAAGTTTTCTTAATTTCTTAGATGATATTTGTAATGAACCAAAAATATATAATAAATAAACATTAATAACTACTAATAATTAAATAACTAATTCTTAACAAAGAGACACCTTGATGAAAGGTTATGTCTCTTTATGAAAGGGCACCCATCATGGTTATTTATACACGCATCCTTCTCATTGTAATATCATCACTTATCTTATCAAGTATATATTTTTACATCCATACATGGATTATTTATTTTATTTACATTGGGTCTTTCAGTAAGAAAACAATATTTTACTGTAACAATAGTATCAGAGCCAATCCAAGGCTTCCTTGAATTAGGTCTTTGACCTTAGTCAAAAGAAAGATAGAAAGTTTAAAAAAAAATTAAAAAGGAAGGGAAAAATAAAAACAATAGAAACCACACTTAAAAACAACACATGGTTTCTTTTCCAATAACAAACAACACATACTTTAATAAATTCGATATTACACAATAATATTCATATTATTAATATTGAATTTTTAAAAATCTATTTTTCTAAACTTTGTATATATTAAATTATAATTATAACATTTATTATTATAAATTACTCAATCCCAAATCTTTAAAATATTGTTATTAATTATAAATAACATATATTATTATTATTATAGATATAGTTACAAATTAAAAAAAAAACTATTGGGATAAAAGGAGATATTAAATAAAATTCAAAGAAAACTCAAGAATATGGATTTTAATGTTGAAAAGAAGGAAAAGTTTCCTATCACCTTACAAATAAATGTTGCAATACTATTTAGAGTTACAGGGACACTTGCAGGGAAGGATATCACCATTTCTATTGCACCTGTTGAAAGTAATAATTATATTAGTATTGAATTCGCTAACCATTTAGTGATTCTTGAGTCAAACTATAGGTGAAGAGATAGAATATTGAGACAGGAAACAGATTGAAATAAGTGGCTTACAACTTAATGTTGGAGATTATATGGTCACATCAAAATTCATTGTTAGTTCCTTATTGAGCTTTGACGGTGAAATAATTTTTGGTTTGCCTTGGATAAAAACATTGGGGACTTTAAATGCCGAAAATAAATTTCTGACATTTTCCTATAAGCAAAATAAAATCACATTTCAAGATATTAGAATGAAGTCATATTTAGAAGATCCAACATCTGAAGACTTCAAGGATATATCAAAGATAATTTCATAGGGTAATCAAACGTCAGAACAAAAGAAGCAGAAAGAACTTGAAAATATTATCACCAATAAGGATGAAGAAATTACTCGTTTGAAGAATCATAGTCAAGACTTGATCGCACAGATTAAGAAATTAAAAGGGAGAAAAATATCACCAGAAGAAATCCAAGAAAAATTCCACCAAAAGGAAATGGATCTCCACAATGAATTCAATAAGAATCTATTAGAAAAAAATGAAGAAAATTCTTGCTTAAAACTTTTGAATCAAGGGATGACTGAACAAATAAAAAAATTCAAAAATGAGAATTCAGAAAAATCCTCAGAGTCATTATCAATCAGTAAATCGCGAGAATCGCAAACAGAAATAGATACAACCAACACCAAAGTAAGGGAGAAAATCAACATCATTCTTCTTATAGACAAACCAACTACAACCTTGAAAATGAACAAAAACAATACTTCATAAGCGACTCGAGTACCGTATCGTCGTCCAAATTACAAGAGTCGTTATGATAGACAATAAGACCAAAAGGAAAATTACCAGTATTATTCCTACAAAAAGCAAGGACAAAATCAACAACTCTCATCAATAAATCCACAAACAAATCCATTAAAGGTAGATCTCGGATGGACGACTTCACAAATGACGCAACATTTCCACTCAATTTTTAAAAGAACGTATCATTTTATTTCGTCAAGTGTTGAAACTACCAACACACAATGTCATGAGAAAGTGTTACAAACAAGAACAAGGGATAAAGTCTTCCATAATTGTGTTGTGAGGACAAAGCAGTTCTAAGGGAGAGGTAATGTAATGAGCCAAAAATATATAATTAATAAACATTAATAACTACTAATAATTAAATAACTAATTCTTAACGAAGAGACACCTTGATGAAAGGTTATGTCTCTTTATGAAAGGGCACCCATCATGGGTATTTATAACAAGAAACCTTCTCATTTTAATATCATCACTTATCTTATCAAATATATATTTTTACATCCATACATGGATTATTTATTTTATTTACATTGGGCCTTCCTGTAATAAAACGATATTTTACTGTTACAATATTCTAAAACAATTTACATTAGTAAGATCACTAAAAGAACAACAAACACAAAAACACCAAGAACACACACATTTTTCCTCAGGGAAACCACAAGGGATAAAACCCCGCAAAACTTCCTTAGTATAGAACTCAACCAAGATGGTGTAAAACCCCAAGATAAAATCTCCTTCTTCTTTTTTTGGTGCACTTCTTGATCTCTCTCTAGCGAAATTTATTGAGTGAAGTGAGCACAAATGAAGGAGGCACATCCCTATTTATATTTGACTCTTGACTTGACCTAAAACCTAACTGGGCTGACTTTCCTAACTGACGGGGTTGACTTGTATAGTAAGACACAAAAATAATATTTATTATAATGACTCATGGATACTATTGACACGCTTACATCCAGAGGTTTACATTGATTCTTTCAAACAATTTTACATGACCAATTACATTAGTTATATATCCTGAAGGAGGAATACAAATAGTACAACTAGAATATCTTCCAAAGTTACAATATTTTAACACTCCCTCTTAACTAGGAAGATATTCTACATCACCATCAACCACCACCCAACTGTACATTTGACTGGTGATTCTAAATCTCAGTATGTGGATATTGGATCATCTTCTGCAACATCAATATGTGAATATTGAATCATCTTCTGCAACATCAGTATGTGAATACTGGATCATGTTCTGCAACATCAATATGTGAGTACTGGATCATCTTCTGCAACATCAGTATGTGAATGTTGAATCATCTTCTGCAACATTAGTATGTGAATACTGAATCATATTCTGCAACATAAGTATGTGAATATTGAACCATCTTCTGCAACATCAGTATGTGAATACTGGATCATCTTCTGCCACATCAGTATGTGAATACTGAATCATCTTTTGCAGCATAAGTATGTGAATATTGGATTATCTCCTACAACATCAATATATGAATACTCAAGCAACAACAACATCATTATCATGTTAGTGCTAAAACCACATCATCAACAAACAAATTCTAGTTCATTATTTGTAATATCAATATAGAAATACTCGAAACAACCCGATCAACCTCAAAATATAAATACCGAAACAGCCTCATCAATATCAGTATAGAAATACTAAAAAAATCTCATCATCATCGGTATAGAAATACTGAAACAACCTCATCAACATCAGTATAAAAAATACCGAAACAACCTCATCAATATCAATATATAAATATTGAAACAGCCTCATCAATATCAATATAGAAATACTGAAATCAACACAAAGTGTTGGCATCTCATCGTCTTTCCCTTAGGACATCTGGAGCAACATCACGGTGGGTTCTCTGGTAGATCCACTTGGGCGTTTGTCTGATACACTAACCCTTTTGGTCCAACAAGCCTAGTCAGACAAATTGATCTTCCAGGGGACTAAACAACCCTTGTATGGATTACTTAACCCTTTTGGGCCAACAATCCTAGAAAGGCATACTATTCCCCCAAGTATCAAATAAGCATAGCCTGACTTACTAACCCTTTAGGGCCAACAAGACTAGCCAAACATAACCTACCCTAGACTAAGCTACCACGCCACTGCAATAGAAAACCTACTACCTCTTCTTCACTCCCTCTTTCGAGGGAGATCCTTTTGGACTACACAAAGTGTGTCTTGAAAGTATTCAAACTTTACACAAGACAGAGACTTAGTAAACACATCTTCCACTTGTTCCTCTGTAGGAACATACTTGAGCTTTACAGCTCCCTTATACACCATATCCCATATGTAATGATATTTAATTTCAATATGTTTTGGCTTATCATGAAACACTAGGTTCTATGTCATCTTTATACAACTCTAATTATCGCAATGGATATTAATCACATCTACCTCCGCATCAAATAAGCTTTCCAACATCTTGTGAATCCATACCGATTCCCTATAGGATAAACATGTTGCAATGTTTTCATCTTTTGTCATGCTAAGTGCAATACTGGACTAATTTATATTGAACTATGAGATCATGCCTGATCCCAAATTAAAACAACATCCTGAAGTGCTCTTTTTTTCTTTGTCACTTCCTTCCCAATATGAATCTGTAAATCCATTTAATCTGATCTCACCATCTGATGCATATCTAAGACCATAATCCAATGTTCCCTTCATGTACCTATTGAAATCTAGGATTTCACATCACATTCAAGCATACATAAACCCTCATACACAACCATCAAACACGAATATTTGAGAAGGGACATCCAATCCGCCTTACTATTCATCTTTGATTACTATTTATACATTATGAGAGAGGTTGGAGCGGTTGTACCCCCTCCAACTACTCATTTTTAATATCTCTTTAAACTATATAATTATGACATTTAAGAGGTCAAGTGGGCCCCTCTACATCTCCCTCACAAACAAAACGTTTCTTCGTCCCGAAGAGAACAAATAAATATGCATCAACATCCTTGTTCTCTGCTACTATTAAAGTAGTTTTCACTGTGCATCAACCATGCATACTGGTCTGCATAGGTAACTCAGCCGCAAAAGCCGCCAACTTAATAGTAAAACACATGTGTACAAGGCTCTACTGTGACTAGTTACTCTTCATCCTCCATCTTCAATCTGGCAGTAGTCCATCGAAGTCTCATCCTCTCACAATGACAGTCAACCATCTTTTTCCGCAATGAGTTCTTTTGGTTTAAATCCTCACCCTGGCTCATCTGACCGACATCTCCATCGGTTTAGGCATGCAGGGACTTTTGGCTCTTCGACTTTCTATGTCATTTCTCTGTCTTCTGTCTTTCCTAGGTCACAACCTAGGAACAATTTCAGCATTTGGATAATGAGGGGTACATTGTCATCATGTCTCATTGGAGCGCTTTTCTATGTAGGTGTACTATATCTGTTTGAATGTTATTGTCATCTTTTGAAATGCCTACAAGATTGTGTGATGCCTGCTCATGTGCATAAATGACTGCTTATAGTTCGACTGAATTAACATGACTCAACTTATGAATGTTGGAAAGAGACCAACTTGATTTACATAAAATGGAGGGGGTCAGTTGCCTAAAAAGAGATTCACGTTTAACCCCCTCAAAATTCATCAATTACCTTTAAAAAATTAACTTGACCACCTGAAACCCTGTCAAATCAATTTAATATTTTTGACTATCTAATAACCAACCAAAATGAAGATAACAACTAACCTTACATATATCATGACCCATGTTTGTAAAATACTTAACCGACATGCTTTTAAAATACTCAACCGACATGTTTGTAAAAGACTCAACAGACAACCAGCATGCTTTTAGAAAAAACTCAACCGATATGTTTTTCAAAGGAAATTAAATATCAACAGACTTATAAGAATATAACATTACAAGGTGGTCATGTAGTCGATGGTCGGTTGGGACAATGTTGATCGATGGGAATTTGGGCAAGCTCGGTTGCAGTCGAGATATGCTTCACTCGTTGAGATACTTTAGTCGGCATATAGTCGGTTGCATTCGTGGAGTATCATTCGGTTGCATCTTTGGTCGAGCAGGTGTATTCCAATCGAGATCCCTGACACTGATATTTTTACTTCTTCATGATCACACAGCTTATTTTGCAGGTTTATCTCCTTTAGGCACCAACAATTGTCTTTCTTCTTAACAATGCATCTCCTGGAAAAATATGGAATTGCTTTCTACTATATTTAAATTCTGCATTGTCTCTTTCATGTTCACCTCCAAATTCGAGACCCCACAATTATTTGTGGGGGTTCTTCCAATAGAGTCAGAGATATTAACATAAGACTGCCATTTTTAGATAACAATAAAATGCATAGCCTTGGACACTGGATGGCCTAACCAATTGAGGAGATTTCGTTTTCAATCAATGAAATTCTTCGGGAGCCTGTGCACTCTTCCACTGATAGTTTTTTTTTTCTCCTGGCTTCAAGAAACATTTAGTTTTCTTGAGATATTCTATAAAAGCTAAAGCATGTAATAAATCATAGATTTTGCATCACTCTTCTTTCCCATCCCCACCAACTTAATATTAGAGATTCAAGATCCATTCCCATAAGCAAAATTCCTCACTCCAATGGTCGACGGATCTCCATTCTACACAGTTCCGTTAATATATCTTTCAATATAGTTTGCAAATGATCATAACTACCAACCCTTGTCATACTATAGTAATCTCTTCAATGAATTTAAATAATAACTGAAAATTGAGAACATAATAAGATGTATCTTCCATTTTTGATAATAATAATAATAAGATCGCATCTTTCTTTTTGCAGGAGTATCAATACAGGACCCGTTTGTCTTCTATAATATTTCTTGATCAACACACAGGAAGTCTTCAAATTCTTACAGGATTATATGAGTCTCGCATTTTATTTTAGCTAGTGTATTATTTAGGAACACACCAGATTCAGGAACACACGAGCAGTCTTTTTAAGCTTTTCCTTGCAGGTATCTTACAACTTCCTTAAGGTTCGATCCACCCCACTTGTTGCTGCTGTCACCCAACCAAGTGAAGGAGGAAACAATGCCAGATGTTGAAAGCTAGGCTTTCACATCACATCCAAGCATACATAAATGCTCATACACAACCATCAAACACGGATATTTGGGAAGGGGCGTCCAATCCACCTTATTATTCATCTTTGATTACTATTTATACATTATGAGAGAGGTTGGAGCAGTTCTACCCGCTCCAGCAACTCATTTGTTAATATCTCTTTAAACTATACAATTATACAAATATGATTACATTTAAGAGGTCAAGTGGCCCCCTCTACAGTACCTCATCACATTTTTTGCTCCTACTAGGTGAACATGTCTGGGTTTTACCATATACTAACTTAGAGTGTTTACAACAAAACATATATCTAGCCTCGTATTGGTTAAGTACATTAATGAACCAATAATATGTCTGTATAAGAAACATCCACTATATCCGAAGAAGCATCATACAAGAGCTTCAAATTTGTTGTCATTGGAGTAATCATAGCCTTACAATCCATCATCCCAAATATCTTTAGGATCCCTACTGCGTATTTTCCTTGGTTTAGGAAAATATTGTCTGGATACTTCAATATTTCAAGACCTAGAAAGTAGTCAATAATTCCAAGGCCTTTCATCTCAAATTCTATTGTGAGCTTCTTCTTCCATTCGTTGTGTTATCTCTCCAGGAAACTTCTATAGATTGCAGCTCGAGGATGCCTGGTAACTTCAATATTTTTAATGGTTTTCTCAATGGATCAAGTCAGATGACCTAAAAGACCTCACACACTCAAGACATGCATAATACTCAATCAAATAGATAAGGCTTCTAACTATGAATGTTCAGAGGTTTTGTATTAAAGGTGAATAAATGAAGAACTCACTATGCTGACAGATTCATATATAAGGCACTCACATATGAATGGCTAATCATAACAAGGAAAGATACTTGCAATTCAACTCATCAACACAGATATAGGATGACAGCTATCTGGTATTAGACAAAAAGAATAAACCTAAACCAAACATCCAAGCACAAGTACTAAACATAAAAGAGATGGAACCTGAACATATAATGGAAAAAGAGCTTATATTAAATGATGAAGAACATGAGAAGCTTGATTACAATAAGGGTCTAAAAGTCTCTGAAGTCGAACCTTTGCTTCAACATTAGTCACAAGCTTTATAGCCTTTACAAAATTTATTTCAGATCCTAAAAAATTGGATCAAATTTACTAAAAATAGATAATCATAACTGTTTTGCAAAAATTAGGTCAAAAACCCTATCTTAACTGTCAGTCTACCTAACTCTAAACCTTCCTACTCCTCGAACTCTTTAATAGTTGTAGTGGACACTGAAGTAGAACTAGAACTCGCCATTTGGAAGACAAGTCACACTTTGTCAAAGTAGGTAGGTTTGTGACCTACTTCACCTCGTTGGCACCTTCAAAACTGAAATAGACCCAAGGTATTGGTGCCTTTAATTAATTTTCAACCTTATAAATCATCCATGAGTGTTTTGATCAACCAAAGTCGGTTCTATGTGAAACTATGCCTTTCTGCATTGTTCTGCACTTTCGACGGCTAAGAAAGAAAAATTCTGGGCCTGTAAGCTACTGAAAGCTTTGTTTTTGGTGGCTAATGAACAACTGCGGTGTTCGCCTAAGCCACCGAAAGCTCTGTTTTAAAATTTTTAATCAAAAACTGTTATCACACTTTAATCTGTTGTTTCAAGGTTTTAGGGCTGACCCTTTGATGTCTCTGTAGCCTGCCTAGGGTTTGGGATGGTAGCAGTATCACAGGTTGCTTCTGGGTCAAAAAGGCTCATTGCTACTTCTGCTAGGGTTTCCAGCTTCTGGTGATCTTGAGGCTGGCAGCTAGAATTTCTTGTTTGCAACTTGGACAACCTGATTTTCCTACAGAGCCTTACTTTCTCTTTCCTTAACCTGAGATTACTCTCTTTCATCTTGGTATACTTTCTTTTTATCTCCTGTAGAGAATCATACAACTCTTCATTCCTCTTGGTTAACCTACCATTTGTTCTTTTGATTTCCCTCTCCAAGACTTCCACCTCACACACTTGCCTCAACATCTGATTGATTTTTTTGGTTTCTAGGCTGATCTTAGAACTCTTCTACATCTGCAACAAATATTCATGGACTGATAGATGAGGTCGAAAATGCCACCTGGAGGACTGACAGATCATCTTTTGCCCCAGAAATTTGGTCAAACTGCTGAGACCTGGGGCTCAAAGATGGATTTGGTTCTCCAAATATATGACACCTGTGTATAAATAGAAAGAGGTTTTTGTATATTTGTTTGTTTTGAGAAAAAATCCTCTCTCAGTTTTTTAATGTTCACTTGCATTTTCCCTCGATCTGTATTTCAAAAACATGTGTCAAACAGGGAAATTGTGTATCCGAAAATTAGGGATCAGAGATGGATTTGATTCTCCAAATATGAAATACTTGTAGGAAAATTGAGAGAGTTTATTGTTCTTTGACATGTTAGGAACAAAAATCTCTGATATTTTTTCAAAATGATTCTCCAGGCATGCAGAATCATCATTTTAAAAATATGACTTTTCACAGTAAAAATGCCAATTTCGGTGGCTTGGAAGCCCTGGATTCTGTTTTTAAGCTGCCGAAAGCTGGGCTTTTCAGTGGCTAATGAACAGTTGAGATGCTCTCCTAAGCCACTGAAAGCTAAAATTTATTTTTTTAGGGGAAAAAATAGAGTACAATGTATTCCAAACTTTATTAAACACAAAAAATATTTCATAATGTGCCTTGAAATCTTCCTTACTACACAAAATAAATTCTCTGAGTCTGACCTATTTAAGACTAATTTATTTAGAAGATAACATGTTGATGGTCTTATCTTCACTTGTCAAAAATATATTATCTAAATGTAGTAGTAATATCATAATCCCATCATCCTCAACTTTATAGTAGAGGTTGGAATCTTCTTTTCTCTTGGTATAAAATCCCAAACTCATCAGGAAACCATCAATTCTTCCATACCATGCTCTGGGTGATTGCTTGAACCCATGCAATGCCTTCTTAAGTTTGCATACATGATTTTTCTCATCATTTGTCTCAAAACCTCGTGGTTGTTCAATGTATACTTCTTCTTTTATCACTCCATTTAGGAATGTTACCTTTACATCCATATGATGTAACTTCCACTTCATATTAGATTCCAAGGAAAGGATGGTTCTAATTGAGTTTTATCTTGCTACTGGTACAAAGGTGTCCTCATAGTTGATTCCTTCCTTCTGAGATAATCTGCGAGCTACAAATCTTGCCTTGTACTTATCTATACTTCCGTCTGTTGAATGCTTTGTTTTGTAGATACATTTCGACGATACTATTGACTTGTTCTGAGGTCTTGGTAATAATTCCCATAAATCATTCTTTATAATGGATTAGTATTCCTTGACCATGGAATCTACCCATTCCTTCTGCTTTGTTGCTTCTTCAAAGAATGTAAGTTCTTTGTCAACGAGATTGCATATCAAAGACACATAATTGGGGTATGGATTTCGCTTCTTAATTTCTCTAAGGTTCTGTCATGTCATGATCCTCGTGCATATGTTCTTCCTCCTCATTTTTGTCTGGTTTGGAAACTTCTGCAGCTCTAGGAGCTTCATGCTTCTCTTCGAATTCCTTATCTTTCCTTGATTTTTGAAAGTTGTATCTTCGTCAAAAGTGACATATCTGCTTAGTTCAATTTAACAGTATCCTGGGATATAGATTCAGTAAGCCTTTGATTTCTCACTATATCCTACAAACAATCCCTTCTTTCCTGAAGGATCCAACTTCGATCTTTTCTCCTGGGGAATGTGTATGTATCTATACCGAGAAACCAAATATTTGTAGGTGTTTGACTTCAAGCTTTTCTCTGGTAAACTTCTCATTTGGAGTCTTATTCCCAAGGGCAATGTGGGAGATTTTATTTTGTACATATAATGTTGTTCTAGTTGCTTCTCCCCACAGGTACATAGGTATATCTTGATCATGGATCATGGATTTTATAGCTTCCATAATAGATCTATTCTTCCTTTCCACCACACCATTTTGTTGTGTATTATAGGGAATGGTGAGATCACTCTTATTCCCAACTTCTTTACAGTAATCGTTGAATTCACCTGATGTGAAATCACATCCATAATCTGATCTTAAGGTATTGATCCTCTTTTTAGAGAGGTTTTCTACAAGATCCTTAAATTCATTGAAATTTTCAAGAACTTCATCTTTCTTCTTCAAGAAATAGATCCAAGTTTTGCTGGAATAGTCATCAATGAAGGAAGCATAGTAAACATACCCGCTTAATGAAGTAGTTTGCATTGGTATGCATACATCAGATTGAACAATGGCTAGAATCCCTTTCTCTTTACTATCATTGTTTGGATAAGGGTTCTTAGTACATTTCCTTTTGCACATCCTTTGCACACTGCTTCATGATTTACCAGAATCTCTGGTAAACCTGTCACCACCTTGCTCACAATTGGAAATGATTTGTAATGTATATGATCAAGTATTTTGTGCCACAAATAATATGGGATTATGGTTCTAGTCATTAATGGTGAGCCTTCATTCCCCTTTAATATGTAGATTCCTCCTTCTTCAACTCCAATCGCCACTGCGTCATCTATAGTTTTTCCTTTTATCCACATGAGGACTTAACCATATACAAAAGCAACTATGAAACATTTCTTATCTAAGGCCAATATATAAAGGAGATTCTTCTTTAGTCCTGGGACATACAAGAAATCCTTCACCGTCATGGATTTTCCAGATTCCCACTTATAAGAGGATTCTCCCATCCCTTTGATGGGATATTGATAATCATCTCTAAGCATTACCTTGTGTGGGGAATCCTTCTGTATAAGACACAAGAGTGAATCCTTGTAACTTTTCATGTGCTTGGAGGCACCACTATCTAATATCCAAGTATCACTACTAGGTGAAACTGAACCTGTGAGTGCTGAAATCAAAACATATTCTTCAAAGGAATATTCATGTTCTTTAGTTCTTTCCTCATATTATTGATCATTATCTTCAGCTGCATCGGCCTGGAATATTTTGTTCTTCTTCTTGAGTTGTTATTCCCTTAGGGGACAGTTTATGGAGATCTGTCCCATCTTGTGGCAAGTGAAGCATCCATAACCTAAGAACTCCTTCTTGAACTTCTTATTCTTCTTAAGCCCTTGAATTTTTCTAGGAGGATTATCATAACTCTTACTCTTGTTCTTTCCTTTGATATGGACTTCCAAAGCTTGATCTTAATTTTCATTTAGCTTATCTTCTATGACTGTTATTCTTTCTTCTTCTTGAACACATTCTTCCCATAACTTTAGGAACTTGGTCAGATTTCTTCTGGAGCATATTCCTCGAATAAAATATTCCCAATATCTTGGAAGACCATTCAAGGTTGTAATTACAACTTTTTCTTCTTATATCATGTCACCAATAGCTTCCAGATTCTCCTTGATTTGGGATACTCTTGTGAAGTATGATTGCATGGTCTCTGACTTCTAAACCTTCACACTTTTGAGTTGATTTCTCAAGGTCATCTTCCTATTGATATTTCTTCCTTCAAATAGACTGGATAGGGCATCAAACATTTCCTTTAGTGTTATCCTTGAATATACTTGAGGGATCAAGTTGTCTTTAACGGCGTCAGTTATGATCCTCTTATCCTTGATCATATCTTTCGTGTACTTGTCCTTTGCTTCATCTCCTTATGGTTCCGCAACTTCCTCCTTTATGAATCCTTCTATATCATTCTCTTATAGGATGAGCATGATCCTATACTTCCATGATCTAAAGTTCTCAGCACCCTCAAGCTTTTCATCTAGCTTGGTATTGTTTGTCATATTTAATAGAATGAGAACTTCAAATGGAAATAGAAGAAAAAATACTTACTTGGAGAAGACTGCTTCTAGTTGAACTTCTTCGGGATGACCTAGGGTTTGATGGAAAAACCCTAATTTTCCAGTTGATATCACTTGTAGGGTTGATTGGTGGAAAATATGTGCCTCACCAAGGTGATATATACTTTATCTTGCTTTTTCTGAGGTTGATGAGGGAACCTCAAGAAAATTGAATCCCTAGTTCTTCCCGACAGTAGTGTCGAGCCCAAAAATGAAACTTATTGAAATTTAGTTTTGTTTCCACAAAAAGATGCACCCTCCTAGGGTGAGTTGATGGAGCCCTCTATTTTGGTTGATCTGTCGAGGGAATTGTTTGGAATAACAAACCCTAGATGTACAATGTATCCTTTCAAGGTGAATTCGATACCATGTTAAAATTTCTTAATTGCTTAGATTATATGACTTTAAGTTTATCACTAAAATAACTAAAATCACAACAACACAAAGAACATGAATATTTTTCCTTGTGGAAACCACAAGGGATAAAAATCCACAAAACTTCCTCGGTATAGAACTCAACCAACACAGTGTAAAACACCAAGATACCATCTCCTCTCTCTTTGTGGCACACTTCTTCTTCTCTCTCTAGCGAAATTGCTTGATTGAAGTGAGTACAAAGGAAGGAGGCCCATCCCTATTTATATTTGAATCTTGACTTCACATAAAACCTAAATGGGCCAACTTGTCTAACTGATAGGGTCGACTTGTATAGTAAAACACCAAAATAATATTTAATGACTCATGGGTACTATTGACCTGACTTACATCCGAAGGTTTACATTGATTCTTTCAATGACTCTTACATGACCAATTACATCAGTGACATATTTTAAAGGAGGAATACAAATGGTACAACTAGAATATCTTCTGAAGTTACAATATTTTAACATATTGAAATGTGTTTTCCCTTGATTTGTTGTGAGACTTCTTTTTGTGCCTAGGGAGTATTGTGTTGGTTGAATTTTTTCTTTGGTTGTTTCTTGTTTCTTCTTATAGTATTTATTAGGTTTCTCTAAGTTCTCCCAGCTATAACTTTTATGTCCAATCTTGTTGCATTTATCACAAATCACAATATTGCAAAATTTAGTGGTGTGCCCAGAAATGGTGCACCTCCAACAATCAATGGTTCTAACTTTGTAGGTTCCAGAGTTATTTAGAGAGTCATTATTTTTGTATTCCATCCCCGAGGTATTCGTTTGAATGAAGTTATGGTTGTTTAATGATTTATCCTTTTTGTTTTCTTTAGTATGATAGCATAAACCTGTATTTTCAATTGGTAGACTTTGTTTTTTAAGAATATCTTCCAATACTTCTATGTTTTTACTGAAACTATTGTTATAGTTGATTTTTTTCCACGCTTGGTATATCATGTTTTCATGGACTATCCAGTCCCTATGTTGACTCTGTGTACCCCATTTACTCAGTATTACTTTGATGCTCCATAAAATCTCTTTAAAAAGTCATTTTTATGGGTATACATGGGTCACCAGCTCACAGCTCGCATGTACATGCATCTCGCTACACTATGACCCACATACATCAAGAAATGTGCTCAAAAAATAAATATTTGGTTTTTTCCCTCATCAAGTAACGAATAAATTGACTCTTGGCCTTCCATATGCCTGGAAATGCTCCAATTCGACCCTTCACTTCTCAATGAGGGGCTATATATTGAGCTACTTGCAAGCATTGGGGGGAGGACTTGTGAGAGAAAAGAGACTATATTGGAATTGTGCCCCATTCTTGCATACTTGAGTCTACATCCCTTTGTTGTTGGAGCATCCATTGGTGCTCTTTACCAATCTTACCTTTGTCTTTGTGAGCTTTCCTTGATATGGAGAATTGAAGTGGTGGAGGAATCAGTTTCTCGATTTCGACGAGGTGCTGACAGAGGTTTTCATTTGTATCTATGTTTACATTTAATAGAAATATCCATTTATCATCCATTATATGTGTAACTATGAATGTTTGTATCCATGGATGTAGTTTCTTTGATTCTATATTAGATTTGTATATGCTATATTAGATTCTAACACTTAATATCTATCATGCTTGTGTATTTCGTTGTTGTTGAGAATGGAATCATAGGTAAAAGTGTGATTGAAAGCTCGATGGGGATATTCTACAAACATCTGGAATAAGGTACACTTCTCATTCCTTAGTATTAGTTTTGTTCATATCTTTAACATATTGGAAATGGATTGATTTTTGGTGTGATATTTTCTATTGTGGTCCACCCCAAGCAATAGGAAGTTTTCTCCGTAACACCTATCTTTTGTATTTAGGTGTATTTTTAGATTTTCGGTCTCTTGTGTCTTTTTAAGAAATTTAATCTTTTGTTCATTGATTATTTTTTCATCCTCAAGGATTGTTTTTTCCAGAGAGATGATATCAAGCTTCCTTACTTGGTAGTTGTCATCTTCTGCTTGAAGTTTTCGTGTTAGATCTTTGTTAATGCATTTAACTTCTTCCACCTCATTCCTTAAATTGTTATTCTCTTCCTATTTTTTCTTAAGTCGAATATGTTGAGTACTAATCACCCTGTTGGTATCTTTAATTTTCTTATAGGACTTCTGGAGTTGATATTTTAGGGATATTATCTCTACATTTGATTCAGCAATCCTCTCTTCTTTTTCTTCCCTTAGAATGATAATTTCTTGGGATAGATTTTGATTTTATGCTGCTGATTTTTTGCGCTCATATTTGAATAAAATAATTCTGATTTTCTTAGTTTAACTAATTTCATCCATCTTCTTTAAGTGGTTGGTGAAGTATGTTCTCATCCTTTTAACCTCATATTCTTTCTTTTTCAAGGTTTCTATTAGCACATATTTTGTTCTGAATGGATTAGAAGAGGTTTAAGGGAAAAAGACAGGGTCTAGTTCAAGGTTTGTTTTGATATGACTAATAAGGGTTAACAAGTAAGGTGCTGAAAAGGATGGAAAACTTTCCGTATGACCATGGGCCATGTTAAAAGTGGCTGAAAATAGTTGATAAAGCGCCTTAAAACACTTTATAAAATAATTGTCGGTCTGGATTTGAAGAGTTAAATATATCGACGTTGGAGGAGGTTTCTACGCCATCAACATGCATGGGAAGAAGATCAGTTACGACCCAGCAGAATTTTTACTGCCGTCCATGTGTTGGGCAGAGGAGCATTCCGCTGGGTGAAAGGCGGTAGGGAGAAACTGCCTCTCGTGATCCCGAACCCACCTTATGGCATATTATAAAAGTGAAAGGGGTAAATTAAAGGATCAAGTTTTATAATGGGACCTAAGGTTGTGACAAAGAGATAACGAAGAAAATTTGTATATTTAACTAAGGAGATTAGTAAATTGGTAGAGTTCCTAAATTTGGCCAAGAGACAAAATGATAGAGGGACCTCCAAAATTACCCAAGTCTTTATTAAAAACATTAAAAAGGTTTATTATTAATATAAATAATCTATTATTTATATTAATATTTAAATCCAAAGTGATATGGTTTTGGCACCAATCTCACCAGTTATTCCGCTCACTCAACTAGCTCGAAAGGTGATTCATTCTTATGTCCGCCAAAGTTTCCTAATGTCTAAAAAATTATGTTATAAACTTCATCCCTCCTGAATCCACTTATTCCAAATCCAAAACAAGACATGGTATTCAAAACCAATGGGTGGTTTTCACAAGGAAATAAAAATTATTTATGAATTTTCATTTATTTCAGGAAAATGTTTTTGAATTTCATTTATGAGATTCATAAACAATCAAATTCAAAATATAAGACATGGGAAAAATAAGGCATGGTATTCAAAACCAATGGGTGGTTTTCACAAGAAATGAAAATTGTTTATGAATTTTCATTTATTTTGGGAAATTGTTTTTTAATTTCATTTTATGAGATCCATAAACAATTAAATTCAAAATGCAAAATTGAAGAAACAAAACAAGGCATGGATTTCTAAAACAGTGGATGGTTTCATAATTTGTTTTGAATTTCATTTATGAAATTCATAAAACCAAATGTGGAAATATTTTTACAACAATTTGAACACGTTTTTCCAAAGTTGGAATTTAAGCATGTTTTGTGCCAAATTAGGGCAGCGAATCATCAATCCTTGAGCAGTGTCAAAGAATTCATTTTTCATATCAACAAAGTAGTTAGAGGATAAAATATCGATATTCCTTGCCATATTTTAGGCAAACAATTTTAATTCTAGCATCTCCAACATGCGATGAGTCATAAGGTCAGCACAAATGTAGCAATCATATATTTATTCATGGCACACAATCGGCTCAATGGCTTCAAAATAGCAACCGGAATGACAACAGAGCATCTAAAGAAAAATATTTGGAGCATTTTCAGGTCTTCAAGATCATAATCAACATGGCATACTCAATAACTAGAGATACTTGGCATCATTTTCCATATTTATTGCAACTTAATTCTATTTTTAGTATGTAGATTGGATTTGTATCCTATAAGATAGGAGTAGTTTGTTAAGGTAGTTATAAGATTCCTGTTTTTAGAAAATATACAATTAGGTATTAGCTCAAGGAGCTTGGATGTATAAAATCATGTTTTTTATAACGTAATGGGGGTTGGAACCCATGAGAAAAACTCATTTTATAAGAGAGCCTTCAAGATTAATAAAAGTTGCAGAGCCAAGCAAGTTTTTCTACCAGATATTCTTGTGTTTTTATTTTTACAGTCTGTACTATATTTTCTTTATGTGAATGTGTGTTTTGTTATTCCTTTCCATTGAACTGTGTTTCATCCTTGAATAAGTGTATATTGAATCAGAATTCATAATCATACGATCTGGCTCTTTGATTTCAAGTATCCACATACAATATTCCTCTAAAATTAATATTGGATTTATCTTTTTAATGCCCATATTAATGGACTGTTCATTTTCTTCCCTGTCATCAGAAAGTCAAGAAATTGTCTGTAAAAGAGTAATTATCATGCCTCTATAAAAAATTCCATTGCAAAGCACTGCCATTTATTGTAACTTGTGTTTTGAATCCATGCCCAATGATATCCACTTGTTTCTTCCATCACAACTATTAAATGTGTTTCTTTAAAATATATATCTTGACTTTGTATTTATTTATTAAGAGATCCCTCTCTGGTAGGAAAGAAACCAACTTTCCTCCTAAAGATTGGTTCGGAAGGTTACCTTGGAATTATCCTTCCACAACCAAAGGATAAAAATTTGTTGACGAGGATCGAAGTTGAAATCTTCCCTTGGAGAAATGACAAAGATCAGAGATGATTACTGATGGTGAATAATAGTCAGATACAAAAAAGGTTGTACATCATTCACCAGGTGACTCCATTATCAGCAGGATCCATAAATCAAAGTTTCACTAGCGACTCCACTGTCTCAAGATGGAATCACAATCTGCAATGTATGCTCCTATGAATCGTGCTCATATTCCTGGTTTTCCAAATCGAATGCCTTGTATAGATTGGCAAACATATTTGCCAAAATTCAAAGATGAAGAAGGTGATGATGTTGCTTTACATTTGATTAAGTTTCATATGCATTCACATAAAGTAAAGGTTGAATGTCATGAAGATTGCTTGATGAAGATGTTCATGGCAAATTTGGAAGGAAAGGCAAGATCACGATATGAAAGTTTACCAGGTGCTAGTTTGCATTGCCTGGAATATTTCCATTCATCGTTCTATGAAAATTATAAGGAAAGTTACCCATCTTTATCACAGTTTGAAAACTATTGTCAAGATAATTTTTAAAATTGTATGCAACACATGGAAGATGATTATGGTGAAAAAGAATTAATGGATGAAGAAATTAAAGAGTTCTATGAAGATTTTTTTTAGCATCGAGAGGGAATGTTATAGGGTAGTTTTCAAGATATTCAAGAAAATTTCCAACAAACAGTAGCTCTTCCTTTGGCTGAAAATGAAATAGATCAACATCTTGATGTAGACATTCATGTTCCTTTCCCCGAGTTTGATGAAGATATTCGTATTTTAAATGATCAATATAAGGATGAGGATTGTTATTCAAATTTCTCTTTAGACCATTTATTTTCTGAAAATTTATGAAGTGTGTCAAAATCAGATTTTTGAAGTCGCTTATATGGAAACTCAAAGCAGTAAGTCTAAATATATTTTAGATTTTCAAGAAAACAACACACTGGTATATGAAATTTTTCAAGAAAAGTCATCAGAAGGTAATGAGGATGATGATAGGATACAAGCTCAACAAAATGATAATCATGATTTGCAAGAAAATATCAAAAAGGCAGTTGTGGAGTTGCATCATTTTGAACATCAAGATGTAATTCATCAAAATACCTCTCTTGAAATAAGAAATTCAGAATTGTTTGATTTTCCAAAGGATATTCTTCATATTAAAAAGGGGGCTATTTCATTTGAAGTTTTTCAAGAATGTACAAAGATTTTTCCTACTATGAATGATCAGGAAGACAAACATATGGCTTCTATTCCCTTCGAAAATGATATTGAGTTTAATGAAATGGAACAACAACCAGCCGATAAGAATTAAGGAAGCCTAATTATTGTTTTGATCATCAACAAGAAGTGTTTCTTCATTTCCTTGAAGACCCTTTTGCAATTATGTTGCAATCACTAGACAAGCTGAACTTTGCACAATTCATGAACTGTGGGTATGAATTTTTGTTGTATGTTGAGTTGTCAGATCCTGAATTTTCATTTATGTCCGGAGAAGTTGAATGTGAGATTCAATCAAGTGTCCATTTTCATGATTGGTTGCATTGTATCTTTGTTATCACATGATTTTGCAGTTGTTCAACATGTTAGAGTAGGAGTGTCTGCAGTAAGATTGAACATCAAGCATATTTTCAGTTTGGTTTGTAGTTTCAGTTTGATTTTTGCAGTGAGAAATTTGGATTTATTTTGAATTTCCAGGTTGTACAAAGGATGCAATAGTTTTGGTTTGGTTTTCAACGGTTAATTTTCAATACAAATTTCAATTTGGAGTTTAGGTTTCAGTAATGTTGCAAAGTTTTCAAAGTTTGTAACAAGTTATAGATTAAGGTTTTGGAACATTTCAATGGATTGGGCACTTGGTATGCAGGTTCTTTTCTACCTCACGGGGACGATATCATCCCCAATTGGAGCCAGTTGTTAGTAAAAAAATTGTTATGAATGGATTAGAAGAGGTTTAAGGGAAAATGATAGGGTCTAGTTCAAATTTTGTTTTAATATGACCCAGGGTTAACAAGTAAGGTGTTAAAAAGGAGGGAAAAAATTCCATATGACCATGGGACATGTTAAAAGTGACTGAAAATAGTTGATAAAGCGCCTTAAAACAATTTATAAAATAATCGACGGTATGGATTTGAAGAGGTAAATAGATCGAAGGTGGAGGAGGGTTATGTGCCAGCAACATGCATGGGAAGCAGATAAGTCGCGACCCAGCAAAATGTTTGGGCGGAGGAGCATTCTGTTGGGTGAAAGGCGGTAGGGAGAAACTGCCTCTCATGATCCTGAAACCACCTTATGGAATAAGGTTGATAATGGAACCTAAGTTTGTGACCAACAACTAATAGAGAAAAAATTTATATTTATCTTAGCAAATTAGTGAATTGGTAGAGCTCATAAATTTGGCCAAGAGACAAAATGATAGTGGAGCCTCCAAAATTATCCAAGTATTTATTAAAAACATTAAAATGTTTGTTATTAATATAATATTTTATATTTTTGTATTAATATTTAAATCCAAAGTGATATGGTTTTGGCATGAATCTCAATACTAGGAAAAATCAAAATTTTGGATGCTACTCACTCAACTAGCTCAAAAGGTGATTCTTTGAAATGGTAGCGAAATTTTACCATGGTTTTTACTTTTTACTACGTGTCACTCCCATGTTTATTCCTCTAGGAACTAAACTACTTTTCCAAACCACTCATGAGCTCACCCGAATAAAGTGTATAGTATAAAACTCTTATGTCCACCAAATTTTCCTAATGTCTAAAAACTTATGTTATAAACTTCATCCCTCCCAAATCCACTTGTTCCAAATCCATAACAAGACATGGTATTTAGAACTAGTGGGTGGTTTTTACAAGGAAATGAAAATTGTTTATGAATTTTCATTTATTTCGGGAAATTGTTTTTGAATTTCATTTTATGAGATTCATAAACAATTAAATTCAAAATACAATACATGGTAAAAACAAGACATGGTATCTAGAACCAGTGGGTGGTTTTCACAGAGAAATAAAACTTGTTTATGAATTTTCATTTATTTTGGGAAATTGTTTTTGAATTTCATTTTATGAGATCCATAAACAATTAAATTCAAAATGTAAAAATTAAGAAACAAAACAAGGAATGGATTTCTAAAACGGTGGATGGTTTTGGAATTTCTTTTGAATTTCATTTATGAAATTCATAAAACCAAATGTGGAAAAGTTTTTAAGTATGTTTTGTGCCAAATTAGGGAAGTGAATCATCAATCCTTGAGCGATTCATTTTTCAGATCAGCAAAGTAGTTAGAGGATAAAATATTGAGATTCCTTGCCATATTTTAAGCAAAAACTTTTAATTCCAACATCTCCAACATGCAATGAGTCATAAGGTCAAGACAAATGTAGCAATCATATATTTATTCATGGCACAAAATTGGCTCGATGGATTCAAAATAGCAACCATAATGATAGCATGGCATCTAAAGCAAAATATTTGGAGCATTTTTATGACTTCAAGAGAACAATCAACAGGGCATAGTAAACAACTCGAGATACTTGGAATCCTTTTCCAGATTTATGGCAACTTAATTATGTTTTTAGTATGTAGATTGGATTTGTATCCTAGAAGATAGGAGCAATTTGTTAATGTAGGTATAAGATTCCTATTTTTAGAAAATAGACAGTTACCTATCAGCTCAACGAGCATTGATGTATAAAAGAATGTTTTTTATAATGTAAGGGGGGTTGGAACCCATGAGAAAAAACTCATTTTGTAAGAGAGCCTTCAATATTAATAAAAATTGCAAATCCAAGCAAATTTTTCTACTAGAGATTCTCATGTTGTTCTTTTTACAATCTGTACTATATTTTCTTTATGTGAATGTATTTCTTGTTATTCCTTTCCATTGTGTTGTCTTTCATGATTGAATATGTGTATATTAAATCATAATTCATAATCATATGCTCTGGTTCTTTGATTTCAAGTATCCACAAACAATATTCCTCTAAAGTTAATATTGGATTCATCCTTTTTATGCCCATATTAATAGACTGTTCATTTTTCTTCCCTATCATCAAAAAATCAAGAAATTGTCTGTAAAAGAGTAGCTATCCTACCTCTATAAAAAATGACATTGCAAAGCACTGCCATTTATTGTAACTCGTGTTTTGAACCCATGCCCAATGGTATCCACTTGTCTCGGCAATCACAACTATTTGTTGGTCCCAAAATTCCCCTTTTTAACCACATCCTTTATACCATGTTTGTCTTGTCTTATTCCATTTTACGCACCAAACAAACTTTATTTCCTCACTTGATCCCTGAATCTTCACAGGTATAATTAATTATTGTTTCATCTTATTAATGCTTATGATTGTTATAATCAGGACTTTTCTTCTTGAATTATTCTAACTCATTATGATTTCACAAAGATAGTGCAAGCTATGAGAGAGTATACGTGTAGTAGCCTGAGTGATCCAATGAGGATATGAGCGTTCATGGTTAGCTATGACTTTCCAGTTCTGTCCCTACATGTGGATCCAACCAAGGGTCATCATTTCACGTGGGCTGCGACAGACATGGCTGCAACAGACTTGGCTACAACATTGCGCCACTACTTGAAGTTAGATGCAATTGGCATGGATACTATTGAATTGGTTATGTTATTCATTTACTGGATCGGGCAACAGAATTGGCTATATTCCCTATTTTTTTTTTAATTCCTCCCACGACTGTAACATCGCATGTAATAGGGAAGCCTGAAGATCGTAGATCTTCATGGCTTCCCGATATTAGTGGGTGAGGGTTACAATTTTTTATGTATAAGTACGGGAAAATATTTAGAGCCAGGGGTTGGACAATATCAGATTTTATTGTGTGAGCTGTAACAGAGACTGTACTTTCATTTAACCATTTTAATACAAGGAGTAGAATTCTTCATATCTCTTTTTTTTAACTTGTGTTAGTTCCAGTGTCTCTGTTCGAAGGTTGGGTCCACATTCCCATAGAGATCGCTGAGTTAATTAGATGTTTGGTTAATTAGATGTGTGGCATGGATGTTACATTGTATGCATTTTTTTCAGTAGCTGCAACATTCATGTTTAATTATTGTGTTTCCTTGAATACTCGGTACTTGCATTTCCTTTAAGTTGCAGCAATTTGGTGTGACAATCGACTGTGTAGGTTAATTTCTTTTATGCATGTGTGTGATAGCTATAATAGTCAAGTTCTCCCTTAGTTTATTTCAATTACTTGTCTTGCTCAGTTTTGGTAATTCAGGTATACTACAGTCTAGAGTTGTTGATTCAATTCCTGTTATTTCCTATTCCTAGATTAAGGTTGGATTAGCTAGTCATAGTGGATCTGCATATAGTCTGGTAAATTAGAATTTAACTTTCTACAAAAGTAATTCTAGATATTTATTTCATGAATCATTCATTGCTAGATTGAAGTTGTAGGAAGTGAATGCAATTCTGAATTCTTAGATAGGTAGTTTAGATCAGTTTGATTATGGGAGGAGTTTGACAAAATAGATAAGTAGGACAATTTATTCAGTCATCAACTACTTAGTGTTTAAGCATAGATAGTGTGAGTTACTTTTGAAATAAAAAGACTTCCCTGGGTTGACAATTTATATTGAGCATTCTGCATGATGGTTTTAATTAACTGACATATAGAGTGACCAAAATTTTGGCGTCGTTGTCGAGGAAGGTAATTATTAGACACCATAGTAGTTGCATCTATTCATTTTTCTTCAGTATTTAAGTTTGCATGTTTTTGGTTGCATGAATACGAGAAGAGTACAACGTGACATTCCTATAAACCCCAGAACTACCCAGAATACTAACATTGCAGGTGGTCGAGGTCGTGGAAGAAATCCAGCATTGGGAAGAAGAACATTCATTGACAATCTAGTTTCCAAAACCAATTCCTCTACCGGAGGTCGCCATCAGGGGTCCTCCATCAAAGGAAGCCCAAATACCCCCAGGGTGGAAGCATCAGTTTCCACAGTGGAGAACACAGGAGGAGCTGCGACACTCTCAGGTATCCCTGTAGTGGAAGACAGAGTTAGTGTTGCGAGAGTAGGTGATCGAGACGTGATTTATCACATTAATGAAAAGGAGGTGAAAAAGGAGGAGTGGACACAATTTCATAAGAAGTAGGAATATCATAGGAAGCAAAGGCATGACAACGAAGAAGAAAATATGAATAACAAACGTGAACCGGAAGATCATGAAGAGGTGATGGGGGGAAATCATCACAATGACAATGATCCCCTTCCTGAGGGTACAGTTTCCACACTCCAATTCCCCATTCGATAGCCAGTTGGACAAGACCCCATGAAAAACATATCACCATCAGTATTACCTCATTTTTCATGGAAAGGCCACAGAGGATCCGAATGAATTCTTATTCGAGTTTGACATCCTCTATCGCAGCTATGACTACACTTCCAGTGAGCAGAAGTTAAAACTTTTCCCTGCTACTTTGAAGGATAACGCGCTACATTGGTTCATGAGTCTGGGTGGTGAAACTGCCACCACATGGGACCAAATGAAATAGGTGTTCCTGGAAAAATACCAGGATTACTGCAACACTAAAGATAAAAGAGAAGAGTTGTTCAAGATGGTACAAAGGCATGAAGAAAGTTTGGAAGATTTTGTTGAGAGGCTCTTGTACAATGTGCATAGGGCTGGACAGACTAATATGGGGTTAGATGTGCTCAAGATAATCCTACTTCATGGGATCAGGGAAGACTTCCTAGGTATGTTGAACCTGCTGGGAAAGGGGGATATCTCAAAGGAATCCTTTGAAAACATTGTTGAATTATGAAGAAGGTATTCTAGAGGATCTTCCAGGACCAATAAACGAGACAAATTGGAACGATATGTCTTCGACAGAACACAAAATTCATCCAATGGAGGAGCCACCCGAGCAGAAATAGGAAACCTTCTCAAGAACTTCAAAACATAAATGATGATCTCTATCTCTTTAGAAATAGATGTCCTAAGGGTGAAGCAGAAACAAGCAGTAGAAGATCTAACACTTGGTGTATTCTGCCCCAGATGTAGGAAGAAACATCCCCTAAAGGAGTGCCCACTTGACAAGCTAGAAGTGTGTCAACTCTGTGAACTGAACCATGGTACAAAGGAGTGCCCCTCACTACATTAGGTGAAGGTAGTTATGTAGGCATCAACTACAAATGTGGAACCAGACTACTTCATTGCCCAGAAAAAGACTTGGCAACCTCGAAACCAAGGTATGACTCCAGACTCGTTCCCATTTTTTAATAATATTAATAACTGGAATAATATGCATCACATGAATACACAATTCCCTTCACCTTATTCCAACCATCAATGGAATCCTTCTCAACCTCCTATGTATAATTTCAACTCCTGGAACCCTTGGACACAACCACCAAACCAACAGAATTCTGGGTCTCCTGGGTGGAGGAACTCCCATCCAAGAAACCAGTTTCCCCATAGCTAATATCCTCAACCATTTCCACACCAATAGTTTCCTCATCAACGATACCCTCCTCAACAATACCCTCAGCCATACCAGCAGTACCAGCAGCCGCAGCTGCAACTCCAGAACAATGATGCACCTAATATGCCTATACGACCACAGCTGCCCACTCAACCTAACCCCAACCCAAACAATAAAGCACTTCACCAATTTGAGACTGCCAACATGCCCACTTACTCCATTACTCTAGTTCCCTGTAACGGCATACGCTTATGATCAGGGAGAGTAGTGGAGCCTCTAGTCATTGAGGATGTTCCATCCTCTGTGTCTGAAGAAAGGATGAACCAGCAGTACTCATCCCATACAAAAGTCCCCATTATTGAGGATGCTGAAAGTTCTACCGAGACACCAGCTAAAACACACAGAGAAAAATCTATTGAAACGCAGCCTACACAACTGATTAGAGAACCGCCATATTCTGAAAGACTGACACTATAGAAAGCAGTGGAACAACCTCAGTTTAACCTCTTAGGAGAGTTGAAAAATATTTATGCCAAAATTCCACTACTGTAGGCCCTTCATGATGTGCCTATTTATGCCAAAATAGTCTGAGACCTGTGTGTAAGAAAACTAGGTAGAAAACCCAGGGATTCTCCCACTGTCCATGTCATAGGGAAACTATTTGAATTAATAATGGGAAAAAATGTCTTGGCCAAATATGATGACCCTGGGAACCCTATTGTCACAGTGCATATTGGAAACACACAGATACTGAATGTGCTGGTAGATCTAGGTGCAACTATTAATGTTATGACCATAGAAACTGTACGAAAACTTGGGCGCACCAATATTCGACCAACCCCTGCCACTCTAGAACTAGCTGACGGGTCCACTATCAAACCCGAGGGAATATTGGATGACCTCATCATCTCAGTTGACTCATGGGAGTACCCTGCTAACTTATTGGTTTTACAACCCAAGTCGCAGCTAGGGGGACACCCCCTAATCCTGGGAAGACCCTGGTTAGCCCCAACAGATGCTTACATCAGTTGTCAGTCAGGGTCTATGACCATCTCAGATGGGACTGAAACAAAAAAATTGACCCTGTATCCTCCAGCTCGACCTAGTCTAGAAGATGAAACTCCATTATGGATAGAGCTAGAGGAAGAGGAGGGCATTCAACCATTGTTAACAATAGCGAAGGCCTTGAATTTCAAGAATAAAACAGAGGACGATTCCATTAATAGTTTCATCAGTGAGCCCACTTCTATCAACAAACAAATTTATCAGATCCTAAACAGTACCCTAGGTGAAGAAGAGCAAGAAAATATCACAGAGGAGACATTAGTCAGTGACACCCACATAATTCCAGTGCTGAAAAATTCAAAAAGCATTCCAGTTGAGATAGAGCCGAGAAAAACACTGAACATCAATTCCAATCTCACTCCTGATGAACAGGAATGCTTGATCACTCTCTTGAAAAAGCATAAGGGGGAATTTCCCTGGGATTACATGAATATGAATGGTATCCCTTCTAATCTGTGCACCCACCACATTTATATCAAGAGTGACTCTCGGCCTGTGTGTCAGCCACAACGAAGGATGAACCCCAATCTTAGGGACATAGTGAAGGAGGAAATTCAAAAACTCTTGGAAGCAGGGTTTATATACCTGATATCAGACAGTGAGTGGGTTTCTCCACTCATGACAGTACCCAAGAAGAATGGGAAATGGAGAGTCTGCGTAGATTACAGAGAGTTAAACAAAGCAACACAGAAAGATCACTTTCATATTCCTTTCATTGATCAAGTACTTGACACCCTATCTGGGAAGAAGTTATTCTCCTTTCTGGATGGGTTTAGTGGGTACAATCAGATCCATATTTCTCCTGAGGACCAAGACAAGACCATCTTCACCTGTACCTGTGGTACCTTTGCATACAGAGTACTCCCCTTCGATTTGTGCAATGCACCAGCCACCTTTCAAAGAGCTGTGATCGGCATATTTTTGGAGATGGTCAATGACAGTATGGATATTTTCATGGATGAATTTACCCCATATGGCAGTGACTTTGAGGAGGCATTGAAAAACTTAGAGAAGGTTTTAACACGCTATGAGTAGACCCAGCTATCTTTGAGCACTCAAAAGTGCCATATGATGATGAGTGAGGGCGTAGTGCTGGGGCACTTTATCTCTGCTGATGGTATCCAGGTAGATCCATCCAAAAATAAGGTAATTGAAAATATACCCACTCCTGGAACACAAAAAGAGGTACGTATATTTTTAGGGCATGCTGGTTATTATAGAAGATTTATAGAAGATTTATAGAAAAATTTTCCAAACTAGTTTCTCCTTTATTTACCTTATTGATGAAGGATGTATAATGATGCATGCCAGACATCATTCACTAAACTTTAGAAGAGGTTGTCTACAACTCCTATCTTAAGGGGGGCCAATTGGGCTCTGCCTTTCCACATTTCTTTAGATGCCTCTGACATTGCCATTGGAGCATTGTTGGGTCAGTAGGATGGTCAAGCACCATATGCAATTTATTACATCAGTAAAAACTTGGCTCCTGCTGAACTTAATTACACTGTTACAAAGAAATAATTTTTAGCCATTGTCTACTCCATTAACAAATTCAGGCATTACATCACTGGATATCCCACCTTTGTACACACTGACCACTTAGCCATCAAATATTTAATGAACAAACCAGTTACAAATGCTAGGATAACTAGATGGTTGTTACTATTACAGGAGTTCGATATTACCATTATTGACAGACCTGGGAAAGAAAATGTTGTTGCTGATTTTTTATCTCGTTTTACTAACAATGATGACAGATTACCAGTTGAATATTCTTTCCCAGATGAACATTTATTTTCAGTTTCATCTCATTCCCCTTGGTATGCATATGTTACTAACTACTTAGCTGCAGGAAATCTTCTGGTAGATTTGTCAAAGACAGAGAAAAGGAAAATTATTCAACAAAGTTCCAGGTATTGCTAGATAGATGGTCATATTTTCTACATAGGTCCTGATCTTGAGATAAAAATATGTGTAAGGGAGGATGAATTCTTTCATATCTTGAAGGCCTGCCATGATGAGCCATGTAGAGGACATTTTGTAGATAAAATGACAGGTCATAAGGTGTCAAGAATGGGCTATTATTGTCCAACAGTTTTCAGGGATGCGAAGAATTATGTCCAAGCTTGTGACAGCTGTCAAAGAATGGGCCAACCTAATAGATTGGATGAAATTCCTTTTCAACTACAGTTGGTGGTTGAACTCTTTGACAAATGGGCCTTATATTTTGTTGGGCCTATCAATCCTTCTTCGAAGCAGAAAGCTTACATTTTAGTTTGCACCAACTACATGACAAAATGGGTGGAGGTTGTGGCGTTGGTGAAAACCAATGACCAAGCTATAATAGACTTCTTGTACAGGGAAATATTCACTTGTTTTGGAGTACCCAAGGAAATAATCACAGATGGAGGACCACAGTTTTTGTCACATAAATTTGAAGCTTTGCTACAGAAGTACCATATTCAGCATAGGATAACTTCACCTTACCATCCCCAAGCCAATGGCTAGGTGGAAAGTACCAATAAATTTATCAAAGCTATCATTACTAAAATAGTCAGAAGCCATCGCAAAGACTGGGATGACATGCTTCCAAAAGCACTGTGGGTATATCGCACTGCTTGGCGCAATACTACAGGGTTCTCCCCCTATGACTTGGTGAATGGTAAGAGTGTTTTCATCCCTATAGAATTTGAAATCAAGACTTTGAGGATGGCCATGGATGTAAACTTGGATGTAACAGAGGCATAGAGGAGTATACTAAATCAATTAAATGAACTTGATGAAAAATGTATAGTTTTAATGGATCAAACAACATTGATTCAGCAGCAACGATCCAAATGGCACGATCGGTTCATCAAGAAGAAAGTATTCTGTGAAGGAGGCTGGGAATTATTATACAATTCAAGGTTCAAAAGGGACTTCAAAGGTAAGCTACACACAAGATGGTTGGGTCCATATCAGATAGACAATTTTTTTGATAATGGTACAGTCCTCCTGGTCACCATCGACGAAAACCATACAAAATTATTTGCTAATGGTCACAGGTTGCGACTGTACCACAAACCAATCTCAAGGGACACGTTTATTTCACAGGTTCCAGCTCATCCGAGATACCAATTAGCGTAAGGGCAGGAATCTTTCTCTGCCCCTGTCAATCTTTAGAAAGTCACTGTGATTTCCACACAAAATAATTTTTTTGTACATAAATAAATTGATATTTGTTGTTTTTATTTTTTCCTTGATTTCTTTTCCTTTATGCTTGATCAATTTTTTGAAGAATCTGTGCAAGAATTGACTTAAGGAGCAATGGTCATGACTAGTAATGACGAATGTGAACCCCTATTCCAATTTCTTGCTTTGGAAAAAGCTCCATGAAAATGAAAAAAATTTGAATGATGAATAGTTTCTGCGCAGCTGCGACTCTATAAGACTTGCCCATTTTCCCGTTCTGCACAGCTGCGACTCCGTAAAACTTGCCTATTTTTCTCATTTCGCGAAGCTGCGAATCCAGAAAATCTTCCTAATTTTCCCATTCCTCTCAGCTGTGACTCCGTAAAAATCTACCTATTTTCCTGTTCCGTGCAGCTACAACTCTGTAAAAATTTGCCTATTTTCCCATTCTGTGCAGCTGTGACTCCGTAAAACTTTCCTATTTTCCCGTTCCGCGCAACTGCGACTCCGCCAACTCTAGCAGACCTTTCCTACTTTTCGCAGCTACAACTCCACCAATTTTAGCAGAATTTTCTTATTTTTTGCGGATACGACTCCGCCAAATTCCAGCAAATTTCCCACTTTCACGGTTGCGAATCCTCCAAATTTATCCACAAAAGGGCTGCGACTCCTCCATATTTGTCTGGGATTTCTGATTCCCATGATTTTGTTGATTCTGACTCACCTCATGGCTTCAATTATGTTTTCATCAATGTTGAAAAGACATTTTTTGGTTCGTCGGAAGGAACATCATCGCAGCATGCACGCAATTATGTTTAAAATTGATGGTAGCATTTGACACGCTAGATTATCTTGAGAATTCACAGATCATCACATAATTGCTAAGGTATGGTTTTGATTATTTACATGATTAAGCATTAATTATATTTGACAAAATTAATCACACTCGCCTTTTTATACCTGTCATTAGACCCACGCTTCGTTAACTGTCCATCTGCACAATCTAATGGGAACTCGAGCTTATCTTACAGCCGTCACCTTTTTCCTAATTTGGGTCCAAATCTTACCAATGATTCCCTGCTTACGACTGTCTTAAATTTCCTAATTTTCCCAACCCTAGCATCAGTTGTGCATGCATGACCCTGTGTTGTAACCTCCATTACTAGGCTTGTAAATTGTTGAAATGGTATCAGCATTACAAAGGAAAGGAACCATGGGTATCCCAGCCCGACACGGACCTACAAACATGCAGGAATTGTGCAAAAATGTTGAGGTTTTTTCCATCTTCGCAGCTGCTAGATGGACTAAGTTTTTCCAACGATTAAGTATTTTTCACCAAGAAACAGTTCTGCAATTTTCTTTGAATCTCACAGAAACCCATTCAAAGGTCAGGGGTTTACATATAGAAGTTATTGAGGAGATTGTAGCAGAGGTCGCAGGCCTTCCTAAAAGTTGAAGAGCCTGGTTTGGAAGAAGAATCTAAAATGCTACTGCAATGTGGGATTTTCTGCTAGCCGGTGAATAGGTCCACCAAGCAAAGAGGAGAATAGCATTACAATCACTGCCTCACCCCTGGAATGAAGTGGAGGTCTTCTTGAAGAATTACATTACATGTGAAGGTAGATATAAAACTGTGTATTTCTCTGAATTCCCTTTACTGTCTCATTTACTCCATAGGGATTTACTCAATATGCCCTTTTATCTATTTAAAGACTTGCATCATATGGTGGGATTTGTGAAATCGACCAAACACCCATACTTGTCCCTCACCCGTCACGTCCTGATCAAATTGCTCATCTTAAGGGCCTTAGCTCAGAGAAACCAAACCTAGGAGTAGTTTACTAGCCAACCTCAAATGAACCAGGGACATGTACTTTTTCTTGGTGTTCCAATAGAGCATGAAGTTGAAGCACCTGCACTCTTGCGAGGTGTTCAAATACATGAAGAAGAGGAGGCAGCAGCACATTTGGGGGGAATGGCAGAAGAGCGGGAGGACCGGAGTCCCTCGAATTCGGTTGTGGGGGAAGATGAGGTAGAATCAGATAATTAGGAATAAGAGGATGAGACAAAATCAAATAACCAAGAAGAAGAATCAGGTGAGGATGCAACAGCAAAAAAACTTGCAGAGGGGATAGAGGATTTGGGAGCTCCGGCAGCAAAAGTTGAAGCTGGAGCAGCATTGGATGCTGTGACAGTTGAATTTGAAGCTATAGGAGCTATGATGACAAAATAAAATGTAGAGGGTTTCACCATTGTCTCTTCTCCAGAATAGATGGGAACTCTTATTGAGGAGGAAACAGAGATGGCAAATACCAGAGAATATGTTGAAATAAGAAACATTCCTTCTACATCAGCTGTAGAATTGGAAGCCCCTCTACCACAAAGTTAGAGAAGAATATCAAAGGAGGAGGTACATGCATCAAGGCCAGTGAGAAGAAGGAGAACCATATCAGTTGCAACAGCAGAAACAACGCGGGAAAAATGGGAAAACATTGAACAAAACATTGACTTTTCCATCTTGAGACCTAAGGAAAATGCTGCCCCACAAGAACCTGTTGCAGTGGAACCTCAAATTGAGGGACTTTAGTTTGAAAATGGTTTGTTGAAGGAATAGGTGCAAGTGATTTGTAAGGAAGTGGAAAGATGGAAGGAAACATGTAAGAAACAGGTTGAATCCGCCAGATTTATCCACAAAAGGGTTGCGACTCCTCCAGATTTGTTCGTGATTTCTGCCGCCCATGATTTTGTTGATTCTGACTCACCTCACAGCTTCAATTATGTTTTCATCAATGTTGAAAATACATTTTTTGGTTCGTCGGAAGGAACATCATCACAGCACATGCACAATTATGTTTAAAATTGATGTCAGCATTTGACACGTTGTATTATCTTGAGAATTCACGGATCATCACATAATTGCTAAGGTATGGTTTCGATTATTTACATGATTAAGCATTAATTAGATTTGACAAAATTAATCATGCTCGCCTTTTAATACCTGTCATTAGACCCATGCTTCATTAACTGTCCATCTGCACAATCTAATGGGTGCTCGAGCTTATCTTACGACCATCACCTTTTTCCTAATTTGGGTCCAAATCTTACCAATGATTCCCTACTTACGACTGTCTTAACTTTCCTAATTTGCCCAACCCCATCATCAGTTGTGCATGCATGACCCTGTGTTGTAACCTCCATTACTAGGCCTATAAATTGTTGAAATGGTATTAGCATTACGAAGGAAAGGAATCATGGGTATCCCAGCCCGACATGGACCTACAAACATGTAGGAATTGTGCAGAAATGTTGAGGTTTTTGCCATCTTCGCAGCTGCAGGCTGGAATAATTTTTTCCAACGATTAAGTAGTTTTCACAGAGAAACAGTTCTGCAATTTTCTTTGAATCTCATAGAAATCCATTCAAAGGTCAGGGGTTTACATATAGAATTTATTGAGGAGATTGTAGCAGAGGTCACGGGCCTTCCTAAAAGTGGAAGAACCTGGTTTGGAAGAAGAATCCGAAATGTTGCTGCAATGCGGGAGTTTCTGCTAGCCGGTGAACAGGTCTGCCAAGTGAAGAGGAGAATAGCATTACAATCACTGCGTCACCCCTAGAATGAAGTGGTGGTATTCTTGAAGAAGTACATTACGTGTGAAGGTAGATATAAAACTTTGTATTTCACTAAATTCCCTTTACTGTCTCATTTACTCCATAGGGATTTACTCAATATGCCCTTTTATATATTTAAAGACTTGCATCATATGGTGGTATTTGTGAAATCGGCCAAACACCCATACTCATCCCTCACCCATCACGTCTTGATAAAATTTCTCATCTTAAGGGCCTTAGCTCAGAGAAACCAAACCTGGGAGCAGTTTACTAGCCAACCTCAAATGAACCAAGGACCTGTACTTTTTCCTGGTGTTCCAATAGAGCATGAAGTTGAAGCACATGAACTCTTGCGGGGTGTTCAAATACATGAAGAAGAGGAGGCACCAGCACAGTTGGATGGAATGGAAGAAGAGCAGGAGGACCAGAGTCCCTCCAATTCAGTTGTGGGGAAAGATGAGGTAGAATCAGATAATCAGGAAGAAGAGGATGAGACAGAATCAGATAACCAAGAAGAAGAATCAGGTGAGGATGCAGCAGCAAAAAACCCTGCAAAGGGGATAGAGGATTTGGGAGCTCCAGCTGCAAAAGTTGAAGCTGGAGCAGCATTGAATGCTATGAAAGTTGAAGTTGAAGCTATAGGAGCTATGATGACAGAAGAAAATGTACAGGTTTTCACCATTGAATCTTCTCTGAAATAGATGGGAACTCTTATTGAGGAGGAAACGGAGATGGCAAAGACCAGAGAAGATGTTGAAATAAGAAACATTCCTTCTACATTAGTTGTAGAATTGGAAGCCTCTCTACCACAAAGGAAGAGAAGAAGATCAAAGGAGGAGGTACAGGCATCAAGGCCAGTGAGAAGAAGGAGAACCATATCAGTCGCAACAGTAGAAGAAATGCGGTAAAAATGGGAAAACATCGAAGAAAACATTGACTTTGCCATCTTGAGACCTAAGGAAAATGTTGCCCCACAAGAACCTGTTGCAGAGGAATCTCAAATTGAGGGACTTTATTTTGAAAATGGTTTGTTGAAGGAATAGGTGCAAGTGCTTTGGAAGGAATTGGAAATATGGAAGGAAACATGTAAGAAATAGGTAGAAAGGATATTGCACATACTGGTGGAAGCTGCAGATCAGATTGAAGGATCACTTCCGGCTGAGGAAGGTGATGAATTGGAAAAATTAGTTTGCCCCGAGTGTGGAGAAATATTTAGTCAATCAGGATACAAAGTCACAGTGCAGGAATTTATGGCAAAAAAAACCACACAGGAAGTTGGAGAAGAGAGAAGAACATCTGTGGTATAATTGAGGGATAAAGAAAAACCAGAAGTGGAAAGGATCCCTGATGTAGAGGTAAGGGAATGTGATCAATTTCAGGCTCAGCCATAGGGTGTTGTTACACAAGAACCAAAAACCCTGGAAATGTTTGTTGAAGCTACTACTCAATTGGAATTGAGTGAGCAAGAGGTTGAGACAATCCCAGACCTGAACCTAGGAGCTTTTACTATGACCCCAGAATAATCTCAAGACACAGAACTAGTGAAGGGAGAACTTCAGCAACAGGAAAATGTTGAAGTTGATCAGGATGTTGTCACATAAGAACTAGCATCCTTAGAAAACCTTGCTGAGACTCCCATTTGGTTAGGGGAAACTGACCTTGATCTGGACATAATCCCTGATGTGGAATTACGAGAAGATGAACAGTGTAATACCCCATTTTCATTAAAAGGTACATGATGTATATATTGCAATTAATCGTGGTGTGGAGCTAAAGGAAAAATCCCCACCATCGATTTGGTTGTTTTATGTTTCAATGATTGAGATCGTTTCCACTGGTATATCGTGCTATCCAGCACCTTATAGTTTTGGAAAAATGTAAATATGCACTTTAATTAAAATGAACCCCCAACCAGCTATGTCAATGCAACCATGATGAAAAGGGCATGATTTTCCTAAGGATAAGGAGGGGAATTATTAAACCTTGGGCCAATGGGGAAAAACCATGTGTCAGCTGTTAACTCCTTTTGACTTACTCACCTTTCCTTGTCTCTACAGTCAGCTACCACATTAAAACTTCTGATGTTAGTTGGGGCAGTGGTGTGTGGCGGGATTGTCAGCCCTTGCCCACATGCACACTCCACCAGCAGACGCTTTCACTTCATGGGGGTAAGGAAAGTGCAGGAGGATTCAACATTCTTCCATTATCCATTCTCCCATTCTTCCACTCTTTCCCATCCTTATGCACAGGCTGGGGATTGTTTTACTCCCGCACAGGATTCCTCATCGTTTTCCTCACACAGCGAGTTGGGGAGCCGTTTTCTGTCATCCATGATTCCCCTGTGAAGGAGCCATTCCTGATTTCTGATGTGTGTATGTATTTTTCCCTTACTGGCTTATGGTTCTATGTACATGTTTTCCCCCTGTCCAAGCTAAGGATCGGATCTCCTCTCCAATTATCAGGCTATGTATTTCTCGTTTCTTCAAGGTGGAGATCGGGCTATTTTTTTCCCCACGATTTGTGGTTTGATGTGCTTTCTTTTTTGATTTGGTTTGTTGTGGCTATTATTGAGTCGTTTTGGCCATGATAGGGCCAAGAATGAATCAGGAATCGGATTTCCTTGCCCAAGCTGTGAACCACTTGTTTTGTTGCATGCATGCAGTGGTTGGTCTTCGGACTGTGTTGACTTGGCTGATTTATTGATGGCCTGATAAACCCAACTGTGTTGGCTTGGCTGATTTGTGTATTCTTGGCTATGTGTAAGCCTGCTTGTTACTTATTCCTTGGGAAATCATGCCCAGCACGGGGGTGGCAGTGTTGCTAAGAGATTAAGGAGCACACTGGCCTATGGTTGGGTGGAACGTTGCAGCGACGTAGCTGGTTGTGGGACGGATATTGCATAAGATAAGTATTCTTGACTATTCCATCTCTGCAATTATATTTAGTTTAATGAATTATGATGAACATGTTGAATGCTGGAATGTATGGTTTTGCTTTCATTGTCTGTTAAAAAATTATGCATCTCTGCATGTTTTTACTTCCAAGCATTTTACTTCAGTTTATATGTATGTATGTGTTCATGGGGCTAGTTTCTCGGTTGGCTAATGGCATGGTAGCGTCATCTTCGTCGATCGGAGGGTCGAGGACGTTACAGATTGGTATCAAAGCCCATGTCACAGCATGGGAATCCATGGGTCGTGAGAATCAGCAACAGAGGCAGGTTTCCCTCTGCCCAGCAGAAGAGAAATGAGAAATCTATGAATGACAGGAAAAAATCAACGAAATTTTTCTATGTGTGAAAAACATCGAATGGCTTAGGCTGAAGCCCACCTGATACGTCGGAGGACTTAGCCGGGAGCTCCTCCAATGCATCGGATAGCCTAGGAGAAAGTCCACCCAACGAGGGACAGTCGAAAAGAATTTTTTTTAAGTGTTAAGACTGTCGAATCGTCGGAAGACTTAGTCGAAAGACCCTCTGATACAGACCCCGGCGGTGGCGAGAGATAGAGGAAGTCTGATTCGACGAAGCGGCTGGAAAAGCATGTAGGCACCGCAACGGCGGTGGAAGAAATATGATGAAGGCACCAATACATCGGCAGGAAAAGGAAGATGGAGCTGATACGTCAGCTGGGTTGGAAGGTTTGAGCCGCAACGACGACGGCAAACAGTACATGATTGAGTCGACGTGGGTGAAAATTCAAAAATTTTCTAAGTGTTGAGATCATCGGAAGGCTCCAACTGAAGACCATCGAAACGTCGGCACATTTAGATGGAAGGACTTCCAATGCTGCTGGCAGAGAAAAGGTGAATATGGAGCCGAATTGTTGGCAGGGATCTCCTGAAGACCGCCGAAACGTCAGAGAAATTTAGTTGATTGAGCAGCAGATGCGGTGGCAGATGAAGGGAGAAGTTTTTTTGAAGAGCTGGAAGCGTTGGAAAAATTTAGATGATCGAGTATCCAATGCGGCAGTGAAAGGAAGAAGAAAAAATTTCCAAAAAATTTTCTAAGTACAGAAAACATTAAAAAACTTTAGAGGATCGGTTAGCCGATGTGTCGGAGGCCAGAGGAAGAGCGGGCCGAAATGTTGGAGAAATTTAGAGGATCGGACTGCCAAAACGTCAGAGAAATTTAGTTGATTGGACCACCGACACGTCGGAGAAAATTAGAGGATCGGTCCATCGATACGTCGGAAGCCAGAGTAAGATCGGTTGAAACGTCAAAAAAATTTAGTTGATTGGACCGTCGATGAGCGTCGGATGAAAGATGAAGATCAAACCGCGGAAGTGTCAGAAGCTTAGTCAACTAGCGACCCGATACATCGGAAGCTTAGTCAACTAACGACCCGATACATCGGAATCTTAGTCAACTAAGGACCCGATACGTCGAAAGATTAGTTGGGAAGAGACCCGATATGACAAAAAGAAAATTTTGAGTTTTCAAGTGGGATTTTTCAGCTGATTTCATCAATTTTTTAGGGGGATTTTCAGCAGTTTTTCAGTAAAATTACAGGGCCAAAAAGGAGGAAAATGGCAGCGATCATATGCGTCGGATTGCGCGAAAATGGCAGCGATCATCGTCCCCTTCAGACAGTCGTTCTTGTGAAAAGGAAATTCTATGTTTTAGGCAAATTAGTCAAACCCAGAATTCATAAAAGATGAATGGTGCACCGGAAACGAGATATGCAAGTTACTGAGTGTTCCTCGTTGTATGGACTAAATTCACCTGATAGAAAATTTTTCCTGAATCTTCCTAGATTTGCTCCTACAGGTGGCTGAAGTTAGCATTCCAGACCAGAATACAGTTGTGTGTAAAAGTGCAGAAATTTGGTGAAAATCGTCATTTTAGAAGTAGTGTGATTTTCACACCCGAAGTCAGAATGGAGCATGTGGATAGGCGTTGGAAAGCTTATCCAGCAGATAATAGTGGAGAATCAACAGAGTTTGAATGAGGAGAAGAAAAGTACTAGTGGTTGTTTTGAAAAAAAAAATGTTGCTGTCAATATGGACAAATCCTAGAATTGCATTCCTAGAAGTAGCAAAGACCATGAAGTCGAACCAGCTATTATGTGGAAGAGGAATTCCATGCAAAGATGAGGGATTTGAAAGGGAAAATTCCTTAAACCCTGTCTTGCTAACTATATTTATATTTTCATTAGAGGAAATTTCAACTCAATTTAAAAATGGGCCTCCTAAAAAAAATTAATAAAATAATAGTTAAATAATANGGAAGAAAAGAAAAAAACTACTTTTTTGTTTGTATTTTCGACATATCTCCCCGTGTTTTTACTCAAATTTCGATCGAGAGAGCTCGTTGGATGCGGAATCAAATCCCGCATCCAACGAGTATCCACTCGGCATACTTTTGACGGACCCCGCTACCCCAAAAACAAGAAATCCCTGAAAAAACGTGATGATGATGTCAAAAGTATTATCATCACGTTTTTTCAGGTATTTCTTATTTTTGGGGTAGCGGGGTCCGTCAAAAGTATGCTGGGTGGGTACTCGTTGGATGCGGGATTTGATTCCGCATCCAACGAGCTCTCCCGATCGAAATTTGAGTAAAAACACGGGGAGATATGTCAAAAATACAAACAAAAAATGTAGTTTATTTTATGATACCTATCCCCAAATTTATATTAAAAAAGTGTTTAAGACCTATACGGTATTTCAAATTTAAAGAAATTTCATTGACTAACACATGATGACATGGAATTTGAATTAGAGTTAAAAGGCCCATTTTTAGTTGAAATTTCATGTAATGATAAGCTTTGTATACATAAACAAATTATGGCATGAGGATGCAGGAAATGCATGAGGATATGTTTTGCATGCATAGGATATTGCATATTGGTAAGAGTAGTGGGAATTATACATTTACAAAGAACCACTAATGGTAAATATTGTATTGGTGTTGGTATTGGTATAAAAACAAACGACAACAGGAGCATGGCTAAATATGTTGATGATGTTTCTATGGGACCATCAACCTTATAACAAAGGGATAAGGCAACAAATCCATGATCAAGAAGATGGTGAGCGAATTCTGCAATCCTCTACAAGAGACTGACTAAACTAGTAATACCCAGGGCGTAAGTAGGATCCATGCAGGTAATGGTTTAATTATGGCAATTGCATGGAGCGGTAAAGGCAAGAGGTCTCATACCATGTGGTTATTTAAAAATTTATACTACATTCATATAGAAACATATCATGCCCTGTGAATGTTGATATGAACTTAATAACTAGAACAAGTGAGGATTGGTGGTCTTGATTATAGTAATGCATCCTATATTAGGTAGTCATGGTTAGGCCATAGTGAATGCATAGTATTCCTGAATCAATACAAGGTAGCATTGAGTGGATATGCATTAAGAGATTTTATAAATCTTGTAGTTATGCATTGAATGGATGCATGTGAAAAGCTTGAACAAATGTTGTAAATATGCATACATAAGTGTGGGTACAAATGTTGTGATGCATTGCATGAATGCATCAAGATAGTGCTTGTGTTATCATGACTAACTAATGGCTGAAATGATGAATTGATGATAATTCTAGAATCATTTCAAGAGTTTTTATGAATGCAGAATAGTAAGTGCATGAAGAGGGTAGTCATGATCAATTGCCTTCCGGAATGCTCTATGGAAGGGCAAGGTGGTACAAATGATACGCCTATGACGTAAGGAGTATCTAAACATTTCATTTAAATTGCATAAATGATGTGACTATACCTTTCCATTTTAGTATGATAATGATTCACGTGAAATAAATGAGTTTTGGTAATATTTATGTGATTAATAGATGGAAGTGTTTGAATGCTATAATTCTGAAAATGCGTCAGTGATTGTTGCAGCAATGAAATGTTATATCCATGGAGACTTACAAAGTGTTTGGCTGATTGAAGCTCAAGTTTCAAGTAGATTGTTTGGGGCATGGAAATGTGGGTAAGACAATGACAAAGGCTGAAATCTACCATGTGAAAGAACCAAACCTCATGAGAAGAGTCTCATGGTTGTGGAAATAGTTTGTGTGCAGAATGGGTTGTCAACTTGGACTTGTAAATTTCAGATTTGAGAAATTGTTGATAACTACTAATCACCGTTGGCTTGCATGGAATTGTGTTATGAGAACGTGTCATAAGTGGATTCTCATGCTATGCTAGTAAGCATAAAATTATAATGGGTAGAATGGTGCCGCTTACAAGAGACCAACAAATGAGGATCACCTCATTGCTAAGCAAATCAATTTCTTTAGTAGACAGAGTTGCAAATTCATATTGAATTTAATTACTAATGCCATTGCTTGGTTATGGAACAATCAAATTTGGATTGTATTAGTAGATGATTATTGACTGTTTTGCTACTTGATGAATGTGCCAGGGGTACACATTGCAGGAAGACCATGTGTGATGGCCTGCAGGAGCCAAACTTCATGGGGAGGTTCCCCTATCTTGGAAATGGGTTTCGGGTGAAACTCCATTGGACAGTTTGGGAATGTCCCATCTACACTACATCATTGGTAAGAAACATGAGTGAGATGGTATAGATTATGTCAGTAAGACATGTGTGGGATATGGAATGTAAAAAGGAGTTGGGATGAAAAACTAAGGGACTGTCAACTCGGAGAAGGGAGCCCCCATTCCTCATTAACGAAGACTGCATCTACAAATGGATAAGTGTTATGTGACCCTAGCTAAGAATATGCATGTCTAATTGTTAAATTCAATATGCAGGGCATGTTTTGATTTTATTTCCATTATGACTGATCCAGGGGGTCATTCGTCTTTAAAAGTTACACTGATCCAATAAGAAGAAATGGTACAATGGCAAAATGGAGTGGCAATGCAATACTTTACCACATTTATAAAAAGGGTTAATGCATTTCAAGATGTTTAATGGTTCTTAGCTATGATAAAAAACATATCTAGGCTTAACCTTATCCCATGGGTCGGCTAGACCATATATCATGGGTTGTTGCTTGCCCACATGTCCCGAAACTAGACTTTGCATATATGTTATGAACCCCATCAAATGAAATGCTAAGCGGTTCAATGGTTCTAGCACCATGGAAATAGCATATAATATAATGTGTTATAACCAAAGTCCATATGTTAAGCTGGATGGGGATTACATTATATACCAAATGAAACCATGATATAACACACACACACACACACACACACACACATATATATATATATATATATATATGTTGCAATGTTGGCGGGATATTCATGTGACGTATATCGTGTAGCTCGATGACATTGTTGTGAAAAGGCTGCGCAGTTAATGGTTAACAGTTTAATGTTTGGTTCACGGTCTGTTGACAACATCGGAGGATGGAAGAAGATTTCATTTCGCAACGTCAGAGATCACAAGAGATTTTTCTTTCCGCAACATCAGAGGTCGGAAGAGCATCTCTTTTCGCAACGTCGGAGCTCACAAGAGCTTTTTCTTTCCGCAACATCGGAGGTCGGAAGAGCATCTCTTTCTGCAACATCAAATCTTTAAAGCATCGGAGCGAAAGCGGAATGGGAGCCGCAACGGCGGAGAGATAAAGGATATCGCAGTCCGCGACAGGCACAATCTTGATCGGAATAATAACGCTTTCGGCAGTCGCAACGACGAAAGCCCAAGACTTACGGAGCGGCACACACAACGACGCGAGGTTTGAAAAGTCAAATCGGGAAGCTTTACCATCTGTCGTCCGCAACTGCAGAAACCAAAGTAACAATACGTTCCGACTCGAAAACTAGCCGACAGCGGATTGAGACAGAGTCCATCGGTGGGAAAAAAAAATCGGAGCCATTGCTTATCATTGTTCCGCAATGGTAGAATCCCAGATGACTAAAACTTCCAAAATTTTAGTTCACATACAGTTCCGTTGCTGGGATAGCTCTGTTATATACATACAATGTTATCACGGAGGTCAGATCCTTGGCATGGAGGGAATATCCCTCATGTGGAACATTATGATGTGGAAGGATATTTCATCATGTGTACAGCTTATTTGTAACAGTTGGCGAAGCTTTCTTGGTAGTTATAGTATTCGATATGTCGCCACAGTTGAGTAACGCTCTGGCAGGTATGATATTGGCACAGTTTTGTTGCCACGTTTGGATAGTATGAATAGCCAGTTTGTAACGTTATGGGAATATGGAATGGTCGGTGATGATGAACGAGTTGGCATTTGGCAGGAGGATGCGGAACAGACTCTTTGGTAACATTTTGGCAAGTTGAACCGGTGACGATTCCTCCCACTGAACGCTTCAACAGCTCGATTCTAGCCACGATACAGGGGCAGCTTTATATTCCAGTTGTTTTCAGCCAGGAGAAAGAGGAGGAAAAGAGTCGGCTGTAAAATTATTCAAGATGTTGTTAGGGTAAAGTCAACCATTCTCTGTTACATGTTGGCTTCTTTATCTTTTGAAGACCAGATTGTAACTTCCAGAGAGGAGTCTTTCAGACTTTCTGTTCAGCCTTCTATTTTACAGTTTTCTGTAGTTAATTTTGACAGAGACATAGGATAGCAGGAGTGTTTTTGCTACAATTTATCCAGAGTGTTGTTTGTATTTAGAAGTCGACCATTTCTCTGTTATAGTTTGGCTTCTTTATCTTTTGAATTCCAAGTTGTAAGTTCCAGAGAGGAGGTCTTGAAGACTTCCTGTCCAGCATTCTGTTTCTGCAAATGCTGAAGTTGATGCCAGAACCATTTTGTACCATTTAAAGCCATTAATTGGATCGGTACCCATTGGAGAGGGACCCGGAGACGTAGCCCAGTGGAGGGGGTGAACTCCGTTATCAACTTTTGTTTGCGACTCTGTTTCTATGTTTTCTTCCTTGTATCGGTCTATCATTGTTGTGGTTTTTCATTCCTGTTCTGAGCATTTAATTTCTGCTAATACTGTCCATTAATTAACCTGTTGAACGCATTCTTTTACAACAAACTTTTAATGCACTAAATTTGAGGTCCTACAAATCATATTATGGTATCAGAGCTGGTTGACTGCTTGTGCAAGTTTGTGAATGCTTACTAGGTTTAGGTTAAAGCGTGGTGAAGGAGAATTAATTGAAGGAGATCCTGAGATTGGCTCCAGGAGAACAGTCTCAAGAACCATGTCTTCTCCACGAGGGGAAGAAGAAGGACATGCAGAATAGGAAAAACCTGTTATTTCAGAAACTGAGTTTCTGGAGGCTTTTATGAGCATGAAAGCCATGATGGAAATCCTACTCGATGAGAGAGCAGAAAGGAAGAAGAAAGAAGAAGGATCTTCATCCAGAGATGCGGAAGCGAAGAAGGAAGAAAAGGGTAAAGGAGTAGGAGGTGATGGTGATCCTCCTGACACTCAGCAAAATTTCTCTTCTTCTCATACTTCGCATTCAAATAATGCAAGTCCTAATATGCCTTATTTCAAATTGGATGTAAAATTTGAATTGCCTATTTATAATGGAGATTTAGATGCTGAAAAATGAGACAATTGGATCAAGCAGCTTGAAGTATATTGCAGGTTGCAGGGCATTAATGATGACCCTTCCAGGATTCAATTGGCCACTTTGAGAATGAGTGGAATGGCTCTTACTTGGTGGGAGAGCAAGATTCAACAAGATCTTCGGAAGAATGGTAAAATTATTTCAGTTTGGAATGAATTCATTGAAGTATTAAGGAAGCAATTTTATCCTTTAGGTCATATGCAGCAATTAATAATGAGCTGGAAAACTTTTAGATAAGCTAAAGGACAAAGCATTCAGGAATATACTCATGAATTTAGAAAGAGGGCTATTGCATTGAATGTTTCGTTGGATATGCAAGAAACTCTTCTTAAATATATTGGTGGCATGCATTCTTATTTGCAACATACTTTGTTGATGTTTAACCCCAGTAATTTGGATGATGTATGTGTTCAAGCTACACATTTAGAAGCTAGGGGTAAGCATGATGATGATTCATTCATGAAGAATTCATCTAAATTTGACAACAAAGATAAAATCAAAGATAAGGGAAAGGAAACAACTACCATCATGAAAGAGGGTGAGAGACCCACATGCTCACATTGTCAAAAAGGGCATGATGTTTCAAAGTGCTGGAAAATTCATCAGAATTAAAGCCAAAGTGGATGGGAAGAAATAAAAACAAAGATAAGGATAATCAAGCAGCTACTGCAGCAATAATTCAAGACTTGGGATTTGATTCAGGTGATGAGACTAAGATCACAGCAATAGGGATCCTAGGTAAAGATAAAGGTATATCTCTTTCCATTGATGCAAGTTCAAGTTCTAATTCATGTGCCAGTACAAGTACAAATCTCCTATCTACTTCTATGCAAAGTGATAAAAGAAGAAGTGAATTGTTTCATGTTCGTGTTATTACAAATCATACAAAGGTTGATACATTGTTTGATAGTGGTTCTCAAGTGAATTTGATATCAAAAGAAGTGGTTAAGAAATTGCATTTAGTTACTATGCCTCATGAAAAACCCTATCCTCTTGGTTGGGTTACTAATGATACACAATTGCAAGTTACAAAGAAATGTGTTTTGAAATTTGCAATCACTGAAAAGTTTATGGATGAGGTAGAACTAGATGTAGTACCACTTGACATTTGTGGAATTGTACTTGGGACTCCATATTTGTATGACCGGAAAGCAGTCTTTTATAGAGAGCAGAACAAATATCATCTCTTTAAAGGGGGTGTGGAATACATTGTTCATGCACATCGTATGAAAACAAATCTAGCATTAGTCGCTACAAGTTAAATGAAAATGATAGTGAATGCTAGTAGGAAGTTTGCATTAATGGCAGTTAAATGTGAATCATTGGAAAGTGGTAAATCACTTAATAGAGATGTACAACATGAAGTGCAGTTGTAGCAAAGCATGCCTTTTCCAAATCTTGGAATGAATCGGATGATTATTCAATTTCTTCAAAATTATTGTGATGAACATCCTAAGGTTCAGGGTGAACAGTTGCAGCACATGCAGTGCATTAAATCTCCTTTTGAGGCTTGTTTTTGTTATCTGTTGAGGTCACATGTGGACTTTTCTTTTGGCACAGAAGATGTTAGAGGTGGACATCATGATGCAAGAAAACAGTGCAGCAGATAGTGCAAGAACAGTAGGAGACGAGTCAGGCAATTTGCAAAGCCAGACATGAAAATCATCATCCTTTTGAAGTTGAAAAGCAAGTTTGGTTGCAGATCACCAAGGGAAGATGGAAAGGTAAAAAGTTCAATTCTGTTTATGATCATTTTGAGACCTGTGAAAAGAAGTGTAAACATTCTTTCTGTTTGAGCTTATCTGCAGTCGCATATGCAAAGAATTTTAAATGGTATGAACCTCCTTTGGTCATGGACAAGGAGACTAATATGTAGATTCTAAGCAAGGCATGATGTATGGAGATCGGAATGGTGAGGAATTGGTACCCTCACCTTCCTGTAGGATGATCTAGGCTTTTGGAGGTCCAAAATCTCTCCAATGGGGAGGAATGATCCATGGGGTCATTCATCTTTAAAAGTTACACTGATCCAATAAGAAGAAATGGTACAATGGCAAAATGGAGTGGCAATGCAATACTTTACCACATTTATAAAAAGGGTTAATGCATTTCAAGATGTTTATTGGTTCTTAGCTATGATAAAAAACATATCTAAGCTTGACCTTATCCCATGGGTCGGATAGAACATATATCATGGGTTGTTGCTTGCCCACACGTCCCGAAACTAGACTTTGCATATATGTTATGAACCCCATCAAATGAAATGCTAAGCGGTTCAACGGTTCTAGCACCATGGAAATAGCATATAATATAATGTGTTATAACCAAAGTCCATATGTTAAGTTGGACGGGGATTACATTATATACCAAATGAAACCATGATATAACACACACACACACACACATATATATATATATGTTTCAATGTTGGCGGGATATTCATGTGACGTATATTGCGCAGCTCGGCGACATTGTTGTGAAAAGGCCGCGCAGTTAATGGTTAACAATTTAATGTTTGGTTCACGGTCTGTTGACAATATCGGAGGTCGGAAGAATATTTCCTTCCACAACATCGGAGCTCACAAGAGATTTTTCTTTCCTCAACATCGAAGGTCGGAAGAGCATCTCTTTCCGCAACGTCGGAGCTCACAAGAGCTTTTTCTTTCCGCAACATCGGAGGTCAGAAGAGCATCTCTTTCCGCAATGTCGGAGCTTTAAAGCATCGGAGTGAAAGCAGAACGAGAGCCGCAACGGCGGAGAGATAAAGGACATCGTAGTCCGTGACGGGCATAATCTTGATCGAAAGAATAACGCTTTCGGCAGCCGCAACGGCGGAAGCCCAAGACTTACGGAGCGGCACACACAGCGACACGAGGTTTGAAAAGTCAAATCGGGAGGCTTTACCATCTTCCGTCTGCAACTGCGGAAACCAAAGTAACAATACGTTCCGACTCGAAAACTAGCCGACAGCCGATTAAGATAGAGTCCATCAGTGGGAAAAAAAAATCGAAGCTGTTGCTTATCACTATTCTGTAATGGCAGAAGCCCATATGACTAAAACTTCTGGAAGTTTAGTTCACATACGGTTTCGTTGCCAGGATAGCTCTGTTATATACATACAACGTTATCACGAAGGTCAGATCCTTGGCATGGAGGGAATATCCCTCATGTGGAACATTATGATGTGGCAGGATATTTCATCATGTGTACAGCTTATTTGTAACAGTTGGCGAAGCTTTCTTGGCAGTTATAGTATTTGATTCGTCGCCACAGTTGAGTAACGCTCTGGCAGGTATCATATTGGCATAGTTTTGTTGCCACGTTTGGATAGTATGAACAGCCTGTTTGTAACGTTACAGGAATATGGAACGGTCGATGATGATGAACAAGTTGGCATTTGGTAGGAGGATGTGGAACAGACTCTTTGGTAACATTTTGGCGAGTCAAACCAGTGACGATTCCTCCCACTGAACGCTTCAACAGCTCGATTCTAGCCACGATACAGGGGCAGCTTTATATTCCAGTTGTTTTCAGCCAGGAGAACGAGGAGGAAAATAGTTGGCTGTAAAATTATTCCAAATGCTGTTAGGGTAAATTCGACCATTCTCTGTTACATGTTGGCTTCTTTGTCTTTTGAAGACCAGATTGTAACTTCCAGAGAGGAGTCTTTCAGACTTTCTGTTCAGCCTTCTGTTTTACAGTTTTCTGTAGTTAATTTTGACAGAGACAAAGGATAGCAGGAGTGTTTTTGCTGCAATTTATCCAGAGTGCTATTTGTATTTAGAAGTCGACCATTTCTTTGTTATAGTTTGGCTTCTTTATCTTTTGAAGTCCAAGTTGTAAGTTCCAGAGAGGAGGTCTTGAAGACTTCCTGTCCAGCATTCTGTTTCTGCAAATGCTAAAGTTGATGCTAGAACCATTTTGTACCATTTAAAGCCATTAATTGGATTGGTACCCATTGGAGAGGGACCCGGAGATGTAGCCTAGTGTAGGGGGTGAACTCCGTTATCAACTTATGTTTGTGACTTTGTTTCTGTGTTTTCTTCCTTGTATCGGTCTATCATTGTTGTGGTTTTTCATTCCTGTTCTGAGCATTTAATTTCTGCTAATACTGTCCATTAATTAACCTGTTGAACGCATTCTTTTACAACAAACTTTTAATGCACTAAATTTGAGGTCCTACGGATCAATGACAGATTGCTTGAGTATGAGTAGGGCTTACATGGCTCACATCGGAGAAAGGTGAGCACTTTCCCGATGTCGGGTCATGATAGAATTTTCAATATGGACTACACCCTGGGGAGTGTATGCACTCCCGATGTTTCAATACTTGATAGGGAATGATATGAAATATGGTTACATTTTTAGAGAAATAATGATTATGAGTTTGCTTATATTGCTTGTGTTGTCAGGCTAAACAAATGCAATTTGGTGTTGCACACTAAAGAGAAAAGGTAAACGGTTGTTGTGAGGGGTTGCGGTGTAAGGGTTGATGTGTATAAAAGGATGTTATGGAGGTTGTGGGGATTGTGGGGATTTTGATGAGGAAGCTGTGGAGGTTGTGGGGATTTGATGAGGTGTTTTGAAGGTGTTTCTGAAATAGGGTTGTTATATGCCTAGGGCTCCATAGTAAAGTCTTGACCTAGAAATGGTCGTGGTAAAAATTTCCTTCCAAGTTGGAGTCAAGGTGTACTGACTGGACATTAACTATTTGATGTTATGGGGAATCCTACGTGTTGACCTAACATCCAAGTCCATAGGCAATTCCAAGGCTTGAAAAGAAAAGCAGGACCCTGTGGACCAGAGAGGAAACGCACAATATAGATAAGTATTGGATTCTCTGCAGCTTCTTGATTTCAAATATACATGTGTATATGATTTGGTTATGATATTCTAAGCTCTTGTTTAGAGGTAAAAACCGATGAGGATAAACTAAACATGTGAATCCATTCGATGTTTGAATATAGGTATCGTTGGGAGCGAGGACTATGAGGGCATCCTAGGGATGCATGTGGACATGTGACTATCCTAAAGAGCTCAAAATGAGAAATAATGAAGAAGGTTCTAATGGGACTGTGTAGGTCCTAACAGCCAACAGTTGTAGACAAACCATGTGGAGAGACTCCATGGTTGAGAGGTCTAGAATAGACCATAAACACTAAGTGTCATGGCCAAGAAGGGTTGGTCTAGCATTCACAGTGAAGTGAAAGAGGCTAACAACATAAAAACCACAGTGATGGTGTGGGTTCCAGAATGGAACAAGACAAAGAGGGGAAAAAATCTTGTTGCTCTCTCTTTCCATTTTATTTTATTATATATATATATACTTATGCATTTATAAAAACAGAAGAATGTTCAATGCATGTATGGCTGAAAATAGAATGTGTTTATCTGCAAGAAAGGACATGAATGAGCTCATGTGCCTGTTGGGAAATCCTGAAAAGTATGAAAGTCTTATGAATAAGACTTGGACCACCCATGTCAATCAGGAAATTGATTAACTGGTTTTAATGCTTATATTATGCTTGGCCTAATAGAATTACAATGATGCATTTCACGGGTGAGAAAAGTGAAATCCAGTTGTGCACATTGATCATGGCAGCAGACCAAAAGCTAATGGACTTAGATGGGAGTCTCCTTCAAACAATTGCCAAGACCCAAGAAAATCTTGGAGAGATGCTCAAGATACAGAAAAGGGAGAATGAGATGAACCACCATATTTTGTAAGACTATTTGTTTGCAAAAGGAGGTAAAAAGCCTTCTGGGAGAAATCCGTAAGGGAAAGGAAAGTGGATCAATGATGGGGCATCTGTCCAATCGATCTATTAAGAAACGTTCCAGGCATGAAGACTCAAAGGAAATTGAGCTGGTAAAGAGGAAGCAACTAGTGAAATGTTGGAAATTTGGAGGACATCATTACCATTGGAACTGCCCAACAAGGGAACATCAAGAGGGTAGCAGCCAAAAGGTTCCTAGACTTGGGGATCAGCCGAAAGTTGAGAACCAGCAGGAGAAGCTTGTGGAAGACAAAGGGCTTGGTCCTGAAAGTTCAAAGTAAATAATTGAACATAGGACAGAGCTACAAAATTTTAAAATTTTTGATGTGTAAATTGTATATGTATTCCTATGTATTGGAACACCGAGGACGGTGTTATTCCAAGGGGGAGAGGATTGTAATACCCCAGTTTTGACCCCGTTTGCATTAAAAGGTACATGATGCATATATTGTAATTAATCGTGGTGTGGATCTAAAGGCAAAATCCCCACCATTGATTTGGTTGTTTTATGTTTCGACGATTGAGATCGTTTTCGATGGTATATCGTGCTATCCGGCACCTTATAGTTTTGGCATCATGTAAATATGCACTTTAATTAAATGAACCCCCAACCAGCTATGTCAATGCAACCATGATGAAAAGGGCATGATTTTCCTAAGGATAAGGAGGAGGAATTATTAAACCTTGGGCCAATGGGGAAAAACCATGTGTTAGCTGTTAAATCCTTTTGACTTACTCACCTTTCCTTATCTCATCAGTCAGCTACCACATTAAAACTTTTGCTGTTAGTTGGGGCAGTTATTGTTGGGCAGTGGTGTGTGGTAGGACTGTCAGACCTTTCCCACATGCACACTCCACCAGCAGACCCTTTCACTTCACTGGGGAAAGGAAAGCGCAGGAGGATTCGGCATTCTTCCACTCTTTCCCATCCTCATGCACGGGCTGGGGATTGTTTTACTCCCACACGGGATTCCTCATCATTTTCCTCACACATCGAGCTGGGAGCCATTTTCTATCATCCACGATTCCCCTGTGAAGGAGCCATTCCCGATTTTTGTTGTTTGTATGTATTTTTCCCTTACCAACTTGTGGTTCTGTGTACATGTTTTCCTGCTGTCCAGGCTGAGAATCGGATCTCCTATCCAATTATCGAGCTGTGTATTTCCTGTTTCTTCAAGGTGGAGATCGGGCTATTTTTCTCCCCGCGATTTGTGGTTTGATGTGGGTTCTTTTTCTTTTTGGTTTGTTGTGGCTATTATTGATTCGTTTTGACCATGATAGGGCCAAGAACAACTTAGGATTCAGATTTCCCTGCCCAAGCTGTGAACCGCTTGTTTTGCTGCGTGTATGTAGTGATTGGTCTTTGGACTGTGTTGACTTGGCTGATTTATTGATGGCCTAATAAACCCAACTGTGTTGGCTTGGCTGATTTGTGTATTCTTGGTTATGTGTAAGCATGCTTGTTCCTTATTCCTTGGGAAATCATGCCCAACTCGGGGGTGGCAGTGTTGCTGAAAGATTAAGGTGCACACTCGCCTATGGTTGGGTGCAACGTTGCAGCGACGTAGCTAGTTGCGGGATGAATACTGCATAAGATAAGTATTCTTTACTATTCCATCTCTGCAATTATATTTGATGTTTAATGAATTATGATGAACATGTTGAATGCTGGAATGTATGGTTTTGCTTTCACTGTATGTTAAACAATTATGCATCTCTACATGTTTTTACTTCCAAGCATTTTACTTCAGTTTATATGTATGTACGTGTTCATGGGGCTAGTTTCCCGGTTGGCTAATGGCATGGTAGCGTCCTCTTCGCCAGTCGGAGGGTCGGGGATGTTACAAACAGATGCAGTCCCAGCCATCAGGGGACATTGAAGCATTCGAGGACTAGTCTCATCTATCTAGGGACACTAAAATACTCGGGGACCAGCCTCATCTATCATGGGATATGGAAGTAACTCAAGAGAAACCCAAGTTTCTAGAGGATCTGGAAGAGCGGGAAGTTGTTACACAAGAACCAACATCTCTGCAGCTCCATGTTGAAGCCAGAGCTGAGAATCAAGAAGTTTCAGTCAAGACTCAAGAAGATGTTGAGATTGGAACACAGGAAGATGTTGCCACACAAGAACCAACATCTTCACCATTGGTTGTTGGAGTTGACAAAAAGCGGTTTCCCGAAGAAGGTGCTATTACACAAGAACCAACATCCTCAGGATTGATTGCAGAAGTACACTGGCAGGTAGAAGTTGTTGGACCACTAGTAGAAGAGGAAGTTGTTTCACTTCCAATCCAGAAAAATCAGGCTGAAACATTGGGTAATAAGGTATGGATGTAATATTCCCAAGAATTTGTCAATTTAGATTTTGATGAGGAGAAGGGTGCAAGAGAGGAAAGGATTCAAGGTCTAATAGAAGAACTCTCACTGCCAAAAATAGAGGTAAAGAAATGGAAAAGTGAGGTGGATAGATATCAGAAAGGAATTATTCCCATATTTCAACATAGGAAGACTATCAATGAATTGAGGGAAAGATGGGAAGAAGAGATAATATTCTAGAAGTTCCATTGGGAAGAAGTACAGAAAGAATTGAAGGAGTTGAAGAAGTTCAATTCCATGCAAAAGGAGAAAGACCAACTGTACATTCTCTCCCGAGAATTGATGAGCTCCAGAGCTCCATCTCCCTCTTATCCTGTATTTTTATATGAACAGTTCACTTGGTTTAAGATGAAGGCACTAAAAGAAGGGAGACCTTACGAAGTCACATCTTCAAACCATTTTTTGGAAACTTTTATGAAAAGTAGCTTCACCGAGCAGAATATTTTGTGTGAGCTTTATTTACATGAAATGGTTTCCCCCTTGGAATGATATTCAAATCCTGCTCCTCACCTAGGTGATGTACAACTGAGGGATTTTTCTTCTTTTGTCAGCAACCATGTGCAATGGGAGGATTCATTTCAGACAATTTCTCAAAATGAGGCTCACTCTAATATCTGGATTCGGTGTGAACCTTAATCCCATCGCCTTGTTGGTAATCATCAAGAACATAGGCTTAAATCTCCCATCCAAACTCAACAGTTGGTCGAGTTTCAAGAGCAAGTGATCTCCACTTGTGTTATACAAATTTCCAAGCAGAAACGCTTGGCTTTGGAGGGAAGTAAGCATAGGTGGTAGGCTTCCCCTTCATCAATTAAGAAAAGGGACCCTTATTTTTAAACAGGCTCTCCCTAGGGTTGAAGGGTACACCGATTGTATGAGGAAATGTGGAGCTAACTGGTTGGGACTTAAATTCAAATTCCCGCTTATTTGGTGGCCAGTAAAACCATATAGGGAATATTTTTCATTGACAATATCAGAAGAAATGTAGTGTTGGAAATATTGGGTCGCCCATAATGGATATCTAGATGGGAGGGAATCACCTAAATCCTCCTACAACTTTTCATCTCTCCATGAGCGAGGAACAGTTCGAGACTCTATTTCAGACTAGTGGAGGTTGTTGCATGAGGAAATGCAACAGAGCAGTTGGGGGGAGATGTTGGGTCCCAAAATTCCCCTTTTTAACCACATCCTTTATACCCTGTTTTTCTTGTCTTATTCCATTTTTTCTCACCAAACAAACATTCTTTCCTCACTTGAGCCCTAAATCTTCATAGGTATGTTTAATTATTGTTTCACCTTATTAATGCTTATGATTTTTATAATTAGGACTTTGCTTCTTGAATTATGCTAACTCATTATGATTTCACAAATATAATGCAAGCTATCAGAGAGTACAGGTGTAGCAGCCCGAGTGGTCTAATGAGGATATGATCATTCATTGTCAGCTATGACTTGCCAGTTCTGTCCCTACACGCAGATCCAACCAAGGGTCATCATTTCACGCGGGCTACGACAAACATGGCTACAATAGACTTGGATACAACAACGTGCCATTGCTTGAAGTTAGATGCAATCATCAGGGATTCTATTGAATTGGTTTTGCTATTCATTTACTGGCCCAGGAAACATAATTGCCTATATTCCCTTCTTCTGTTTTAATTCCTCCCACAGCTATAACAGCGCATGTAACAGGGCAGCCTAAAGATTGCAGATATTCATGGATGCCCGATATTAGTGGGTGAGGGTTACGATTGTTGATGTATAAGTACTGGAAAATATTCAGAGCCAGGGGTTGGACAATATCATATTTTATTGTGTGAGTTGTAACAGAGACTGTACTTTCATTTCACCATTTTAATACAAGGAGTAGGATTCTTCAGATCTATTTGTTTTAACTTGTGTTAGTTCCAGCATCTCTATTCGAAGGCTGGGCCCGCCTTCCCACAAAGATCACCGAGTTAATTAGATGTTTGTTTAATTAGCTGTGTGGCGTGGATGTTACATTGTATGCATTTGTTTCAGTAGTTGTAACAGTCATGTTTAATTGTTGTGTTTCCTTGAATACTCAATACTTGCATTTCCTTTAAGCTGCAGCAGTGTGGTGTGACAGTCGACTGTGTAGGTTAATTTATTTTATGCATGTGTGTGATAGCTGTAACAGTCAAGATCTCCCTTATTTTATTTCAATTACTCGTCTTGCTCAGGTTTGCTAATTCAGGTAGACTATAGTCTAGAGCTGTTGATTCAATTCCTGTTATTTCCTATTCCTAGATTACGGTTGGATTAGCTAGTCATAATGGATCTGCATATACTCTGGTAAATTAGGATTTAACTTTTTGCAAAAATAATTCTATATATTTATTTCATGAATCATTCATTGTTGGATTGAATTTGTAGGAAGTGATTGCAATTCTAAATTCTTAGATAGGTAGTTTAGATCAGTTTGATTATGGGAGGAGTTTAACAAAATAGATAAGTAGGATAGTTTATTCAGTCATCAAATACTTAGTGTTTAAGCAAATACAATGTGAGTTACCTTTAAAATAAAAAGGCTTCCCTGGGTTGACAATTTATATTGAGCATTCTGCATGATGGTTTTAATTAACTTGCATATAGAGTGACCAACACTATTAAACTTGTTTCTTTAAAAGATATATCTATCCTTTGTATTTATTTATTGAGAGATCCCTCATTGGTAGGAAAGAAGCCAACTTTCCTCCTAAATATTGGTTCTTAAGGTTACCTTGGAACTATCCTTCCACAACCAAAGGATAAAAATCCGAGCGATAACAGTTTCCATGAATTTAGTCGCAATTGTTTTACTTCTTCTATAGTTTTTCTTTGAGTGCAATAACTCATCTTGCTTCTTTGATAGAGAGATGATCTATGCTTTCATCTCCATGAATTTTCATTGTTTTACCTTGAGAAGATATCTTCATTCCTCCTATATCTGTGTAGTAATCGTCCTTCCAGTTGATTACACTGATTTAGAAGTAACCCTCCCTAATACCAATTGTTGGAATTCTTATATATACTAAGAGGGGGGTGAATC
>LPNX010595253.1:2536-49896 GCA_001517045.1 Pseudotsuga menziesii | reverse complement strand
TATATATATATATATATTACATAAATGGGAGACATCAATCTCCAATTTCGAGCACCGACCCACTCAAGAAACAACTTGATTACAAGCATCAACTCGTTGTTTACAACCACCAACCTGTAAGGATTTCTATCATCTATGCAAGAACCAACTTGCTAACTTTAGGCACCTGCCTGAATGGATATCAATCCCTTTTGTGCAAGCTCCAACTTACATTGTTCAAACACCAACTTATTTGAAGACTAATATCTCATGTTTATGTTCTTTAGCTCGGACTGAATGGAAGCATCAACTCTAGATTGTAGCTACCAACTCCAACTGGAAGGAAGCTACGACTCCCTGATTTTTTTACCAACACCAACTACAAGGAAACTATGGCTCCATGATTTTTTTACTAGCTCCAACTAGAAGGAAGCTACGACTACCTGATTTGTTTACCAGCATGAATTGGAAGGAAGCTACAACTCCCTTTCCTTGCCCCTTCCCGCCTCCCTTATATGAATATATGTGTATATCAAAAACTAAGATATGTGTTTAGCTTATTTTTTATTTTCATCTCTTCTAGTGTATGAGTGCTCCGATCTACAACTTCTCTAGTATGTGCCTTAGCCTTCAGTGATATGTGTCACAATTGTCTGCAATCTGTGATAGTGTCTATTGTAATACTTCTACAATTTGTGATCTTATGATATCTGCAATTCTGCACTCTACAACACTCTATCACTTATGTGATATGCCACTTCTTCTTTAGCACTTGAGAGATCTGTGTCATTCATTGTGAATTTCCTTCGCACATCCTGGTACAAGGTATCCTTCTAATTTGCACACTTTATGTTTTTCATCTTCATCGTTTTTGCGGGATAAGGATATTTTGTATGAACTTCTTCTTAGATCAACGAGACATTGATACCCAAAGAATTAGAAGCTCGCAAAGTTAAAATATCTTCACTATCTCATCTTCAAGATTACTTCAATAATTGCATCTCTTGTTTATTTATAATCTTTCTTGTTCAATAAATGTATCCACAAGTTGGGATTCCTTTTACTCAGTGATTCCCCGACTTACTTCTTGGTCAAGCTAACCACCTTATTTCATCTTGTGTCGGTGTGCATCCTTTAATAATTCATCTTTGTGGGGTTTTGCGCACATATATCCATTAACTTGGTGGTATTTGCACACATGTGTCTCATGACCATGGTGGGGTTTGTACGGTTCTTGAACTTCCACAATTTTTTCTATGTATTTCTTCAAATTGGCTCAAGTATTCATGCTTTCATTCATTTGACACCAAACTCATTTTTGCCAATGCTAAGTCACTTCATAAATTTCTAAAAACACATATTTGAGCATAAACATTTACTTTGTTTATTTGTTTATGAAATACTAAACAAACACATGACATTGTGAATTAATACATCATTTGACATTACTTTGTTTGCACTAGGTGGCTTTGTGGAAAAAGACAATTTTGACATCAATGACAATAACATAGTTTAACCATTGGTGCATTAGTGAGACCAAATGGCACCACCGCAAATGCATAGTGTATGTACCTTGTTCTAAAGGTTCTTCCTTGATTTTCACTTGATGGTAACCAGACCTCAAGTAAATATTTGAAAATACCTTTTCCCCTCTCATTTGATCAATGAGATCATCAATTCAAGGCAATGGGTACTTTTTCTTTATTGTAACTTTGTTTAGATTCCTATAATCAATACATAACCCAAGTGTTCCATATCTCTTTTTCACAAATAGAATGTGTTCTCCCCATGGAGTAACTCTTGGTCTAGTATATTTCTTTTACAACAACTCTTGCAGTTGCATTTTCATCTCTACCGGTTCTGGTTTATTCATTTTAAAAGCTGTCTTAGAAACTAGTGCATATCCTGCCACACGATCAATTGTGAAATGAATGTCCTTCTTTGCACTTCATCGGGAAAGATGTTCTTGATTCTTGCAAGACTCAATAGTCCTCCAACTTAGGAACTTCATTTTCTGTTATACCCTATACATAGGAAGCATACAATTGGAAGCTTTTTCTAAAGAATTTCTTCCATTGCAAGGCTGAAATCTGTCTAATAGAAACCAATTTTGGAATGCCCTTTACTATCCTTGTGATTCCTTCTTCATAAATGCATTCAAATTTGTTTTTGTAACAATCAAGTTTCACTTTGTGTGCTTCCAACCAAGCCATTCCAATGAGAACATCATAAGAACCAAGTGGAAAAATATTCAGATTTTACCATGTGAATAGTCAGCCCATTTATATTGTGAATTTCTCCACCATCCCACTAAATCTCCTTTTGGTACAAATGCCTTGTTGAAGTAGCCATGATTTTATATGCAATATTTTATTAAAAGAAAAAATCTCAACATCTTTAGGAATGATATAACTCTGAGTAGATCCAAGGTATTGTTCTCCTTAGTATATCTCATTCAACTAAGATTCATAAAATACTACTCTTTAACATATATCCTATTCGATATATGAGCATCAATACTACTCTTTAACATATATCTTATTCAACTAAGATTCACACAACACTATTCTTTAACATATATATGGTTCAATATATGAGCATCCATACTACTCTTTAACATATATATCATTCAACTAAGGTTCATACAATACTCTATCAATGTTCAAAAACATTGAGATTAATTCAATGACAATTCAAGTCAAACCAACAACAATAAATCAAATCGTTCTAGTTGATAAAGGAATAATAAGCATGTACAATATCGTCTAATTAATTCCCAACATCCAATAGAACAATCTCATAAATTCTCAAGCATTTTGTTGTTCTTCCACGTAAAAGTTAGCATTCAAATTGAAATTGTTTACAAAGGGACGATGAACTATTAGCCATGACATTTCTATCAAAATTTAATTAGGAAGTTTCACATAGAAAACATGATTAAACTATCTAAGCATGGATGTTTTCATAGTAGTTAACCATTATGTCAAATTTTCTAGAATTGTATTATGTTGGAGTTTAGAGCCCAACGTTTTAGGTGGACACTCCACCCATCATCAAGGGATCAATTAAAGCTTTGAAAATATAGAAACGTTTATGTATTATATATAGAAAAATGAAATACATGTTAAGATTAAAGTAACAAAGCTTTAGAAAGAAGTCAAAATAAGTGATAAGAAATAATTAAATTAAACGGTTCAAAATGGTTGATAAAGGATTAGAATTTAAAGGAAAGGAATTTAAAATCATAAAAATAAAGGTTTAAGTGAAAAAAGAGAAATTATAAGAAATCAACATTAAAATATCATTGAAGTTGAGGAAAGGGAATCTAAGAATAAAAATACACAGAGATTAAATACAAAAAGATAAAATATAAGAAATAAGTGTTAAGATATAATAAAGTTGAGGAAAGAGAATCTCAAAATATACATACACGAAGATTAAATAAGAAAAGATCAAATGTAAGAAATAAGTCTTAGAATATAAATAAAGTTGAGGCCTAAAATTGATTTTGATTAGCTAAGAGTGTGGCTTCCTTGGACGTAAGGAAACAGGTTAACGACCCAATACCCAGAGGTATTAGGCAGGAGTGGAACTCTGTGCCCTTACAGACCACCAATGGGTTATTTCAGGTGATGTGGTTTTCCTTGATTAAGGGTGATGAGTCAAATCACATTTGTGGATAGCAACCAGTGATGGTTGTCTTCAATGCCAGTTTAATGGCTAAATTATGATAGGTTTTTTCATCTTCAATATAAACAAAAATTAATTAATTAATTAATTAAATTAAAAAAAATTCCTTTAAATTAAAATCTTGAAAATAATACGACAAACTACATTCATGGTTCACATTACGAGGAAGTAATAGGATGCTCCAGTTGTTAATGCTCTATTCCCAAAATGATTCACCATATATTGTGACAATTGATATCCTATGAGATCTATTTTGTATTGGAGTGATTGATAGAATAGAAAAGATCCAAGAAACAAATTTAATCTATTAGTTGGACAAATGGCATTGTTGGAAGGGGCCCACATTTTTCCCAAAACATACAATGGTTTTAAAACGAACTAATTGTTAATTCTAAGAGAGTGAAAGGGGCAATCAAGAAATATATGTGAAGTGCATAATAACAACAAGGTCTTCATAGTCATTGATCTCTCTTAAACAATTTTAAATAATTTAAGCGGATGGTTAAAATATGCTAGTTAATGTTGAATAGTAAATTCATTTTATTATGCATAATTTATCATTTTCACATTATGAGTAGAGTTTAACTTTGATTTATGCACCAGTATAATTGAAATGTATAACAAGGGACATAATGATCCATCACAAATCACAATGAACATGTGGATTTTACCTTTAAAACCCAAATGGGAAAACCACTTTAAATGGTTTCCCAATCTTCATTTCGACAATCTCATGTTACAATGCGGCTCGTGGTTTTTTTATCATTCAATAATCCACATAACTCTTTCTTGTATGTGTTTTATTCTCCTGCCCAAAAAGACTCTTTGTGAATCAAGCTTGTAGGAAATCCAAACATCCTTGACCTTTCATTTCTGATTCCTTATTATTTTTTCCTTTCCTATTTATTTTTCCTCATTTATTATTAGATGGTCAATTTGATTGATGGAGTTCTGACTTGTATTTCGACTTTTCACTCCGCTGGTTATTGACATAGGGAAATGTTGGTCAAAGTCAATTTTGTTCCTACCACCGATCTTCCATTTTTCTTAAAAGTTGTCTAAACCTTGTATGTTTTAGACTTTTTCCATCCACCATCACCACAATCCAACTATATAATATTTGGTAAAATATTAATTTTTTATTGTTGAAATTTTAGTTTTACTTCATAAATGAATTCAATGCCCTTTTTTTTGTAAGCTAGTACCCAAAGAGTTTCGAACCAATAATATTACACAAGGAGTGTCTTAACAATACACTGAGTCACTGTCTATTCTACACCATGTGGAACAATTCCACACCCTTAAATAAACCTTTTACTGAGGTTGAAGGTCATAGTTGTTGGTGGCCCGATGGTTTCTATCTTTCCCTAAAACTTGGGAGTGGAACACCTCTACTTACCATCTCGTATCTTTTGAACACTGGTCACCCTGGTTTGGGGTTGTTTCTTCCCATCATTTTTTGTTCTTTTGAAACCCTAGATGGCTTATAGGCATGGAGTCGTCCTCTTGTGCAGAGCACTTATTACCAACCATGAAAAAAAAAGTGGGAATGCAACAAGTGTTATTTATCTGTCGGCTTGTCTTTGGCTCAGTTTTTTTAGTCTTTATCGACTTGGGTTTCTTTCACTATCCACTAACTATCACTGGTTGGTTCCCAAGGAACTTTTCCAGGGTTTCATGCTGTGGGAGTCAGACTCTTCTCCCTTCCGGCAGTGGGTTTTTTGCTATGAATTGAGTCTAGGGTTTCCTTACATTGTTTTTCCCTGGGAGGCATGTGATTCTCCTGTTCGTGAGCCTAAGTATTCATTTAAGAGTTGTAATCATTATTTACCTGCAACGGTTTTTCTGGGCTAATTCTTAGGTTGACTTCTCTCTTCGTGTAATCAGTTGTCAGAACTTGTATGTACCACAGTTTACTTTTAGCAATTTTTTGGTATTTTATTCGATGTAAGACACATGTTCTTCCTCGTCATGAGCTATCTTACCGAAATTAGGGTTCTGGTGCTTTTTGGCATTTCGATGGTTTTGCAGGTGGTTTCGATGAATAACTCTTTTATAGGTTTTCACTGTCGGCACTTGGTCTGTACCTCTTGATGGTGTTATTTTGTTAGCTTTCTTTTTTCTGTCAGATGGAAGGATTAAAACCCTCCAAGCCGGTTTTGGAGTTGGTTTTGAAACTGCCAAATCCTTTTAAAGCTCGAAGAAAGGTGAAAGCCTTTAAATCGCTGGAGGGAAAGCGTAGTTTTGTGCTTGGATGGGTCGTTTATATGGAGAAAGTTGAATTCGTGTGTGATAGAGCCCTAGTTGGCAGGCTTGAGTATTGCAAAATGGAAAAAGAAGAATGGGTGGAGTGGGAAACTCGACATTGGAATCCTTTAATAAATTATTTTTCGACTATTAGTCGTCTTTCCAACAGATTGTTGGTCTTCCCCTTTATTGATGGAAATGATGCCTCCAAGGTACTTAACACTCTTTGGACTATTCACAGCGGTTCTCTGGTGCTGATTCAGTGGCATGTAAACTTTGACCCTCTTCGTGAAAGGGTATCGAAGTGACATATGTGGGTTCTACGTCCAGAACTACCCTTACCTCTTTGGTGTCGTGAGGTGCTTATTGGTATTGCAAATTCTCTAGGCATATTTGTGGTAATGGATGAAAACTTCCTTCATTCCTTCGATAAACGTATGGTCGTGTATTGCTTGAACTGGATGTTTCTTGTGGACTGCATCTGAAAATTGATATTCTCTGGGATGAAGAGGTTCACATTCAAAAGTTGGATTATCAAAATATCTCGTTCAGATTCCATTACTGCCACGAGACTAGACATCTCAGAAACAAATTCTCTTCACTACTTCACGGATATCCAACATCACATAGTGGCTCTGAGAAGGTCATGCGAAAGTCATGAAACCTTCACTTCTCTGATGTTACCTATGAGGCTCATCCTTCGTCGATTCCAACAGGTATGTACAGTTCTGTTTCTCCCTCAAATTATGAAGATCTGACCAAAGGGGAGCTAGATTTTATTGTTGAGGTCAAAAAAAATTCTAGCTGCAATCGTTTGTCGACCCATGTTCTACTTGTCTCTGTTACCTCTTCAAGGATTGTCAGTATTAGGGGGGATAGGTCTTTAAATTTTAAATAGACAGCATGTGATGTGGATAAGGATCTAGACTCTGGGGATTTTGATGACTCTACTCATTTTCCTCCATCCATTTTGGTGGCTAATACCCCACTCTTCTTGCCCAATTACTTTTCTTCTTTATCGGGGGAGGCTACTACGATAACACCAGTTAGGGTTTATTTTCCTTCTAGTCCTTGTCACTCTCCCTCTTTCAATGGCATGGATATTCTAAAATCTCTCTCGATATTAACAGATAAGTCACCCCTCTCCCCCTCAACCATTCCTTTAGCCTTCGTTAGACATGAGAATGTAACCATTCAAAAGGCAAGAAAACCTAAGTGGGATATACTCTCTCGGGATTCTGGGTGCGAAGTTCATTTTGTCCCTCTTTCGACTAGGATTAAGGAAGTAGCCAGGGTGTGCCACTCCCAAAATCATCTTTCTTCTCCTAGGGTGCTTAGAGAAATGCACCCTTTGCAACGGGTCGTTAATGATACTTCTTACCTTAAATATCTATGGTTTTGGAAGGCTCACCAAGCTAAAATTTCTATGTTCTGTGCTTACAGATTTAAGACCTGATATTCTTTTCTGACAAGAAACGATGTGTTCCCATGACCAGGAACTACGCCTTTTGAAAAACTTAAACTCGGTTGGGAGTTTTATGCATCTGATTCTGTCGGTCTCTCTGGTGGTCTTTGAACAGCTTGGGATCCCTTGGTTGTTCATTGTAGAGCTTTTTTCTCCACTACTGGTATTATGGTTAAGGCCAAGTTTAGGGGCTTGAACATTTATCTATCTTTCCTGAACTGTTATGGTCCTTATCTTTATAGGGAACTTTTTTGGAATGTGACTGTGGATGGGGGAATATGTAATCATCCTAACTTGATTATTGCAAGTGACCTTAATTTTACTCTTTCAGATGCTGAAATTTTGGGCTAGAAATTTTGCATTGACCCCCTAGCTCCTTTCTTTTCTCAATTATTGATTTGAACTAATATGGTGGACTCATCACCTGTCTGTATGGGTCCGACTTGGAGGAATGGTAGGATCAGGGCTGAAGGAATTAATAAGAGGATTGACTGGTTTCTAGGTTCTGACACACTGTTGACTTTCTTCTTTAGACACGGAACTTGGTCCCATCCTTCGGTGATCTTAGATCACTTTCCGGTTTGTTTTGAGTGGGATGATCTATCCTTCAAGCAAAATTTTCCCTATAAATTCAATTGTGGTTGGATATTGGAGGAAGAGTTCTTGCACCTTGTTAAACATTCTTGGTCCACTAAGGTGTCTCATTCAGAAGTTGATGACATTAAGTGTTTGGTTTTGAAATTGAAACGCCTAAAATATGATGTAAAAATATAGAAAAAGAAGAATAAAATGAGTCAAGGTTTGGAATTAGTTGATATTGAGTTGGAAATGAAACAAATTTTCCTAAATACTCCTTCAGGCCATCTCTCTGATGAGGAGGCACATAATCTAGTATCTCTTAGGAACCAAAAAGAGAAACTTATGGCTCAAGAGGAGTTGCCTTGAAGACTTAAAAGTCATGCTATCTGGATAGAAAAGGGGGATGCAAACACATAGTTCTTTCATAGTTTTGCTACCGCAATACAAAATAGCAATTCTATCTAGGATATCCAGGATGGTGAAGGTAATATAGTTCGTGAACAGGCTCATCTCAAAACTCTAGGGGAAAACACTTCTCAGTTATGTTTAAAGAAAATGGAAGTGCTCCCATTTCAGAGCAACTAAAAGTCATAAAATTGTTTCCCTCATTTTTATCTCCTAAGGAAGCAACGCTCATGGAATCATAGGTATCGATGGAGAAGTAGAGTCAGCTTTGAAGAGTTTCAAGAAGGACACAAGTCCTAGTCTTGATGGTTGGTCGATTGAATTCTTTTTGTCTTTTTTGAGCTGGTAAGTGTTTATTTACTAAAAGCTATTGAACAATCCTCGAGACAAGATAAGATATTGTGTTCCATCAATTCCACCTTTCTGACTCTCAATCCAAAATGTGAAAATCCAAAATCCTTTGCAGAGTTTTTCCCTATCTCTCTTTGTAACCTAATATATAAGATTATTTCAAAAGTTATTTCCAACATGTTAAAACCTATTTTGGTCATGGTTATTTCTATTGAACAATTTGGTTTCTAAAGAACAGACAAATCCTTGAACCAGTGGGCATTTCGTAGGAAATCCTTCACGCCATTAAGACAAAGAAGTTGGAAGCAATGGTACTTAAACTAGACCTCATAAAAGCTTTTGATAGAGTAAATTGGACTTTTTTGCGCTGCATTCTATTATAGGTGGGATTGTCATTAAACATTGTCAACTGGATTATGGGTTGTGTTTCTTCTACAAATTTCTCTATGCTTTTCAATGGTTCTCATTTACTATTCGTGGATGATGTAGCTTTATTTGGGATCTGAACCTTAGAGGAATGGAAAGCATATAAATACGAACTCAATCTCTTCTGTTCGGATTCAGGGATAAGTATTAGCATGGAAAAATCTTATTTTCTCTGCCATGAACTAAAAGAGGAAGTGATCCGCAACATTGGTGCTATCCTTCCTTATAAGATGGATCCTATTGAAAAGGATTTAAGTATTTGGTTTCTTGGCTTAAACCCTTGGGGTGTGGTCTGAACGAATGGCATTGGATAATATTGTTTTTTGAAAGACGACTTGGTAATTGGTCATATAGGTACTTATCTTTAGGTGGCAGGATGATTCTTATCAGATATTTTTTGTGCGATATGCCAGTCTATTGGTTCTCGCTGGAAACGATACCAATATCTATTTTAAGAAGAATCTGGCAATATATTTTCACCTTCCTTTGGGGTGACACAGCTAATAGGCGCAAGTTGCATTTAGTCGATTGGAAAACCATCTCAAGGCACTTTTCATTTGGGGGATGGAATATAAAAAACTTGTTTTGGTTCAGTATCTTTCTTAAGCTCAAAATCTCGTGGCTAGTGCTTGGTAGCAAGGGTCTTTGGAATCAGGTGATTTAGGTCAAATATCTTAAAAAAATTCTATTGAAAGCTGGCTTAGAATACAAAAGAAGTCGGTTCATAATATGTCACATTTTTTGAATGGCTTTATCAAGGTACTCACTTGGAATAGTCGAGTACTGGGATGGAAAGTTGGTGATGGGCGCCCGATAATGTTGGGTGTAGATCTAATAGCTGGTATGAACACAAATTACATTCTCTCACTGGAGCTACTTTCATACTTAAATGACTATGGAGTTAATACTCTCAACCAGGCCCACAATACGAGTGAAGGCACTGTTTCTTATTCGTATTGGTTAGTAGTGGTCGATCTGGAACTAGAGGGCACTTGGAAGGAGGAATATTGACGTTTTATTTATGGTTTATTGATCCAGATGGAGATCGGTGGCCACCCACCTATTCCACTGGCTCAAAACAATTGTTCATTGTGGCAGTTTCCTAGTTATTTTTCGGCAGTTTTTCGAGTCCTAAACTTCCGGGGCCGTTTTGAGGCCTTAAACGACGTTTTTTGGAGATTCGGGGCCAAATGGTTGCCATCGGCATACATTTGGCCGACCAAAAGTTGTAAAGCTTAGACCAACCTTTCCAACGAGTTCTCGAACGCCCAAATCGGAGATCGTATGCAAAAGTTATGACCCCGGGAAGTTGACTGTTCAACTTACCACCATGGGGCCGCAAACTTTATGACGGTTCATCTTCTAGGGTTACGTTTTGGGACTTTTGGGGTTCTCACCTCATTTTTATTATAAATAGGCCCCTTTGGCCTCATTTTGTATTCATCTTGGCACGAATGAGCGTAGCGGCCACATCTCTTCTCAGAGATAGCTACCACCATTCTAGCAATTGTATTACAGTCTGTTCTATTTTCGCCATTTAATAGAATATGTGTTTACTGTATCTCTGTTATATGTGCAAAATGTCTGTTATTATGATTCGGTATATGTTCTTTCATTTCGTTCACACATAAATCCGGATCATTTATCCCATGGGGGAATCAGAATCTCAGACCAGAAAGATAAATTGATGTGGATGTACAATACTGAAAATGGCGAAGTCTCAGCTAAACTTGCATATGATCTCATTGTTACATCAAACTTGGAAAATTTAAAAGGCTAGAAATATCATAACCCTTGGCTCTGGCACATTCTAATTAAGCTTAAATGCTTTATCTGTCTATGTGTAGATTATCATATTAGTACATGGGAAAATCTAATTCGAAGGGGATGGATCGGACCTAGCAGATGTTGCTTGTGTAAGTCGAATGAGGAATCTATGGATCATATTTTTGTAGTCTATTCTTTTTCTTAGGCAGTGAGAGCCTCTCTCGCTTCATTTTTAAAGATAAGTATTGAATGGAAGGATCACTCATTACTGGAAAATATGAATAGTTGGACTGAGCACGAACATAAAATGTTATACCTTCCCTTGTTTTATATATGGAATATATGGATTGTTCGTAATAGATGCATCTTTGAGGAACATGAGTCGGATACATGGTCAGTTTTCTTTAATGCTCTTTAACTTTATAAATCTTATCCAGTTGCATGCTCAACAAAACCAATTCCATCCATTGGATATGCTCCCATTATAAATTATCCAACTGGCTTCATTATAAATTATCCAACTGGCTTCTTTGACGGTTCAGTTGCAAATGGAAAGGGAGATGCAGGTATCCTTCTCTACATCAGTCATTCACACTTCTTTCATTTAAAATTGGGTTGTGGGACCAATACTAATAATGGAGCCAAGCTGCTAACACTATGGTCTCTTATGATATTTGTTGAATATATTGGGCTTCCAGATCTATATGTATATGGAGATTCCAAAGTCATTATTAATTGGACAAACTCAGTCTCTGGTCTTTCGGTTTTAGACCTGGAACATTGGTGTGCTCGAATTGAGATTGTCAAAACCTCCTTTCTCTCTATAAATTTCTAGCACATTTATAAGGAGCACAATATGAGCGTTGATGGCCTATCTAAGGAAGTGCTTTCTTTGGATTCGGGTTTCCTATCCTTCTTGGAATTTTTGGAAGGAAAAGAGAATGGGGGTGGTTCTCTTCACCTCTTTTGAAGAACCCTAGTTGTGTTTTTGAATGAAATACTCATGGATTTTGACCCTTGAATGATCTTTTGATCCTTCTTCCAAGTGTTTTAGTTTTTTATGAGCCTACATTATTTGATCGATTGATTCAATTGGTCATTTATTTCAAATTTGAGTCATAGCTCCCGACACAAGCACTTCCTTTGATAGGCTTTCAACTCTTATTATGTACTCTCTATAGACTAGAGGATTCAACTCTTTTGGGATATGGTTGAGAAAGATGTCTCCTTTATTCTAGTTTTGAATTAGATTTGGATGCTCCTTTTTTTTTTTTTGACAGAAGCATAGGGGTAGATTATATTAGTGCCGGTATTTAGCTACCGAAAGCTTGATACATAGATATTCAGCTACAAATATGCCGAGCCAGTTCGGCTTCGTGTCATTATATCTGTCCGCTGTTGGATGGGTTTTTTTTTTTTTTTTTGATACGGTCTGCCATTCGCTGCTTTGGCCTTGCTCGTGGTTTTCCGTCTGACCTTGTGTTTCTTCAGCATCGGCAATATCAGCCCAGTTTGAGACTCCCTGGGTTGGCTTTGGCGACGTGGGCGGAGGTATTTCTACTGGGTCTGTCCTCTGAGCAAGTTCTTTGGGGACGGAATCGGCTTCCTCTTCTGGTGCCGGGGTCTTCCCTTCAACTTGCTTCTCCGGAGGTGCTTCTTTCCACCAAGTGAGCCTTTGGCTTCGGGGCAATCTTCTTTTTCTTGATGATTTCTCGCAGTTACGGGCTATATGCCCTGTTTCAAAGCAGACCCTACATCTGAAGCAGAGATTCTCGTAATCGATCTTCTGGGTCCAAGAGTAGCCCTTGCCGAGGAGATTGATTTCTGCTGGGAATCCATTTTTGAAGTCCATTTCTACACAGATCCTTGCAAACGTGGTTCGGTCTATACTCTCATCTGGACAATTGCAAAGAAATTTCCCGAGACCGTTTCCAATAGACTCAAGAGATTTTCCCTCCCGGAAATGCAGGGGAAGAGAAGGGAGTCTCACCCAGACCGGAGCGGTGGAGATGGAGGCCGTGGATGGGTCAAAGTCAGGGGTCCATGGCTTCATGGACAGCCCTGCTCTGCCCCAGAACCACGGCCCGGAGCTAGAAACTCTGAATCTATCATCATTGGAATCAAAAATAGCCACGAAGAAACCCTTGGCACAAGGGCAAGCAACAACCTCACCATCAACAAGAGGAGACCAAGCAGAAGAGATCCAGGATCGGAGATCTGCCAGGCTAGGCCAGAAGCCATTGAATCTGCAAACCAAAGAAGTCTTGCTTAACTCAGAAGCAAACTCCAGGGCTTCATCCGGCATCTGGATGGAGATCACTGGGGCTTCCGGAATGGCAGCGGGCAAAACAGAGGACTCCCCCCGACTAGAGGGCACTTCTTTGAAAGAAGGGAAGACCCTTCGTTGAGAGGCCACGTCCTTGAGAGAAAGGTTGCCAAGAGAGGAAACCAGATCTGGAGGAGGAGGGCCGGCGCTGATCGGGACAGCCACGGAGTTCATGGCGGCTGCAACAACAAGCGGAGGGCGAGCTGCAGGCCGCAAGGGAGATCTGGAGGGTGATCTGGAGGCGGATGGCGAACTGGAGGGCGATTTGGAGGCCGCCATGGCAGAGGCAACGCTCAGATGAGCCGCGAGGGTGGACTAGAGGCCGTGAGAGTGTTGGAGGGGCGGCAGGAGGCCGAAGCCCTCAGCAAAACCTAGACGCGAGCTTCAGAAACGTCGCCCAGCCCCGATGCTCCTTTTTTAAGTGTACACTTATAACCACTTATGAGGATGTGTACTTTTTTAGCTGAAGTTGTTTTTACTTTGGTTGGGTGCTTGATTCTAGATGCTCATGTTGTAGAGCACTCTATGGTTATTGACTGGTTATAATACTCAGTATCATTGTTTTGTATATCGTTACTTTTGATTCAATAAATATAAAAAAAAACTACTCATTTCTTTTCAAGGGGGATTGGATACCTATGTAGAGTTTTAGTTCTTGACGCGTTTCGGACTGCATAGTTGAGTCCATCTTCAGGAGAAAACATATCTCAATTAAAAGCTGCACGGATTTTTACATTATTTATATTGCTGTGTTATGATCTTCAGTTTAATTTTTGAGAGCCGACTTTAATTCATTAATGTGTCAATGTACATATAATTTTTATTAATTAAATGTATCTAAGTCAATACTCATTAATAATTAATGTGTATATGTATATTATCTAATAATTTTTATGTTTTGTAGGGAGTGAATGATCGGTTTCCATGAGTCACAAGGGGTAAGGCCATCATCCCTATTGAAGTTTCTTGGGTGTTTCTCAATCTCAATTGCTTCCCGTATGCGTCTCTTGTTGTATTTCTCCTCAATTGCTAAGACTCTTGCTTCTTCAATGCATACATGGTGGTTAGTCTTTGATGAGTGCTCAGCTACTGCTGATTTCTTAATTCTTCCATGGGTAACATCTGCACAATGCTCCTTTAACCTTGTCTGAATTGAGCGTCTTGTCTCACCTATGTATACGTCTTCACATGAGCATGGAAACGAATAAACACCTTTCCTAAGTTTTGGGTTGATGGGGTCTTTTGTTTTGTCTAGCAAATTTCTTAGGGAGTTTGGAGGGCAAAATATTGTCTTGATCTTCTTCTTCTTCAAAACTTTGGCAATTTTATCAGTTGTACCTTGGATATATGGGAGAAAAGTTCTTCCTCGGTCTTCTTGTTCATTATTACGATTTTTAGTTTCCATACTTCTTGCCCTTCTGAAAGCTTTGTTGATATCTTTTTTATCATAACCATTTTTTTGGAGGGTTATCTCAAGGTGTTTCAATTCCTCATCAAGGTGTTCTTTATCGGAGATTCTGACAGCTCGTGTGGCGAGTGTGTGTAATATTCCTAGTTTTTGTGAAGGGTGATGGTGTAAGTTGGCATGTAAGTATGTGTCTATATGGGTTTTCTTACGATACACCTGGTGGGCTAAGGAACCGTCTTCTTTCTTAGTGATCAGAACATCAAGAAAAGGAAGGGAGTTGTTTTCTTGGATTTCCATGGTAAACTTTATGTGTTGAGATTGATTGTTCATGTGCCTTGGGAAGTCATCTAATTTCTCCCTGCCATGTGGCCAAAAGAAATTGGTATCATCCACAAATCATTTCCACTCTTTTGGTTTAAGCGGGTAAGAATCTAAGGCTTTTTTCTCAAAGTGTTCCATGTACAGGTTGGCTATCACTGGGGAAAGGGGGGAACCCATTGCGACCCCACTAGTTTGCTCGTACATTTCTCCACAAAAGGTGAAATAGGTAGATTTTAAACAACTTTTTACTAGGTTGGTTATTTTTTACTAGTTATCTCCTCCACTACCTTGATTGCTTCTTCCAGAGGAATTTTTGTGTAGAGTTGGGTTACAACAAAACTTACAAGCATATCATTATCATCAACTTTGAGGTCCCTAATGTTTTCCACAAAATGTGTTGAATCTTTAATGTATGAAAATGTGTGGCCAACCAATGGTTTTAGGGTTTTTGCTAGGTATTTGGCTAGATTATACGTTGGTGACCCGTCATAAATTCTAGTACTTATTTCTTATTTAAAAAACCTTTTACAATTCTATTATGCAACCTCATCAACTTATCAACAGCCTTAAAAGACCTAGAAGTTCTCGTTGGCCGACTCTCCTCTACATTTCTTCAAGACTCCTGTTACAGGCATGGAATTTGACATCCCAAAGGACGTATTTTTCAAATTTGAACGTATTTGACATGTAAAATTACTGGTCACACGTTAATGTCTACTTGTATGGGAAAATGAGAACCGTCAAATTGACTTCTGGTTTTGTCCATAACCCGTCATAAATTCTAGTACTTTCGCACTTGGCAAGGTCTGATAGGGTTTTTATAGTCGAGGTGAAATAATATGGTACCATAATATGTTGGATTTAATGCTTCGAAGTGTGGTCGTTGAGTTTGGTAGCTATAAGCAATACTAAGTAGGCTGCGAGTTTAAGACTCAACTCCGAAGTGTTACTCATTTCGAAGAGCAGCCCACCTACAGAACCTCAAATCAATGAAAATATCGTTAACTATATGATCTGTACAAACAAAACCAATCGAGTATGCTCGACCATCGCAAGATAGCACCATGAAATTTACAAGGATACTCAAAATCATGGTGTGTACTATGCTTGCGAAGATGGTTTTTAGAATAATCATCTTATATAAAAATGCAAAGCAATTTTACATTCATGAATTTGCATAGAACGTAAAGTAAAAGAGATGAAAAATACAAAACCATCATCAAATTTCTTTTTGACGGGATTAATAAATTTGAAATTAAAGGCAGTTATCTAGTGTGACGCAGCCTTAGGTTCCATTATTGTATTGTATTGATTACATGTTGTGAAACCGACAGGCTTGTATTGATTGCACGCTGTAAAAGTAAAGAAACCTGCACATTTGAAAAACAATAATAAATGCAAAGTAATGTATGTACGTCCGAAAATGAATTCGCTGGCCAGACAAATACAAGCATTTCATTTTTCCGAGCCGAAAGTCTATTCCCACAGGTGCCTTTCATTGCCTGTAATATGTTCGAGGCTTTCGTTGTCGGTAATTTTCTAGGAAAAGTAATGATGCAAGGACATTTGAACCTGGGTCGCCTGGGTGAAAACTAAGTATCCTAACCGGACTAGACGACAACGGATACAACATTTAAATAAACCAAGTAATCAATGTTAGATATTAATATCATAGTGTTTTAGTTATATTTGTTACTATATTTCTCCTACTTCAAATTTGGATCATTTATTTATTTTTCAAAGTAAAAAAAACTACAACGACGTAGGTTAGCTTGGTTTTGGTACAATCTTAAGACCTTAATCTATGGCGACATCTTTATGTTTAGACAAAACTTATTTATTTAAAATAGCTTGCTAGTTGTGCATAAAAATGTAGAGATTCACTCTAACCAAATGTCATTACATTTTCAACCATTAACCTGTTTATTTACATTTAAAGGTGTACTCTCAACCAATTAAAATTTGTTTTAGGCCATACTCTAAAACCAAAAGATGGTTTCAACATATATTTATCTATAAATTATCTTATATCTTTATATAGTTATCAATGAAGCTCTCGAAGAAAGGCCATGTGGGAATCATATATCTAATTAGAATAGGCAATCTTTTGCTTAAAATGTTTTAGATAGTGAAAAGTAAATGGTTGAGAATCTAGATGACTATACTATTGGAATTTCCAAATAACTTATGACCAAAAAAACAATTAAAGATACCATTTATCAAGATTGCACCATTTATTAAAGCAACCCCATGGGGGGTTTTGAAATGTTCCCATCCATGCCTAGGTCTTGCGTACTCATTTTCCTCCCAAATATATTCTAGATAAACAAATTGTGGTCTACATTCATGGTTCAATGGAAGGTTAGTATTTTAACAAGGGAAAAAATAACCTTTTCTCATATTGGATACTTATGTTCTTGTAAATTTTTTCTATTATGTATTCTACATTATCTTCATTGTTTCTTTAGCCTTATCATTTTTAACTTTAAGTTGCATATGATGGTCACCACTAACTCTCTTAGATTGTCTTGCTCAAAGAAAGGTGTTTCGATACAGCGAAAACAAAACAACAAAAGCCATACAGAAAACTTAAAGCATGATTGATTCCAAGCACTATTTACTGTCTTCTTGAAGCTCCGACTAAGCTACCAACGCGACGATTTTCCCCGATGGCAATCGTCGCGCCGACACTCCGGCCACCGTCCGAGCTTTCCATTTCCATCGCCGGTCCTCGTTCAATTGCCGTCCTCGCTGCCCCGTTCGTTCCCTTTCCGTTTCCGTCACTTACATTGCCGTCTCCCTCCGTCCGTTGCCATCCATGAAATTAATTCGCCACGGACCCGCGTCTCTCCTCTTGACTATTCGGAATTCAAACCTCCCGCTGGAATTACTGTTCTGCCTCTTCTCAGTTCTGATTCTGTTGTTCACTGTAAACTCAATCGACCACTTTTTCCATCCAAACGCTTCAATGTCTTGCTATTCGGTGAGATTACCCGCTATTACATTCAATTGCTCGGATTCAAGTGACCAGGAGCTGAGAAGAAGGGGGCGGCTTTGGGATTCAAGTGACTCGCGTTGGTAGCTTACTCCATTCACATGGGCTCAGGCAATGTGTACCCCCCAATCATAAAAGCAACCGGAGGATCAAAATGGTTTACGTATATAACTCTGTCCACAAATGAAAGGAGATATTTCCATGAATACTTCCAACCTTTCCACGAGCGCGTGGCCACTGGAGGACCTTGTCTTCACAATTCATTTGCATAATATATTTGTTTTCTAACCGAACGGTAGGCGAAAGTTCTCGTGATTCTCATCGGTAGTGTAGCACGCTTATAAAATGGGGAAGGACGACCTCTGGTCTACAAACTACTGACAGACCAGCCGTATTTGCAGGGTTATAATGTCCAGTCTGGTGTTTATGTTTCCCCAATTTTCAAAATTTGCTTCGAAAAATTTACAAGAAGGAAGGCGTGGAGATTCGAAACCTGGGCAGAAGCTGCGCATCTTGAGCAGGCCTCCTGCTTTGCTGTTCAAGCTTGACCTGCTAGAAGTGAAATTGTCATGCAGGATCCTTTTGCTTCAAAAGGGCCACTAGTCCTAATCTAAGGCTCTACCGTTTAATGTGTTCAATTCAAACAACCTTCGCATGGATTCAGCCATGCGATAGGTGGGAGTATAAAATGGGTTTCTTCTTCCCCCAACGGGAGATACTGTTCTCCGAAGTGATATCGTTTTGAGCTGGCAAAGTCCAGGTCTCAAATATATCTCTCTTTACTAGGCACGCCTATTCTCAATATGGCTAATATTTTCTTTTGATTTTCTATTGCCGTTGTTGGTTTTGCTCATGGGGGTCGTAGCCATTTTGGGCACTCTTAAATCCACCTCTGATTCCATTCAAACAATTTTTGTATCGATCCAGCTATATGAGTCAGGTGTATAGAATGTGTTCCCCTTTATAGATATCGTTCTCTGAAATGATATTGTTTCGAGCTGGCAAAGTTTAGGTTTCAAATGCATCTCTCCTTACCAGGCTCCCTTGTTCTCACCATGGATAAGTCTGTTGTCAAGTTTAATTTATGGTTGCTTATCGTTTTGCTTATTGGGCTTGTTGTGGCTTGGGGAACTATTTAAAATCAACCTCCTCAAACGGATGCAACAAAGTTGTTGGGAGAGATGTTGGATGGTAAATGCCCATAAGTTTGCCTATCTTGAAGAGAGGGCAGGCCCTCCTGTATGTGCATCAGGATCACTAATTTTTGGAGATGTGCTTTTTGTTTGATTTGTGATCTGGTGTACAACGCTTGTAGATTCTTTTTTTGGTCAGTGCTTTTGTTGGATTCATCATTCAGGATCTATGTTCTTAGACCCTGTTTGGTCTTTTACCCAACAGGACTTACGTATTTCAGTAGTGTTTTTTTTATCTAGAAGCTCTGTTATAAGATCATCTCATTGAGCAACATTTTCTGTTGTTATTAGCTGTTTTAAAGCATCTCCTTCATCCTGCAATAGATTGTTGTTTGATATTTTGCAAGTCTAACTGCCCAATTGACATTTTGTGAGCTAGTTTCAATTATAGAAAATCTTTACTCTTTTAAGGTCTTGTAGTTTTGGTGGGGTTTGAAGAAAGATGGTCGACAGACTTCCAATTTTTTACAAGTAAAAAAACATACAAAAAGAAGATTTCCAGGGATCCTTGTTTCATTTTTCAAGAAGAATATTAAAGTGCTTTTGTTTTGCTAGGTTAATGGTGTATTACAAACATAGCAAAGAATTTTTGTTGGGTTGTGTTCTGATAATTTTGTACATGTCGAATATGAACTTTGTGATGATATCCTTTGGATAGATATCTAATTTTTAAGTTCCTACTTTTGTGGATTTGCCAAATTGCATAAAAGAATCAGGATATCAAATTTTTAAAGGTGAACTATGAAGAAAACAAGTCTATGTGCTACAGTTTGTGCATCCATGTTTTACCCTTTTTTCACTTCTATAGAGGGGCACAAGGATGCCTTTGTAGCTTCACTTGTACTAATGCAACAGTAAGTCTATTTTCTTGTTCTGTTGCGTTAGTATTGACATTGTTTCTTTAATGATATCTTCTTATCTTCAACAAGTTCCTTTTACATATTTTTGGTGTGCAATGATATGAAGATAAAGAAGTTCAGGGATGCCCTTGAGAAACACAACACTCCAAGGTGTAGTATTGGACCTCCCAAAGGATTGGGAGATGATGAGCTATTGGCCTTGTCAAAAAACAAATCCCTATCTTTCCACATGCCAGCACTGGTTGAAACTCCCAAAAAAGAGGTATCATTTGTCGTTGGATCTAATCAGAAGGCAGAAGATTTGGCACTTGTTCCTCCTGACAAGAATCCAGATGATATGGCACCTGTAGGACTGAGCCACAAGTCAGATCAACCCTCTCTTGTGGGCTCAAGCAGATGATTCTCTTTCAATGATTTCCATACATACATCCATTTTCTTGTACATCTTATAGAGCTCATGTAGTGCACTTTTGCATTTGTGTATATTCTCCTTTTATCTTCGAACCATTGTCCATATCCCTGCGTGGGAGGCTTCATTTTTATTGAACTCCTTAGATGGTTAAGGTTTCATTTTTATTGAAACCCTCACATGGTTTTTAGGCAGCTAGTTTAGATTTTTATATTTTATTGAGAAAACCTATCTACCCGTTTTTCCCCTTTTTTATATAGTCATTTGTGGATATATTTGTATTTAATCCATCAGGCATTACTTGGTTGTGGATATATCTGTATTATATCCTGACTGTGGATATATCTGTACTAAATCCATCCGGCATTACTCGACTGAAGATCGATTTTGGTATCGCCCTGATTTTTATTGCAAGGCATGCGGTATTAAAACCTATTTTTTCTGAAGGTGGCATTGGGATTCAAGATAGGGTTTTTTTTAGTCCGACCATCTCCCATTTCAGAACCTGCTTTAGTCTTTTGGTAAAAGTATCTATGTACAAATAATTTTTTACGTTGTGTAATTTTGTATTGATAGCAATGCAATTCTGCAATGCCAATCATGGATTTCAACTAATATATTAATAAGAGTATTTGGTGTGTACATGGTGTGTATATGGTATGTTTATATGGTGTGTACATGGTGTGTATATAGTATGTTTATATGGTGTGTACATGTTGGCCTCTAATGCGGATATAGTCATGCCTAAAATCAACAAGAAATAATGGCTTTTGCTTGTCTCAAAATTTCAGCACTAACTAACAAAACTGTAATTATTTAGTTAGGTTTGATATGTTCACAATGAGGACATGCATCCTTTGTGAAATTTGTGTAGAATAAATCCTTTAAACAACCTGGATAAATTGGATAGTAAGGAAAGCCCGGATCTTGAAGGGGACCTTGTAAGATCTCATATTGTGTAATGGATTTAGCTTTCCTATTTCAACGTCAACAAAACTTTATTTATTGTCGCCTAAATTTAGAGAGGAGTTACAAGGCATTGATAAAAACATTATCCTGTTATAATATCCATAACTAATCCCTCCAAATTGACCATGGATGGAATGTGTAGATTAAACATGTACAAGTCCTCTGTTAAAACAACTTTTAAATTTCTTGGACCATTGCATGGTGTAAGTTGGTCCAAATTCTTCTGAAAATGATCTCAATTCTTTCACACGAGTAAGAGTAGAGAACCAACAATTTCTAAGGCTTCCCAGGAGCATCCCAGCCTCTTCCTAGCATAAGAGAACCAACAATTTCTAAGGCTTGCAGAATGACCAAAACAAAATTGAGAAGGAAACTGCCCTTAATTTTGTATACTTGTTTTAGAAATCCAATATTTATGCGTGGAGCAAAATGTTGGACAATTTTGCAAATTTTCCCTATCTCATCAACATTTTTCGGCATGATTTTGATGGAATTAGGTAAAAAATTTGAAGAAATTTTCAAAATCTCAAAAAAAGGTTTAAACTTGTATAATCTAGGTTTTCTAGGGTTTTTTGAGGGTGCTGAATCCATGAATGTATTCAGAAGAACAATCTGATCTCAAAATACAAATTTATTAAAAAACCCTAAAAAAATACCGACACTCACTGGATGAACAAAATTGTTGAATTTTTAAACTTATCTGAAACCTAAAATATAAATAAAAGTATTGAATAGCTTGGCTCAGCAAAGCAATGCGCAATCCATTAATACCTGCAATTTAATACATGGAACACCTAATCATGTTTTATTCTCTCGAAAAGAATGCACAGATATAACATGAAATCAAGGAAAGGCATCCAATACTTTTGAAAATTTATGAAAATCTTCTCTATTATACAAAATGAAAAGTAGAGTGAAACCAAAAGAAAGCATAATAAACATGAAGATTGTGATAGATTTTACTAAACATTGTAAATTGTAATTTACCCATCAAGAGGGAGGCCTCTAAACATCCAAGTTTTTGCTTTGCATTGATGTTTTTGCAAGACCACTCCCATTCACTTTAAATGTTACTCCCTCTGAAATAGTGGATAATCTTGTACTTCTCACATATTGCCCAGGTCTATTAAGCCAAGGGATCTTATGCGTGAACTGAATTTTGACATATTCCGAAGCATTAATAACTAAAACACAAAGATAGCGTGTATTTAAATTAACCTTAATCAAGACCAAAGTTGAAGCATTGGAAAAAAAAATCGTCTTTGTTTTTATGCTTAGTCCACCTTGTCATGATATCCTAAATTTTTATAAGTGAACCATCCACTCTAAGAAATTGAGACAAGATGTATTTTTCTCTTCCCCATAGAAACATTAGTGAGACAAGGTGATTGAAAATTACAAAGGCTCATGTGTTAGGATTGTGAGACAAGATGTATTCTTCTCTTCCCCATAGAGAACTTAGTGAGACAAGTTGATTGGAAATTACAAAGGCTTGTGTGTTAGGATTGTGGGAGTATGTAGAAAAGTGGTTATAGGTGGGGGAAGGCCATTGAAAGGAATGATGGAGAAATGGTAAGGAATGATGATCTTTCTAATGTAGATTGACTAGGTGAGCTATTTATAGTGACAGGGCATAAGGATATTCATTAAAGCAAGAATTGGAGGACATATTTTTTCATGTTATAAAATCTTTTTATTTTTGTCTTTGTTCACTCTTCCAACTATCCTCATCACCATCCTAATAAATGAGACCTTGACACATTGTTGGTGGCACTACAAGGAATAATGTTCTTATTATTATTAGGAGGGGTATTGTTTTTTATCTTCATGGGTGGTGGATGAGAAGAACCTAGATCCATTTTACTAGAATGACTATGTGTGGTTAATTTTCTTCTTTGATCATCTTTAGCATAATGGTCTAACCTTGGTATGCAAAATTAACATTAAGAAAATTCAAATATCTTGGCTGTTGAATAAGCAATCTATTTCCATCCCATACCAATAAATTGAGAGAATTTTTGGGTAGATCAACTTCTACACAAACACACGGGCTTTCCTTGTAGGCCTATATATTTAACACCTCAAATATCTCTACTATTTGTTTGACATAAGGTTTGATGCAACCCTAAAACACACAACCCCCAATATCAATAAATAAACAACCAAAAATTTACCATTAGGAGCTTACTTAATGCAATATGAAGATAATTAAATACGCAATTCAACAAGTAGACAAATAAATCACAATTTCAACTATTTTTACTCTACTGGAATAAATTCATTTCATAAACTAAACCACTGAGCATTGTCTGCAACATAAATTAACATATTTTGCCAGGGGGCCATTCAACAATCCTGTATTCTTCAGTCTGGTTATGCTCTCTCTATTTCCTTATTTGACAGTGATTTTAGTTATTTCTGAATTTAATAGGTTACCCCTATAATAAAATACGCAAATTCACAGTGATATGTAAAATTGATAGAGAAGAGAGATAATACAAATACTCAATGTAGGAAAGGAGACACAAAAGTAATGTCCCATGAGAGAAACAATGTGTTTGGTCACCAATATTATATAACTGAAAAGAAGTGATTTAATTATAACGACAATGAATCTCCAAATGTTTTTTCTGCTCATGAAGCATTGGATTCATTTCCGTATATATTATATTTCTTGCCGACAATGAATCTCCACATCCTTGATTACATTTTAGCCTTTTTTAACTGCTTATGTTTAAATTTTATCAACTGCATACCTTTCAGGGTCTTAAGTTGCACTTTCTTGTTGTTGAACTTGTGTTAACTCCATTACATGGCAGATTGAAAGTTTCTGTAGACATTATGGTGACTTCATGGTTGCATGTCATGCCAATTTTTTTGCTTTTTTCATGAATATTTGCTTACCCTTAGGCTGCAGGTCATGTCACCAGAATAGAAGAAAGTATGCTTTCCCAATGTTAGTGGACTGCTGAATGACATGGAAAAAATAATATGTGCTCACCAATACCACCAGTTTTACAGAAACCCTTATGATATTTAGCAACTGGAATTTCCAGAATGTACAGACAACTTTACTGAATTTGTTTTATGTACAGAAATTAAGATCTTTAAATGTACAACAATTAAGATCTTTACGTGGGTGAATAACAGCCTTAAAAAGCACATTTCAGACCTTAAAACAACATAAGAAACAAAGCTGGACAATTTTGAATATTTCTGGGTATATTGTAGCCCTAAAAAGGTAATGAACAACCACCTTAATGATTAGATCTGGTAGGAGAACATTGTAGCGGCCACAAACCTACATCATCCTCTTGCATTAGGGAAACTACAGCATCACTTTGAAGTCATGGAAGTCAGCCTTTGGATAGAAATTAATAGGTCTCTGACCTGTTTGGAGCGTTGCCTTTATGGATTCTGTGGAATTGTTGAACCAACAGTCATATAATCAAAGCTATGGGAGAGCCTATTGATGAAAAAGTCCCTCCTTTGGGTGCCTTTCTTCTGCATTACCCTTGTATGGATGGTCCATTCAAGCCCAGTCACAGGGGCAGTCAACCTTATGGAGCAGAGCTCAGCTATAGGGAGACCTATTTCACACGTTCCTCATGTGGGGTACTTTCATGGTTTGATTGAGTAATGCAGCTGTGGAGCTATAAATCTTGGAGAGAATTCAGCTGTTTGAGCCCTATTGGCATCTATGTTGAAGAGGTCAACTCAGAGATGATGCAGCCGACCCTCTAAAAATGAATTTTCAAATACTTATTGCCTCAATATTCACCATACTCATTAGTCCCACATACAAAATAGAGGCCTAGTTGGGAGATAAAAGTAACACAACATCCAAGAAAGATAAGGAGACACAATACACCTCAGATCCTTGGTGCTGATTTTATGGAAGTAATTGGTGACTCATCTTTGAATTTGGTTGTTGTTCCATGCTCACTCGAACAAAGACTTCAATTCTTGGTTGTTTTTAGCGTCCTCTTGCAATTTTATGATCTCCTGTCAGAGGGACAATCTCCAAAGGGATAATGGCCATCTCCACACTCTGTTCTTTCTCCTTCATCGATTTATCCATTTCTTCTTCCATCTATCTTATCTGTGCATTTTGTTCCATTATAAGTTTCAGAATCTCCTCTTTGTGACCTTCAGTTTTAGCCACCTCTTTTGCTTGTGAATCCTCTGTGGCTGGAAGCTTCAGCTACTTCCAGAATTGGGTGAAGGTGTTACTTTTGAGAACGTCATTCCTTTGCTTAATTTGCTTATATTTGTAAAAAATGTTTGACTCTATTTGTCCATGAGCTGATATCAACTAAAAAAATATGAATGCTATCTTTGTCTCTCAAATGTTGTCCTGCAAAAAGTTCATGGACAATTATATTTAATATATATACAAATTACAGAGTTATAAAATTAAAAAAAAAGGCCCTTTAAAGAGGCCTTTGAGAGGAGTAACTGTTCAAAACACAACTAGCGACCGTCAAACCCAAAAATACAAAAACACCAAATATGATTTTCTTATAAACTTTGATATTGGAAGAACATTTGAAATATGACCTACCAAAACTAGAAAGCTTCTCTGTCATTTCACTCGTTGTCATCCTCAACTTCTTCTAAGTCAAACTCCCAGAACTCTCTCCACCTTATGATATCTTGACCAACAATGTTTGGCCTTATTCATGAGGGGGGTAGTTGGAATCTTGACCAACAAATTTCCTGTGCAGAGAAACATTAAAAGATCTATGGTATCAAAAAGTGTTTGGAAGAAAAGTTTAATTGACAGAGCCGGATCCACTTTTGCTAATGTAAAAAATATAACTCAAAATGAAGTTCTTGGTGCAAAGTAGAGTCTTAATAGAGTATGTGACAAAATAAGGAAATGGTATAAAGGAAGGAAGTTTGGTTCCAAGTTTTCAAAATCTCACAAGGTGGATTTGTACCATTTTGATCTATGAAATTTTGAACTTGTATCTGGATAAAAACCATTGAACTAAGACTAGTTATCAAATGTTTAGTACATTGTTTTTCCGTACTCTCTTGTCTTTGCTGGGAATACTAGTTAAAACGGAAAAGGAGAGTGAAAATAAATTTTCCTGGCCTAGAGGGCACTTATAGAAATAGATAGTGAAGGGTTGAAGATTTTTTCCATAAGTTCTTACTGGGGCACAACTCAGACTGATATGAATAGTCTAATCATCAACTCTAACTAATTTTAAATCTAGGACTCAATCCATTGATCTGTATGTATCCAATACTATTCTAGGAGGGAGTGGCTAGATTGGCTCCTCATCCCTTGTATCTTTTGAGTATTATATGCCCCTTGAGATACAAGATGTGGTTTTGATAATGGATTTTTATCAAGCAGCAGGTTGTGAGGCATAAGGAGTTTTGATGATGAGACTATCTACATAGAATGGTCAAGTCTTATGTTAAGGTTTATCTTGTCCTTTGATAAATATTGATTTTCAATGGTGAAATAATGAATGTTGAAACGAAACTTATTGGAACATCCCATCCTAATAATTTCTGTGATGGGACATACCGATCAATTCTTTTGTTATTGGTGTACTCTGTTTTTTAGTGTTGGAAATTGTCATTTATTGATCTTGTTCCTAAATAACCCATTGATAGAAATGTTCTAGAATGCATTGCAACACTGTCTCCACAACATTTTTGTGTCTCACGAGTCCAAAGTAATTGGTATTTGCTTCCATTGTGACAAACTTGTCCCTGCTATTAATGTATTTAAAATCAAGTCTTGGAGTTTTCAATTATGACTTTTGAAGTAGAGGGCCCTTGCATATCTAGATATAAATTGAAGCAACCCAACCAGGCAGGGCAGAGTTCCAGGCAGGGCAGAGTTCCATGCGAGGCAAAGTTCTAGTCGGGGCAAAGATCCATGCAGGGCAGAGTTCCAGACGGGGCAGAGTTCCAGGTGGGCATGGTTTCAGGCAGGGCAAAGTTCTAGCCGAGGAAAAGTTCCAGATGGGGCAGAGTTCTAGGCGAGCATACTTTTAGGCGGGGCAAAGTTCTAGCTAAGGTAGAGTTCCAACCGGGGCACAGTTCCAGGCGGGGTAGAGTTCCATGCGTGGCAAAGCTCCAACCGAGTCAGAGTTCTAGTTGGTGCAGAGTTCTAGGCGGGGCAGAGTTCTTACAGCTCAAAGGTCATGACAAGGCACCATAATGAGTATTTGTGCACCAAGAATGGGTCTTAATCCCTTGATCAAGGTTGAGAGAGGAAATCAAGGGACTTATATGCCAAATGAAGCTTCTTGGGCTAATGGGCCACGATGAAGGCCTTAAATCAACACATATGTTGTAGATTGGATCATTGACCTTTGAATGGGATATAGGTGCCATTAGAAGGTTTTGCACAATAGAGATTTGTCTAAGGAAACCACATAATCCCTCTAGAGCAAACCTTTGGCCTTTGAGTGGGATACGGTTGCCATTAGGACATTTTATACGCCAATGATAGGTTTCAGGGCTTTGACAATGCTAGGGAAGGAAATCAAGGGCTATAGGATTTCATTGAAGCTTTTAGGGTTAATGGGCCATGAATGAGGTTTCAAACCACCATATAAGTGAAACAAGATAGAGATCAACGAACCAAATAGATCAACCAAATACCAAGAAGAAATTTACAAAATAGAAACTCAAGCATTTCCATTATGCCATCAAATACATGTCTAGAACTTTTCCCTAGTTGAAACTTTGCCCTGGCTGGAACTATTCCCCGGTTGGAACTTTGACCCAGTTGAAACTTTGCCCATTCAACATTACCAATGTAGAATTGCTAGATCAATAAATCTCTATAGGAAGTGCTTTCGACAATGCCTGAACTTTATTGGAAGGAACAAGAACCTCACAGGAACCCTTCCCTTGTTGGAGCTCTAGAACTCTGCTCTAGTTGGAACTCTGCCCCAACTGGAACTCTGCCTCGGCTGGAACTCTACCCTGCTGAAACTTTGCCTCAGTTGGAACTTTTCCCCGCTGGAACTATGCTTCGACTGGAACTATGCCCTCGGATGGAACTCTACCCCAACTGGAACTATGCCCTGAATGGAACTGTTCCCCGGTTGGAACCTTTCCCCGATTGGAATTGTGCCCCGGTTGGAACTTTGCCCAGGATGGAACTTTGCCCGGGTTGGAACTCTTCCCGAGGTGGAATTTTTCTCGGGCTGGAACTTTTCCGCCCTGGAACTTTGCCCCGCTTGTTGGAACCCCGCCACTTGTTGGAACTCTGCCTTGTTGGAACTCTACCCTGGCTGGAAATATGCCCCGGTTGGAACTTTGCCCCAGCTGGAACTTTGACCCGGCTAGAAATCTGCCCAGGCTGGAACATTGCCCCACTCAAACTCTACTTCGATTAGAAATCTGCGCAGCTGGAACTTTGCTCCAACTGGAAACCTGCCCCTGAAATTGTATGTTTGCGTTGTTGAACTTGCCTTCTTTACAAAGGCCATTTACAAGTACATTGTATGTGACAACATTAGGGCTAACAATTGTTAAAGTTCATGCAGATGCGAGACCCATTCTCAAGTATGCCTTTGAGCATGGAAATTAATCATGCACATAACAATTGATTTGGTGAAGTTTGGCTTTATTCCTGCTAGAATTTATCCCATTTGTATAAAGAGCTTTCTGTTCTGTTCAACCTCTGGCTTGAATACACAGAGAACTCAACTTGTTCTAACAACTGAATATGTTAGTGGTTGGAAAACTCTTAGATGTAGAAAGCTCTACTTAAGAGTTAAAAACAACAGATGTTGACAGTTTATAGGGATAGTTTGGAAGCCAAGGTTCAAATAGACTGAAATCTCACCAAGTATTTCATCTAGTTGTAGGTGGAGGTGGAATTAGAGGCTTTGATGCCTAGATTGAAAGGTTTGAAAGGTGAATTATTGCTGATAAAGTTTTCTCCTGATTGAAAGTGTTTAACTAAATTGACATTTTTTTTTGGTGTCTTTGTCCTAGTGCTTGCATTTTGTCACCCAAGGGACATCAATAAAATTTTGATTTTTAATTTCTGATTTCAGAAGTATCCATGTGAAACAGACAAAAGAAGGGTAGTGGTATAAGTGTGTGTGACAAGTATATTTATTTGGTGTATTTATATATGTTGAAGAATATTGTCCATTGCTTTGGAAAATTAGAAAATTGTAGGTCTCCAAGACTATACTGTTGGAAAGATTAGTATGAACTAAGGTGTGAGGATCTGTTAAGAAATATGCCATGTTTGTTGAAGTTTCTAGCTTGATGCAGGTCCAGGATCTTGTTAAGAGAGAACAAAAAAATAAAATTGCATATTCAAAGGGACATCTAATATGACAATATTGGCCCTGAATATCAAGAATGACCCATGCACGTATTCAAAATTAACAAAAAAATGGGGAAGGAAAGAAGGAAAGAGAAAAGCATATCCCTTGAGAAGAGTTTAGTTTCATGCTTAAGAATTGCATGCCTGGCCACTTGTGAACAGGATATTATTCATAGGAGGATGTGAACAGCTTTGCTTAATGCCACATTGCCAAGGACTAAATGCTTAGCCACTCAAACATAGGATATAGTTTATAGGATTCGTGGGTAGTAGTTAGTTTCATGCTATATCTCAAAGAAATATGGGTAGCAGTTAGTTACATGCCTATGCATATGATTTGTTATAAAAGAGACTAATATTATCCTAATCATGGATTTTGGATACCGCCTGGATTTCTATTGAAAGTTGAAACTTATGGGAAACAATCAGATTCTAAGTTTTAGACAGTGTGAAACAAGGACGCCATAGTCTGTTTCATCTCATGCAGGTATGCTAGTAGGATCTCCACTTTCAAGCGAATACAAGGGATGGAATCATGGAACACAGAATGTCAAACAACATATATAAATAGAGTGGGTATGAATTTGATATACCATATTATTATAATCATTGCGACAGTTTTCCATCTAGCATACCCACTAGCCAAACAAAGATACTTTGAGAAAAGAGTCCACCCATGTACAAACAGGACATGCATGCCACAAAAGGAAAAGCTTCAAACCCCTGTGAAGCTCTGATAACTTTGGCTCAATTTCCAAACTGTTGTGCTTTTGCCAAGTCATTCTCAGAAAGCAAAACCATCATAATAAATCGTAATAAAATATATTTATTTAAAATATCAATACTGCAATATCATTAGGGCACAAAGGAATCGAACCTTCAACCTCCTGCTTGTAAAGCAGACGCTCTTCCATTGAGCTAGAACCCCTTAAGAATTGGGGAAATGAACAATATTAACGCCAAGATTGCATCATTTGTAATTCTAAGAAACTAATACTCCCAACATTGTTTCTGACTCAGGAGACCTAAGAAAGTAGTCTAAATGGATCTGTCCTTATTTAGATATTTGGACAATAACATATTTTTAAAACATTAAAATATAAAATTCTTAGGCTAGAGTAGATAACAGAAACATAAATAACCATTTGATTATGGCATTTCTTAATTCCAACTACATATTCATAATGCTACTATACCTTTTGTATAATGCATACTTTCCTATTACCAGATCCCAGTGTTGTTTCAAGGTATTCCTAGCCACTGGATTATTGCATAGTGAATAGCTAGTGATAAAGGGCAGAGATTAGTCGAGTCTTTGTGCTGGTGGCAATTAACTTTGGAGGGAATTTCTCCAGGGTCTATGATTATTCATAATTGCAGTCATGAAGGCATCTTCAAAGTCCACCCAGGTGGGGTAAGGTTCCAGGCAGGGCAAGGTTCTAGCCGAGGAAAAGTTCTAGCCGGGGTAGAGTTTCAGCCGGGGCAGAGTTCTAGTCGGGGTAGAGTTCCAACCAAGAGGAGAGTTCCAGCCTAGGGTGGAATTCTAGCTGAGGGCAGAGTTCCTGCTGGGGGCACATTGTCCCTCATAGGAACCCTGCCTCAATTGGAACTCTACCCTGATTGGAACTCTGCCCCGATTGGAACCCTTCCTTGGTTGGAATCCTACCCCGATTGGAACCCTGCCCCGCCTGGAACTCTGCCCTACTGGAACTCTGCTCCAGCTGGAAATTTACCCCGCTGGAACTCTGCTCCAATTGGAACTCTGCCCTTGGCTGGATTTTCTCAATACTAATTACTGTCAAATGATATATCCAATGTAAGAGAAAAAATACTTTCTCCTTCTCAAGAGGAGAGGAAATTATAGGAAAGGCAACATCCACTGGTATTAGAAATGGAATATCGACAACTCCAAGATCATTTATGACAAATGAATCGAGATCATCTTCCCCTTTCAATCCATAAGCACAATGCGGTGGTTTTAGTTAATCCATTGACAGGACAACGAAGCCATGTTCAGCCCATGGGTTGATTTACAATAGCTTTTCCCACTTGCTTATCGATGTCGGCACAAGTTTTGCTTTGGGACCCTTACATACAGGCTTCATTTCTTCCCAAGTTTTTGTCCAGGTGTATATGGGTTGCATGGGATAAAACAGGCTGGAACTCTACCCGGGCTAGAACCCTGCCCCGCTTGTTGGAACCCTGCCCTTATTGGAACTATGGCCTCGCTGGAACTCTGCCCCGGTTGGAACTCTGCCCTACTTGAACTTTCACCCGACTGGAGCTTTGCCCCGCTGGAACTATGCTCCAACTAGAACTCTACCCTGGTGGAACTTTTCCCTGACTGAAAACCTGCCCCTAAACTTACATGTTTGAGTTGTTGAACTTGGCTTCTTTGCAAATGCCATCTATAAGTACACTATATGTGACAACATTAGGGCTAACAACTGTTAAAGTTCATGTAGATGCGAGACCCATTCTCAAGTAGGATGGTACCATATTCAGTTAACTAGGGTGGAGTAAGACCCTATAAGGTACCCTAGGGCCCCTAGTTGTCTCCTTGCATTCTTGGTATAGGACCAAGCAGGTTGATGCCTGTAGGGTTCATGGTTTGATGTGTCCATTCTCTGCCCCGGTTGGAAGTCCTCCCCATTTGGAACTCTACCCCAGCTAGAAATTTTGCCCCGGTTGGAACTCTGCCCCGACTGGAACTTTGCCTTGGATGGAACTCTGCCCTAGATGGATCTCTGCCTGGGCTGGAACTCTGCCCAGCTGGAACTCTGCCCCGCTTGTTGGAACCCTGCCCCTGTAGGAACTCTTCCCTAGCTAGAACTCTGCCCCGGTTGGAACTCTTCCCAGTTGGAACTTTGACCTGGTAGGAAGTTTGCCCCCCTGGAACTCTGCTCTGACTAGAAATCTGCCTTGGTGGAACTTTCCCCCGACTGGAAACCTACCCCTGAACTTGCATGTTTGCATTGTTGAACTTGCCTTCTTTGCAAAGGCCATCTATAAGTACACTATATGTGACAACATTAGGGCTAACAACTATTAAAGTTCGTGTAGATGTGAGACCCATTCTCAAGTAGGATGGTACCATATTCAGTTAACTAGGGTGGAGTAAGACCCTATAAGGTACCCTAGGGACCTTAGTTGTCTCCTGGCATTCTTATTCTGGGACCAAGCAGGTTGATGCATATAGGGTTCTTGGGTTGGTGTGTCCATTCTCTGCCTCGGCTGGAAATCCTCCCTGATTGGAACTTTGCCCTGGCCAGGGCAGAGTTCCAGCTAGGGCATGCATGTCGAGGCAGAGTTCCAGTCGGGGCATGCATGCCGAGGTAGAGCTCCAGTCGGGGAAAAGTGGGAATTTGATAGGAAATGACCAAAAAATTAACTCCTCCCCTATAGCAATTTTCTACAATAACAGCCACAATCATGGTGCTGACCAGCAAATTCTTATTTTTGCATCTGTTTTTGCAAAATCATTGTGACTGGAAACAAAACAATAATTGTGGCATTCAAGCCAATCCAAATAATCTTGAAAGTGTCTAACAAACAATATGCATGCAGTCAATATACCGAGTCCCAATGTGAAAGAGCAACTAATAAATTGTTTAATATTAGCCAATTATACAAATCTGAAAAAGCTTCTGAACATCTTAGAGCTTCTTATCTAGTGAAAATGTACACATCTCTGTCAAACTCCTGCTTGTTTCCCCAAAACTGATGAACATGACATTATAGCAGATAGAAATATCCCCCATGACTTATCCAATATTATATTATTGGATCATGCCTCTATTCTCTTCCCTGACAAATGCCAGAAAACAATGTAGGTAGTCTTAATCCCATTGATTGACTTCCATGACCATGAGATTATAGAGCCCCTTCTTGAACCAGAGTCTCTAGAGAAGGATTCAGTTGACCAAGAAGTGTTAGATTCATCCCGAACCATGTCAATATCTAGATGGTTGCTGTCTAGAATGAGCAGAGTGGGGAGGAAGAATTCGACCCTATGAGAATAGTAAATTTCTACCTAAGAAATATTGGCTAGATGCAAACTCATCATATATGATATTAATGTACATTCCTTCTCCTATGTTTGAACCAGTTGTTCTTCTTTCCTCTTCTAGGAACAATTAAAGTGACGGATTGATGTTTTTGTGGCAATCACAGTCACCAGAATCTCTGCTTAATCTCCACCAACTCTTGGATTTCTTAGACCTTGTATTCTGCCTACTCCTTGGCACCTCAGGTTATGGATGTAAGTTCTTGTTGCGCATGAACAACAACTCTTGGAGATACCCCAACATCAGATTTAAGACCCATCAAGCTTCCTAAAGTAATGCTTTTTTCAAAGAAGAAGGAACCTGTTGACTGCTAATAAAAATGGAAAGGGATTAGGAATGTCTAAATATACATCTAAGTTGAAAGCAAGGGAGAAAGATAACCTACAATAAATATGTGCACCTGGGCCTTCACTAACAGGATGGAGGAAGGATAATCACTATCAGAATACCATGATTTGGGTCATGAAATAACGGTGATCAATGAGAAACATATCAATCCTCCACCTCAATCCACAAACCAAATGATGACTAGACCCTCATTACCATCACTACCCGCTCCAAATCCAAACAACAATATCAATCAAACAAATGAACCTGCATGCACTAGTAAAGTTAGTGAGTACCCAACCTACAAGTTATTCACATTGGATTGCAAAGCCACTCACCTCTAGTCGAGAAAAAATATGGTTGACACACCCTCACCTAAACAAACTGAGGAAGATAAATCTTCTTTAGAACAACTTGGTAAGAGATAGGGAGAGACACAAGCATCTACTCCAAATAAAAACCTAGTTGTACCACCATTTCAGGAGAGCGTAAACCAGATTTAGCAATAACCCCAACTATCCTTTGATATTGTTGAAGAACTTAGGCATGACTGCATAAGAAATTTGTTATGACAAGCCATTAAGGATGTCCCAATTTACAACAAAACAATTAAAGAAATATGCCTATGGAAAGTGGGAAGAAAGAATCAAGATCCCCATACCATCCACGTAATAAGGCAGTTAGCTGATCTAATGCTAGGAAGGATAATCAACCCTAAATATCATGATCCTGCGAGCCCCATTTTAATAGTCCATGTTGGTATAAATCCCATATGGAATAAGATGGTAGATTTAGGAGTGATTATCAACATCATGACAAAATAAATCATGGAAACATTAAAACTACATAATATGTTGGACCAAACACACACAATGCTCCAAATGGCCAAAGTTCAAACCATATTAAAGCTAACAAATTTCTGTTCCTCTTCCTATTTCACTGGATGCTCCATGTCATATGAATTTATAATATATTAATGCATTTGAAAACTTCCCAAGCTGCAATCAAGCTGCCAAAAATATCGGATATTTTAGTTATTATCTTTAGGAAACAACAGTAGTTCTCAAATGAGGCTTTCCCCTTCTACCAAAATAAACTTCCAAAGCATGTCACTCATATAGGCAATCTGGTGTGCCCAGGACAAATAGTGGATTTGATGTAGAAGCAAGAAGCGACCAATTATAGATATGTATACAGATAGAAAAGGAAAGACAAAAAGCAAAGCGGGCTCAATCACAAAAGATGTTGGGTCTTCAAATCCAAGAAAAGACTTACACATACATGGAAAGAAAATGGATATTCAAAACCTGCCTCAATCTCAAAATAAACTATTTTGATTCAATAACGTTTTTGTAAATGACCAAACTGTCTAATGCTTGTACAATGTATATAGCCTTCAAAAGTGGTTATTGCTTTCAACTTACGCCAATTCATTTATAAATGATGATATAATGGAATATCAAACTTACATTTTTAAATTTTTTGCAATAATGTACTCGACACGACTCAGAATCAATAATAGACTTTTGGAAGGATTTGTCACCACATAATTGCAATCTTATGTGAGATGATAAAACACTTTCCTTCCTTTCTTCAATTGAAAAATTATATCAAGAAATTATCTGTTATGATGATGTTTAGACCAAGATATCGAGTCAATCTATGCAACTGAAAAGCCAATTCCTATTGAATGATCGTAATGGCAAAAAAAGCAAAGCCTTGTCTCATGCTTTGCATAATTGTTTACTTTCTGCTCATTTATATCTAAATCCTAAAGAAACTAATTGAGGTATTTGTGAAATTTGAGCCCAAAGTAGCCAATTCCATGTAGCTATCTATAATCAATATCCAAGAAACAGCTTAAGTTGGAGATCCTTGTTACTCGACTTGCATATTTGTTCCATGCTTGAATCTGAAAATGGTTGGTAAAATAATTGAATTTACATGAAGATCATGAAAAATTAAAACCATCACAATAATCTCGACAAAGATGATTGAGATAAAAGGTTGGCTACAAATTCAGATGTCACTCAGTGAGACTGATTTGAGGCATAGACCTAAGGAATATATGAAGTATGAATATCCCATTATTGAAATCTCAAAGCACCAAGAATAACACATGAGTTTGGGTGACTATGCACATGCCTGTAAGCTCTGGAAAACATAAAATAACAATTTTCTTTTTGCAAATTTCAATTTCTTAAAAAACATGAACAGCAGGTCAAATCCTCTCTACCATGATGAACATTTCTGAAGATGTTTAAGGAACGCTTTGTTTAACTTACATTGTTAAGTCAATGTGTATCTAAACAAAGCCCCTTGATTGGATTAAGGTAGCAACGGATTGGACCAAAGTTGTAGTTGCCTCAAGTGAAGAAAGTAATTGTATGAATGTCCATAAATGAGGAATATGATGAGTAATTATACCGAAGGTTCTGGTAATTATATGAACTAGACACCCTCACCTAGAAATATGATGATGGTCGGTTTGAAACTTTCATAGTTTGCTTCAACATTCATTTTCTTGCTATCCTGCTCCAGGATTTGAAGGGATTGAAACAAACCTAACAAAGAGATTGCCTTTGCCATGTCAATAAGTTCAGACTCATTTAGTGAAACCAAAGTGACCCATGCAACATTTCAAGAAATGAGGTGGGGCATACTAGATATTTCCTCCATGATGCAAATCTTCACCAATAATAGAGAGATTCAACAACCTTAATAAAAAAGAATTTGCAACACACAAAATGACGTATTATGTACATATTTTAGAATACTTCTAACTCTAACTATTTTGGCATCTGATACAAGCTAAAACAAAAGTGTCGTCGTTTATTCTTTGGCCACTACAAATCAAAATAAATATGATGCATAAGAGAACTATTTCCCATTTGGATGCAAGTACAACGACATTAATTTCTGTAACCTTACAATTGCAAGTTGCCTCAAGGGCCAGAGGTTGTAAATTTTCATCAATCATCAACAGAGGTGTAGAGACAACATAGCTCCTAAACTAGTTTATCCATTCTGTTGTCAAGGTTTCTTCCTGTTATCTCAAATGGTCATGAAAAACATTAATTATGAATTTACTAATACTATTCTCTCCCTGGCACTATCCTAGACTGCTTAAGAGAGAATGCCTACCAAATTGAATAATATGCATGAATAATATACATTTGCAGTTGTGGCTGTTATTTCTCATGCACTGTCAAATATGTTTGCTACAATAAGGGTTTCTACATTAATACACCTGTGGATTCTTGAAACTCTGATACAAAAATTACATGTTTGGGCACCTACTTGTAAATGCCAAAAGTGGTTGCATACTTGAAAATGACTTCAATTGCAAATCTTTATTCATAGTATGAATATCAGAACTTTGACATGTAAGAAATTCAAAAATCTTGGGTTGAATTCTCATGATCTTGAGTGACTAAATTCATACAAAAGTAAATACAGAACGATGATGTTATCAAGTAAATATGAGTAAATCTTTGGTCCCAATCAGGGGTTCCATCCTCATATGCATTGAAAGTCAGCCCCTGTACCTCACTACCATTTAATATTGATACAAAGAGCTCCCCATAAGGCTAGAATTGGTTGGGAAGAGAAATGGGTTCTGTTGATACTCCACTCAAATTGGCAGTAAATAGCAGGCTTTTAGAATCTGGACTGAAGCAGACATGGTTGATCCTTTCTTTTCTTATGCCAGGCACCTTGTGCAGACCTGTTCCATCAGGATGAACCAAGTAGATGCTGAAATATCCCCCTTGTTGAGGATCATCTCTGTTAGACGAGAATGCAATCCATTCCCCATCAGGAGACCAGCTGGGCATGGTGTCAATCCAGGGGCCTTGAGTAAGGGCCCGGATTCCACCCTCCTCTCCCTGTTATGCATCCATAATATACAAATTCCTGTGCCTAGAACAACCTGACCTGAAAACCAGTTGCTATCCATCCAGGGAAAAATTAGGAAAAGCATTGTTTTTAGTTCCATCTTTGGTAAGAATCCTAACCTCAGATTTCACTTCTTATGATTTCTCCTGGCCTAAATCCTCTGGATTGAACCTGATGGATATTATATGAACTATGGTATGATCTGGGGAAGAAAGGGCCAACATATGCATATACCAGGTTTTTATGTTTCCCATTCCAAGCAACAGCAAAGGCAGGCCCCTTGAATACCTTCCACCTCTTAGACCCCATCTGCTTTCAGTATATGCACCCCGCCTTGCTCTGTCAGACTAGGATTGAAGGCAATGAGAGACCCATATGGAGAAAATGCTGGAAACGAACCATTCATTCTGTATAAATCAAGCTTCGGCAGAGGGGATTCAATGGGGTTTAAGAAGGGAACCAATTCATCGGTTCCCACTTCGCCTATGAATCTGTGGAATCCCAGTCGCTGGGAATATGATGAGACAAAATGATTGTAGTGATGAATCTCAGGATTAATGAGACTGGTAACCACCATGAAAGACTTAGAATCTAGATCGAAGATTTCGATGTTCCTAAATTTGGTTTTCGGGCGCCTTGTGGCGACAACAATCCAATTCCCTGTTGCAGAAGCGCAAGGAGTGAAGGCATGCATAGATGGAGGCGTTATCTGCTCTGGCTTAATGGGTTCTCAAATTGTTTCTGGGTCTGAAGGGAGCTTCAATCTGTAGATTCTTTCTGGGTCTGAAGGGAGCTTCAATCTGTAGATGCTCCACCATCCATCCTCGGCTTTCTTGTGAAAATAAATTGTATTTTCATCTGCCTAAGTCGGCCATCCTGCGCCCTCTACGACAATCCTTCTGGCTGACCCATCCTCGGCCTTAAAAAAATATAAATCAGTTGACAAAACCAAGCTCATGCCGAGATCCCAGTCTCGTTCCCCATAGGATGCCACCATTTCCCATTTCCCAAAAGGAGAAATTGAGGGATTGTACTCGACTATTCCTCGTGGAGTAAGACGAATTGTATTCCCAGTTCTGAGGCAAGTTGAATAGACAGCAGACCATCTCTTGGGTGGTTTATCAGTAGGTTCTTGCATGGAAACAAAATATACTTTCCTATTCTTAACAATAGGTCTATCAAAGAAGAATCTGACATTGTTAGAAGGGATTACCATACAGGACAAGGGCTTGAGGACCTTTGTCGAGGAGCTAAAGTGGATTTTGGCATTCCCGCTTCGCTCCGACACATAGATGATTATTTCCTCTTCTTCGATGGGGATTATATCGGTATTGGCATTTTCTTGGAGTAGGAGGAGCTTGGTGTCAGACGGCGCAACGAACTGGGCATTGTAATTGACGGATTTGGTGTCGATGAGTATGTGATTGCTGAGAAATTTGGGCGGTGATTCTGCAGAGAAATTTTGGGAGAGATCGATGGTGAAGACGTCAAATCCGTAAGTGGTCCTTCCCACCACAGAGAAAACCATGGTGCCTTCTATTATTCTCTCATTTTTCATCGCCATGGCCTTCAACTTTGTTATCAGAAGGATTTCAGCTTAGCTCTCATTAACCTAAGAATGTCCAACTTCTAGGAGGGCGGGAGTGTTGTTTGAATTGGCAAGCATGGAAGGTGGGTGGCGAATTGAATGCATGGGAGGGATGTTGAGGAGAGGAGACGACGAGGGTTAACGGCGACGATGGATGGAAACGGCGTTGGACTAACAGATTTTGACAATTCACGGAAGGCCGGCAACGGGGAGATTGGCCGGTCCGGTGGTCGGAGCGCCGGCGCGACAATTGCCACCGGGAAAAATCATCACGTCGTTAGCTTACCCCATTCCCACGGGTGCCTTTCATTGCCGGTAATATGTTCGAGGCTTTCGTTGTCGGTAATTTTCTAGCAAAAGTAATGATGCAAAGACATTTGAACCTGGGTCGCCTGGGTGAAAACCAAGTATCCTAACCGGACTAGATGACAACGGATGCAACATTTAAATAAACAAAGAAATCAATGTTACATATTAATATCATAGTGTTTTAGTTATATTTGTTACTATATTTCTCCTACTTCAAATTTGGATCATTTATTTATTTTTCAAAGTAAAAAAAACTACAACGACGTAGGTTAGCTTGGTTTTGGTACAATCTTAAGACCTTAATATATGGCGACATCTTTATGTTTAGACAAAACGTATTTATTTAAAATAGCTTGCTAGTTGTGCATAAAAATGTAGAGATTCACTCTAACCAAATGTCATTACATTTTGAGCCATTAACCTGTTTATTTACATTTAAAGGTGTACTCTCAACCAATTAATTTTTTTTTTAGGCCATACTCTAAAACCAAAAGATGGTTTCAACATATATTTATCTATAAATTATCTTATATCTTTATATAGTTATCAATGAAGCTCTCGAAGAAAGGCCATGTGGGAATCATATATCTAATTAGAATAGGCAATCTTTTGCTTAAAATGTTTTAGATAGTGAAAAGTAAATGGTTGAGAATCTAGATGACTATACTCTTGGAATTTCCAAATAACTTATGACCAAAAAAACAATTAAAGATACCATTTATCAAGATTGCACCATTTATTAAAGCAACCCCATGGGGGGTTTTGAAATGTTCCCATCCATGCCTAGGTCTTGCGTACTCATTTTCCTCCAAAATATATTCTAGATAAAAAAATTGTGGTCTACATTCATGGTTCAATGGAAGGTTAGTATTTTAACAAGGGAAAAAATAACCTTTTCTCATATTGGATACTTATGTTCTTGTAAATTTTTTCTATTATGTGTTCTACATTATCTTCATTGTTTCTTTAGCCTTATCATTTTTAACTTTAAGTTGCATATGATGGTCACCACTAACTCTCTTAGATTGTCTTGTTCAAAGAAAGGTGTTTCGATACAGCAAAAACAAAACAACAAAATCCATACAGAAAACTTAAAACATGATTGATTCCAAGCACTATTTACTGTCTTCTTGAAGCTCTGACTCTAAAGCATCCAATTTTTAACACAAATGTTTGATCACATTTTCAGTATCCTAAAGTTGAGATTCAATATCTGATTTACGTAAAGCCATAGCTCCTAATTCATACTCTGATAAACGCTTTGATTCATATGCAGAAGCAAGCTGCTCTTCCAATTTTTCTAGCTTTTGTTCAGACTCAGTAAGTTGGTCTTGTATAAGTTCAATTTTTTCTTTGGTTGTAGACAATGCAATTTCTAGATTAGTATTCTTGGTCTCCAATTGCATAAGCTCTTCCTCTATATCTGATTTATGTGAAGCCATAGCATCTAATTCATACTCTAATGGTTGCTTTGATTGTTGTGCAGAAACAAGCTGCACTTGTAGTTTTGCCACCATTTGTTCAAACTTGGTGATTTCCATGTCGTCAAAATCACATAACTGAGATAATCCCAATTTCCAACAATGACCTACATATTGACAATGATGAACTCCATTTATCATAAGTTTTCTTTGTCTTTTGTTTTTGAAAAATGCATCTTATTTTTCATTAATGGACAAAAGGGAATAAATCATATCTCAGGCCAAAGCTTGAGTATGCAAATTACCCCTCCTAGAATACGCAAAAAGAGCCAACATATCTGCTTTGGCTCCAATTCAATTAAGAGCATATATATTTTCTGGGGATACCTATCTTAGCTGAAATCTAGATTGCCAAATCTGAATTGAAAGTTTTGATTTCCCCAATTGAAGCGACCTAGCTTTGCATTAAAATTGCTTTGTCAAACTTCGAACTTGGATAAATGTTCATGGAAGCACTTGAACTTATTTCTTCCTGATTGTTTGTATGTCACTTTTCATCACAGATTTTGAAATTACTATAAAAGGAAGAACCCAAGTTGTATGCGGGTTACTTACTTACTTAGTTGTTCAGTTACTTTGACCTATTGTTTTACTACTTGTTATTACTTTTTCTAGTTAATCAATTGTGTTTTTAAGAAGAGTAGTTGATCCAAGATGTGTGCGGGTTGAAAGTAGAGTCAAAGAGAAGAGTAGTCAATCCAGGTTGTGTGCATATCAATAGTAGAGTAAGTCTGAGAAGATTGAACAACAGAAGAATAGAGAGCATGAGAGTAGAGAGGAGTCTGTATAGACAAGAAAAGAAGATGTAGAACAGAGTCTGCAACTAAGTGTGTAGACAAAAGGTGTCATATATTTCTCATGCCAAATGAAGAGTGCCTTTGTGGTTTATATTGGACGGGTTTCCACGTTAAATATTGTGTCATTGAGTAGATGATGAATGTGCTTAAGTCGCAGGAATGTATATTGTGAATAAGTGTTTATGTATTTTCTTATGAATGAGTTCTCTTATGCATAAGTCGCACTATTGATAGATAACCTATGCATTAAAACTTATATTGTTGTTATAATCTCTGTCGATGGATAAGTTAAGTAGCATCTTATCTGCGCATAGTAAGAATAAGTAATACACACACCAACTTCAGTCGAGCTAGTTGGTAAGGTTCCAAGGGAGAAAAAATCCCCACCCAACTGCAAAAACCTGGTTCTAGCAGTTACCCATAAGAGATATCTTGGGTGAGAGTGCATCTGCATCGCAGGTGCTGTCGATTGAGCCTTACTTTGTCGGGTCGATATCTTGGGATTTTTTGTGCACAAAAGAAGGTCTGAACCTGGGTCAAAGGGAGAAACGCCAACAAATGGTTCTATTGTCGGGAACATGATGAAAGAAAAGAAAGGCTGACAAAACAACAAATATGGTCAGCCTTGATGGTGAATATTTTAACCTTCTGACCAAAGCAATGGCAGAAGTTGCGCAACAAATCTTGAATAAAATAGATGAGAGACAGATAGAGCTCACATGAAGTATCACAGATCTATTGACGGTACTTTGTAAAGTTGTAAAATAAATATGAGTCACCGTTGATTATACACCACAAGTGATAGAGTGACAAGACTTATCGGGCACGTTGGAAGAGTGACCAAGTGATGTACCAATTCCAATTCCGTCGATAAGGACTCAAATGGTGGGTGAAGCACTTGACCTAGGAATGACATAATTGAATACTATAGCCAAGAACTTGGGCCATGTGACCATTCATTTCTCGCATATGTCACTATATGAAGTGTATGTAATGAAAATGCCGTGGTCACGAAAATGAAGGTAAGAGAAGGTGTGTTGATTAAGCAGGCGAAAGTAGCAAATAAGACTATTAGAAAAATGAAGAAAATAGTTAAGGAAGTAGAGAATAAAGGCAATACTTGGGAGGAAAATAGGCACAGACTAGACAATGTTGTAGCACTTGCTTGCACCAATTTTGCAGATGCAGGCATAACAGAGGAAATGTTCATAGAATCCAAGGTCATTCGACTTGGAGATATTGCAGACCACCTTCGCAAAAAGGTCGCAGAGTTAGAAGCACGGGCGAAACCTAGCACACCCCCGGAGGTGTTAGAAGAAACAAGAAAAGCAGAAACAAAGGCTATGAAGAAGATAGAAGAAGCAGAGGAACTGTGTGCCAAGGCTGTTGACCAAGTTTCTCAGACTTGGGAAGCATTGATCGACAATGCCAAATTGGGTAGTCACAGAGGAGTTGTGCACAACTGAGATAGAAGCAACTCAACTAAAGAATGGATGAAGAAGTTACCCTTAGCAGAGAAAATGGCTAAGGCCGCAGAAATGTGGAAAATCCAACAAGAATTTGCAGTGCTCCACATTCAACAACAACATAGGACTGACAGAGTTGGAGAGTTACAAACTAAAGTAGAAAGAATTACAAGCATCATTCAACCTTTACATCAGAAGGTGCGACAAGCAGCATAGGTCGCAGGGCTCATAACATCGGAACACATCAGTTCTGACCTTATCAAACAATTTTCAGAAGGCAGAAGAATACATGCGATGAGAGACATAGGAGACAGTGAAAATATTTCAATATTTTCTAAGCAAACTCATCACAAATGTGGAAGTTGTGGAATAATGTTGTGTGGCTCGAGACGATCCATATGTGAGTGTTGGGAGATTATTGGGAATAGGAAAAGATAGGCAGAATTTGGTTAGAATCCTGCTCAGAAGATAAAGAGTTTGGATGCAGGAGAAGAAGCTGCAATAGAAGCAGACGAAGGTGGAAGAGAAGTTGCGACATAAGCAGTTGTGGAAGGAATAACAAGGTAGAAGAAGCAGCTACATAGGAAGTTGTAATGGAGGAAGATAGAAGCAGATAAGAGAGAAAGGGCGAAGGTAGAAGAAGTAGTCACAGAGGAAGTGGTGACAGGAGAAGATTTTGTGAAAGAAGAGAATTTGTGACAAAAGGAAAGGATGTTACGAGATTAGTCGCAATGGAAGGAACCACGATAGAAAAGGCATGCAGTGGTGCAAGAACTAGAAAGGACGGCTCGAGAGATCGTGGGTACGAAGTCGGCTAGAGTCACATCTGTTGTAAGTAATAAAAACATATTTGTATTTTGGGTCGATAGTGCCTACTGACAAGTGTAACTAGAATAGGAATGACAATCTGTTGGCTAACAGAATGAAGTCAGTTGAATGCGACATGTAAAGAGTCTATAAAAGGAAAAACCCAAGTTGTATGCAGGTTACTTACTTACTTAGTTGTTCAGTTACTTAGACCTATTGTTTTACTACTTGATGTTACTTTTCCTAGATATTCAATTGTGTTTGTAAGAAGAGTAGTTGATCTAGGCTGTGTGCGGATTGACGGTAGAGTCGAAGAGAAGAGTAGTCGATACAGGCTGTGTGCGGATCGACAATAGAGTAAGTAGTAGAAGATTGAACAAAAGAATAATAGAGAGCATGAGAGAAGATAGGAGTCTGTATAGAAAAGAGAAGAAGATCTAGAACAAAGTCTGTAGTTGAGTGCATAGACAAAAGGCACCATATATTTATCATGCCAAATGAAGAGCACCTTTGTGGTTTTTCCCGGATGGGTTTCCACGTTAAATAGTGTGTCATTTAGTAGATGATGAATTTTCTTAAGTCACAGGAATGTATATTGTGAATAAGTGTTTATGTATCTACTTATGAATGAGTTCTCTTATGCATAAGTCACACTATAGTAACATGTGCATTAAAGCTTATATTGATGTTATAATATATGTCAACGGATAAGTTAAGTAGTGTCTTGTCTACACATAGTAAGAATAAGTAATACACACATCGGCTTCGGTCGAGCTAGTTGGTAAGGTGCCAAGTGAGAAGAAATCCCTACTAACTACTGAAACCCGGTTCTTGCAATTACCCATAAGAGATATCTCGGGTGAGACTGCATCTGCGTCCCAAGTACTTCCGACTGAGCCTTTCTCTATCGAGACGATATCTTGGGCTTTGTTGCACACAAAAGAAGGTCCGAACATGAGTCGAAGGGAGAAACGTCAACACTAGCTAACAAAAGCATTGATTAACATACATAAATAAAATAAAATAAATTCTAAAAAATGCATATAGATTAAGTTATCATAATTTATCATTAATTGTGCAAAATAAAACAAAATTTATCAAGATATATCTTCTTCATTCATACAAAAACCTTACATTCATAACTAACAAAACTTCCCTAGTTTTTCAAGGTGTGTTTTCCTTACCTTCATAACTAAAAAACTACCCACCTTGAAATGAGAAATATTTATGCAGCTTGTTATGTTTAACTTAGAAAAATATGTTAGAGTTCTCTATTGTTGCAAAGGGGGTCTCTTTGCTACAAAAATGCCTCAAAATTCACTATAAATTGAACTTGTTAACATGTTTTTTTTATAAATTGAAGTTTTTAATATAATTTTATCATTTCGTTTTAATAAACTATCATCTTAGTTAAATGTTTGGATAGTTGGGTAGTGGAAGGGTAATTTTCTCTTACCTTGAAAGTTCAAATTTCTGCATGTTCTTCAAAGTCATGGGCAACTTACCAACCAACAATTATAAAAAAATGAATATAAAAAATAACTGGTAGTTCATGAATGAATAAATGGTAGTGGATGCAAGGATAAGTCGTAGCTGATTAATGGATGACCAACAACTCATGGTAGATAAGTAGAAGAATGGGAGAGATTTAAAGAAGAATATAAAAAATAGTTGATGGTTGATAGATGGATAACTCGTAGCAATTTGTGGTTTTAATTTTTTATTTTATGGGCTGACATGAATTTTAAATCCTTTTTTTATTTTGGTAAGAAGTTATTATTTTCATTTGGTTTTAAATTTTTATTTGATAGGCCAGCATAAATTTATTTAATTACTTTTTATTTTTGGTAAGAAAGATTGTTTGATCCTTAGACCATATGGTTAACATCTACACGCTTTAACCAACTGAGATCTTCCAACTAATGTTAGGTTTGGAATCACTGTACTTACCTATAGGAAGGTGACCCTAAACAAATGATTGTAAGTAGACCCTGCCGCCATTGTTGGCCAACACTTTGATACTTTACTCCATTTATCTTGTGTGGCATAGCCTCTTGTGTTGTATTGTTTGCATGTTGTAAAACCAACCTTCTCTTGGCCTAATAAAGAGCCATGGCATTGCTATCAACATGTATCTAGAAATTTTCACATATAAAACATGATTAAACTATCTGAGCATGGATGCTTTCACAATAGTTGATTATTATGTCTGTTAACACCCAAAAATGGTTAACTACCTCATCTACCCCATTTCATGGCTCATTCGTCCATTTGCCTACCATATTTCCCTGAAAATCCCACTAAAAAGCCTCCAAAATGCCTAAAATGCCTCCAAAAGGCCATAAAACCATCTAAAAAGGCTCCAAAAGGCCTAAAATGCCTCCAAAAGGCCTAAAATGCCTCCAAAAGGCCAAAAAACCCCTTTTTCCTCCAAAAATAACCAAAATTCCTCTAAAAATAGCAAAAATCCCCAGAAGGGAAGAAAAGGAATAAAAATAATGAGGAAAAAGGAGGAAAACCCTAAAACAGCAAAAACCCTAAACAAGCTGCCCTAAACCACATGGTTTCCAAAAATCATGGGCTAGCATTCCACCACTAAAAAAACTATAAATAAGTGGTGGAGACCCCTCATTTCACATCCACAGTCATAAGCATCCTGCCTCTGCCGAAATTATTCTCGAAACCCTAGCTTACCATCAAGCTACTTTCACCATTGAGAACTCTTTTGGCCCATTTCCACCACCGGAAAAGGAGAATAAGCAGCTTGGAGCTCGAAGCCACCGACATCGGACCAGCGCAACGGACTCCACCAACCTCCTCATTGGAGGTAATATCAATAAAATCACCATTATACATTTCTTTACTGTTTTTGCTTCATGTTATTTACTTTTACTGCTTTAGCTTAGTT
>LPNX010595249.1:561132-622372 GCA_001517045.1 Pseudotsuga menziesii | reverse complement strand
CCACTTGCTGTTGCAAACAGAGAACAATCAGCAAACTGAAGAAAGAAAAACTCAACTAACATTCTAACCAAGTAATGATCTTACAGTTACAAATCAAATAGAATTAACTANATCTTACAGTTACAAATCAAATAGCATTAACTAAACAGTACTTAACGATTGTGTTAACATACAATTATGTTATTTAAAAGTTTTTAAATTTTTGAAAAATTCAGGGTTTTGACACTTGTCTTGTTTGCTATTGTTGAGATCAAATTGCAAGCGCAAGAGGGATTGGAAAAAGCTCAACAGGGATCTACTTCAACCGTCCGAAATAAAGTATGATTCAAGATCCTTTAGAGTTAGATATTTGGTTTCTCTTGTATATTGGGAAGGGATTGATTTGTGCAGTCTATCTATCTTTTGTGGTACACCCCAAGCCATAGGAATTTTCTCTCCGTAACACCCTTGATGAGGATGAACTAATTATGACTGCTCTCAATGGTCTCACTAGACCTTAGGACTCATTCATATACACTTTGTGTGCCAAAAAAGAAAGTGTGAAGTTTGACATAGTATGGGAAGATTGCATACAAGAAGAAGCTAGAGTAGCCAACACAGAAGCTCTACTCAGAGAAGATGATCAGGCTCTAGCCATCCATACTAAAGGAAGAAAACAATCAAACTTCAAGAAGAGTAATCATAAACCTTCAAAGAATAAGTTTCAAAAGAAGAAGAAGGATTACTCAAAGTATCAATGCTAAAAATGTCATAAGATAAGACACCTTGCCAGAGAGTGTTCATCGCCAAATAAGAACAACAACAACAAGAGACATCATGCCCATCAAGCTGAAGATGAGGATTAAGAAGAAAAAAGACCTCGAAAGATACTAACTAGAGGTGAAGATGTAGATGAATATGTACTATTCTTTGCACTCTCTGGGTCTATAACACTTGGAGAAGATACATGTCTTATTGATAGTGGTTCTTCAAATCACATGACAGGGAAGAAGCAAACTATGTCAAGACTTGAAGAAAAGAACTCTCCCTAGAAGGTTTCATTGGGAGATGACTATCAATATCCTATCAAAGGTATTGGTGAATCAAGCTACAAGCTTGACTTTGGGACTTCCATGAAGATGAAGGAAGTATTGTACCAGGTTTGAAAAAGAATGTACTTTCCATCTCTGGTCTAGATAAGAAAGGATATAGATTTTATTTTATAGATGGACAAGTACTTATGTGGTCCAAAGGAAATACACTTGAAGATGTTGTAATCATTGGAGAAGAAGAAGGAGGACTGTACAAACTTAAAGGACATCCAGATATATCCCTTTTTCATGAGACTAACAGCTCAAGTGAACTATGGCATAGGAGGCTTGCTCACATCAACTACAAAGAATTGCCCTATGTGAGCAAGGTGGTAACAAGGTTACCAGATCTAAAGATCGATCATGAGGGAACTTGCAAAGGATGTTCAAGAGGAAAGAACATCAAGAACCCCTTTCTGAAAAGTGAAACAAAGACTGAAGGTACATTGGAACTAATTCATTCTAATGTATGTGCTCCTATTCCCTCCATATCCTTAAGTGGATATGAGTATATGTCACATCTATTGATGACTATTCAAGAAATACTTGGATATACTTCTTAAAGAACAAGAGTGAAATCTTCGGAAAATTCAAGGAATTCAAAGCCTTGATAGAGAACCACTTAGAAAGAAGAATCAAGACATTGAGAACAAATAATGGTGGAGAATACACTTCAAAGGAATTTGAATCATTTTGTAAGGAGGCAGGAATCAAGAGGGAACTAACCACTCCCTATAATCCCCAACATAATGGTGTTGAAAAAGAAAGAATAGAACTATTATGGAAGCAGTGAAGACCATGATTCATGACCAAGACCTCCCCATGCACCTATGATTTGAAGCAGCAAGAACAACTGTATATGTGGATAATATATTATCTCACATTGCTCTTGGATTCAAAACACCTGAAGATATGTATACATGAAATAAACCTGAAGTGATCCATCTCAAGATATTTGTATGCCCAGTATATGTACATATTCCGAAAGAGAAGAGAACCAAGTTAGATCCTTCTGGAAAGAAGGGAATATTTGTTGGATACTGTGAAGTCTCCAAAGAATTCAGGATATACATTTCAGGGTTCCATCATATCGATATTATTAAGGATGTAACATTTGATAAAAATACAACTCTTAAGAAATCTAGAAGGTGTCAGCTTGAATAAGTACATGAAGAAGATGTACCTCCCATGATGGTAGAAGTTGAAACCTCTCCTAAAATAGTAGCATCTGAAGATCATAATATGCTAAAACCTCAGGAACCACCTACTATGGATATCTCTTAATAGATAAAACCTGCTTGGGTAAGAGAAATCATACAATAAGCAGATAGATGTGGAGCTCTAGAATGCTCCACAAGAACCAACAAAAGATCAAATACATACTCTAGTTATGTAGCTTTGATGTGTGAGCTTGTAGATCAAGAACCCACTAGCTATGAAGAAGCTGCACAGAAGAAAGAATGGGTTGAATCAATGACAGAAGAATATCAGTCAACAATGAAGAATGATGTTTAGGATATAGTACCCAAACCAGAAAACAAGAGTGTGGTATCTTTGAAATGGATCTACAAGATAAAATATGTTGCTCATGGAAGTATTGAAAAGTACAAGGAAATATTTGTGGCTAGAGGATTCTCTCAAAAATAGGGGATTGATTATGAAGAGACATTTTCTCTAGTAGAAAGGTACACTTCCATCATAACCATCATGCCACTTGCTTCCATGATGAAGTGGGACTTACACCAGATGGATGTAAAGACAACCTTCCTTAATGGTGTGATTGAGGAAGAGGTTTACATCGAACAACCACAAGTATTTGAAGTCGAAGACAGAGTGACTCATGTATGCAAGTTGAAAAATGATTTGTATGGACTGAAGCAATCTCCTATTGCTTGGTATGGTAGAATAGATGGCTTCTCGACAAGCTTGGGATTTACCAAGAGTAAAATTGATCCTAACCTTTATATGAAGGTTATGGGTGTTGAACCTGTCATACTATTACTATATGTGGATGATCTATTTCTTACTGGAAATGGGAAACATATCACAAATTACAAGAAGAAGCTAGCTGAAGAATTCGAGATGAAAGATCTTGGATTGATGCATTATTTCCTCAGGCTGGAAGTGTGGTAGAGCCCAGAAGGAACCTTTCTGAATCAGGGAAAGTATGCAGTAGCAATATTGAAAATATTTGATATGTTGGATTGTAAAGCCATGGCAACACCCATGGACACCAACTTGAAGTTGTTGCCTGATGAGACGTCAGAATTAGTGGACATGACTCAGTATGGACAAATTATTTGGTCATTAATGTATCTAACGAACACAAGGCCATATATATGCTTTGTTGTGAACACCTTGAGTCAATATCTAGTTTAACCTAGACGGGTTCACCTAATAGCTACAAAGCATGTGATGAGGTACCTAAAAGGTACGATAGATTTGGGACTTTACTATGGGAGAGATCATGACTACATACTATATGGATATACGGATCCAGATTGGGTAGGAAGTGTCGCAGATGGGAAGAGCACCTTAGGTGGATGTTATTATCCGAGATCTTCCATGATCTCATGGTTTACTAAGAAATAGTCTAGTGTTTCTCTCAATACATTTGAAGCAGAGTACATTGCAGCTTGCTCCGCTAGTTGCGAAGCGATATGGATTTGGAAACTTATGTCAGGATTATTTGACATAGAGTTGGACACTATAGTAATTCCTTGTGGCAACCATAGTTGCATAAATATGACATAGAATCCAGTGTTCCATGATAAATCAAAGCACATAGAAATACGATATTTTTGTATAAGGGCTATGGTACAAAAGGGAGCTAAAAGCTCCAGTATGTGAGTATCGATGAGCAAGTTGCTAATGTACTGACCAAGCCTCTATCTCAAGTAAAGTTTGAATATTTCCATGACAAGCTTGGTGTAGTTCAAAAAGAATTTCCTCGCAAGGAGGAACAGTGATGGTACTGCAAATAACGAAGATATGGGCCTTCTTCGAAAAGGAGGAATGAGTCGAATATATGGACTCCCCTCAGAAAGGAATATCATGTCAAATACATGAAACCTCCTTAGACAAAGGGGGTATAGATGATAATATAGATCCTCCCAGGAAAGGGGGAGTGATGGCAGACATCAATGATGGGATGACATTGATCATGAAAAGGTCCGACATTCACTTCTGGATGATAGTATCATCCCTTGAGGATGGCAGGTATAACACTCTATGCATGAGAGTGGTCCTTACTATCTAAGGATGGCCCTACATATGCTACTCTCACAGAGTGAGTACCCACATTCATTTGTGTATACCGTAGAATAACACTCGCTCAGCAGTGGTCCTAACCTCGATGGTAAGGATGCTCTACGATGAGTCCTCACGGACGACAGGGCTGAAATTTTGTCATCTTCAATGTGTCTTTTTCACATATGAGCATCTTAATAGATAATTGCAAAGCCAATAGAAACCTACCTCTCGGTCCATTGAAGAACTCCCTTTCTTAGTCACTGTAAGATTTAACTGTGTCGACCGTGAACTCAGTGATGTATTCCTCTAAGATGCTGTCAAGCCAATCTTCAACATCCCTTGATGCTTTGTTGTCTACCTCCTGTAGCTGCTAGATCAGTTCTGGAGTCTATTTAGTTGGTTCAACTCCTTGGAAATTTGTCTTCTGATAGGTCAATTCTCGCCAACCACTCATACAAGATGATCGGAAACTCAGAGAAAAAGTACTTGTGTAGATCAGAATATAGGTGCCTCTCCAACCGCTTCTGTGTCGTTACTCAGGGGGTTCTGAATTTATTTCTCAGTAAATTCCCGTTCCTTCTGGTCAAACCAATCCTGAATTTTCGATCTCGTCGGATGCCAAAACATCTCCTCCTTCCATTCTCACTAAGTTCCTGGCAACAAAACCATTTGTTGACACAAACGCGTCGACAGGGGTTCACTCTCTGTCGACACCCAAAATGCAGCTATGTCCCTGAGCACCGACCCAGACAGGTTTTACCTTGTCTAGCAACACCTACAGAGCAGATGAAGTCTCACCCGAGATGTTCGAGGGAGAACTGTCGGAACCAAGTTTTCACAGTATGAAGGAGGACTACACATCTATTATCAACTCAAGGCAACATTACTTAATAGTTTCAATCATTCATATTATACATTCACATGATCATATTCATATCGTCATTCAATGGATCAAATCAATGTACTTAGATCGCAGCAGATACATTGAAGCATAAGCAGATCTACCAAGTTATCTTCATTCATAACAGAGAAGCACCTCATCATTCACGGGTACACATCGCATACACATTCAGATTGCAGAAAATAGGAAAATAGAAATATATAAAAAGACACAATGTTTCTGCTCAATCTCTGTCATGTCATATTAATATTCGTGGCAAAACACGGATTCTACAAAATAGTTCTTCAATCCACATACATAGATACAGAAAATCCTCAGCACTTCATCGTAATCCAACAAGCTTAGAAGCATGAAGGATCTCAAGAAATAGGCCTATCACTTACAATCCTAGATCTATTTATAGGCTTGTGCCTTTACATTAATGGTCCACTTTAAGTCAACTTCCTAACTACTTCTAACAAAATCTACAAAATGGTGACCATAATCCACATAATACGGTCCAAATATACAAAATACATCAAATATAGTTAAGCCGCCTTGCGCACCATCTTCCACCTTGCCCAACATCTTTGACTTTGTGCAGCATCTGCGATGCTACGCATCTAAATCTTCTCAAAACTGCCTGCCAACAGGGATGGGACAGGCCCACCTACCATAAGACCTTTTCATTTTGAACAGTTATGGATGGAGCATAAGGACTTCAAATAATTAGTCCACCAATGGTGGGAGGAATTGGAAACCCCAAGGGGAACAAGAATGTACCAATTCCAACATAAATTGAAATCCATGAAGGAAAATATCCATACATCCAACAAGGAATAATTCGACAACATTTTTTAGGAAAAAAACACTTGATTGAACAACATGAAGAAATTCAAAAATCTAGAATGAATGACGAGTATGATGAGGAGATGAGGAATCTAGAAAAAGATACCAGGGAAAAACATAAAGAGATATACTGTAAGAAAAATGAGATAAACCAATGGTTGCATGAATGTGAGATGGATAAATAATTTCTTTATCAATCGCTGGTGTAGAGAAAACAGAGATCCAAATTAACTCATCTCAAGAGGGAGACTGGATAGGTTCCTGAAACAAGGGAATAGATGGAAGAGGAATTGATTGGATTTTTGTGGAATATCATGAAGGAGAATAGGAGGGATAGATATAGGTATATCTCATAGATAGTCCAAAATATCCCCACTAGTGTGTCTCCATAATATAATAATCTTTTAAGTAAGCATGTATATATGAGGGAAGTTGAGGAAGCAGTCAATTAGATGGAAGATGGAAAATCCCGGCGGCCAAATGACTTCACTACAATTTTTTTCCATCATTTATGGGATATGATCAAGTTGTATGTTTGGAAAATTGTTGAGGACTCCATAGAGGACAAAGGTGTACTCCAATATCTCAATTCCAGTTTCCTCACTCTTATCCCAAAATCTGAAGGTGTGAATAGTCCAAGTAAGTTCGGGATTATTGCTTTATGTAATGTTATTTACAAAATTGTCACTAAAATTATTGCTATTATACTTAAACCCATCCTTCGGACTTTGGTGGCCCCAAAACAATATGGATTTGTGGAGGGATAAAAACCCTAGATGGCGTCATCCTAGTTCATGAAGTAATTCATTCTTTAAAAGTTACCAAGAAACTTGGAATGCTTTTAATGTTGGAAATTTAAAAAACCTATGATAAATTAAGTTGGAAATTCATGAGGGAGATTATTAGAGCCTATGGTTTTAACCAAGACTGGATTGCCTGGATTATGAGTTTGACCTCCTCAACCTTTTTCTCCATGTTACTTAATGGGGCACTAATGAGTATGTTCAGGTTGTCTAGGTGTATTCATCAAGGGGACCCTCTATCCCCCTTTTTGTTTGTCCTAATGACTGAAGGCTTGAGCAGGTTAATCAAGAAAATGATGGAAAAAAGGGATATTATGGGTTTGAATCTCTATAATGGGGCTGACAAGCAAACACACCAACAATTTGTGGATTATACAATGCTTATGGGGTCACCATTCGTTTCAGAAATCGCGAGCTTTTAAGAAATGTTTATCCATTTTTTCGAAGGATTTAGGATTGGAGGTGAATAATGAGAATTATTAGGTCTTTTTCTTCAACATTCCCAGGATATCATAGAGAAATATCCTTACAATATTGGTATTTCAAGGGATGTCCCTTCCATTGAAATATCTCGGTGCCCCCCTGGATGAAAGGTTCATTCAAAAGGTTTCATGAGCTGATTTATTGGACAGAATGAGAGGGAAATTGGCTAACTAGACCTTGGAACTACTCAATTTGGCTAGCATAGTAACTCTTATAAAAACAGTCTTATAGGCAATGTCAATTTATTTGTTCCCAATTATGGAAGCACTAAAGGTCGTCATCATCAAAGAACTAAGGAGTATCCAATGAAAATTTCTATGGGGGTGAGGTTTGAATCAACAAAAGTGGGATTTTATTAGTTTGGATAGGGTATGCATGCCAAAATATCAAGGTGGGATTGGCATTAGAGATACAGGGAAAAATAATGAGATCTTGGGGCCTAATATCTAGTGGAACTAGGTGTCCCATAAGGAGGATCTTGGGAAAAATTGTGGCATACAAAGTATGCTTCAGATAGACATAAACATGATCTCATTTGGTTTAATGAAGATAAACCAGGATCTCGCATTTGGAGGAATGATTTTGGAAGTTGTAGCATTATACAAGATCACATTTTTTGGTAAATAAGGGAAGGGGGAAATGTTGACTTTTGGAACGATGCCTGTGACCAAATTGGCAATGCAAAATGACATCCATAGTAATAGAATAAGATATGAATAAATGGTCCTCATAAATGACATCCATAGCTACAAATTTAGCTACATGAATGAGGTAGTATTGGGTAAAGGGCTAACTTGTAAAAATAGGTTATGATGATAAGGGAGTATGTGAAAGGTAAGAGGGACTTAGTATGATGGTATGAACATCATACGTGCACTTTCATAGTGGTGTGGAGGCACCATGGAATGAGTTAAGTATGGTTCAACGGTGTGATGAATAATAATGAGGATGGTTGTTAAAGCCTTGTTGACCTGAAAAAGAGCTCTATCATGGTATAGAAGCATGTTATATGTAAGATTGACTTGGATGTTTGCATAAGCATCAAAATGATGCTTGCATAGTTATGTGAAGGTGAAATTGAAGAAACATTGCATGGTAAAATTGCTTGCCAACAAGAAGGTCAAGGGACTAGTCCAAGGAGGGTTGAGTATTGGATACTATGATGGTACTATTTGTTGAAATATTGTAACTTCAAGGGATATTCTAAATGTATTTTAATGATGTAACCCAAGGGAGATGTTATTATTCCTCTGGCGGGGTGTTACTATTGTATTTGGTCATCATAGAGTCATGAGGTAAAGCCTCCATTGTAAGTCAGGTAATTAGTACCCTAATGAATAATATAAAATACTATTTTGAGTCTTCCTAAGTGAAGTCGGCCCAGACAGTTTAGTGGGGCCGACCTGTTTAGGGTAAAAGTCAGTTGGATCAACGTGCATAAATAGGAGAGTTGTAAATCTTATTTGGACACATACTCACTCACTTGAGTAGCACATAGGGGAGAGAGAGAGAGACAGATCAACAAGGAGGAGAATACCTATTTTGGGGTTTTATCTTATGCATAGGAATTTTTGTTGGGTTTTCTTCCCCTTGAGGGTTTCCCAGGATAAATAATGTATCTATCTTGTGATTGTGTTTCTACTAATTATTATGCATATGCTACTGTTGTGAATTTGAATTTAACACTAATGATATCGAGTCTAGCATATGAAATCTTAACATGGTATCAGAGCTAGCCTAAATAGGAAATATTTCACAAGGTGAAATTCCCTCTCCTCCCTCTCTGGGAGAAAATAGGGTTTCTGCAAAATTTGGAATTTGGAAGATCTGCTTGCATATAAAGTTGTGCCTCCCTAAAGTGCATATATTGATCCCATGATCAAATTTTTTGGGTGGTTGAATCTCCGGGAAATCCAAACCCTAGTTTTCCCCTGAACCAAAAAATTGCAGAAAACTAGAATTAGAAATTCTGCAGAGCTACAACCTCACAAGTAGGATTTGAAGGGTGAATATTTCGGATCTACAGAAATCAGTTGGACCAACCAAATCGCCTCAGTCAAGTGCACCTCCTGGTAAGGTCAGCTTTCCATTTTGAGAAATTTCATTTTGACCTACTTGACATGATGGCCCCAAGCACTAAGCTTGAGGACAAGATGGAAGGCATAGAAAACTCCTAGCTTGGAAGTATAGGATTGGTCTCATTCTCAAAGGGAATGGCCTTGAAAAGTACATCAAGGATGATATTTCAAAACCTAAAGAAGATGAAGCTAAAGAGAACTATGAACAATACCTAATCAAGGCAATGAGGATCGTTGTTGATTCTATTAAGGATCACTTGATCCCTCAAGTGTCATCTAAGAAGAAACCTAAGCAAATGTATGATGCACTTTCCAGAATGTATGATAGAAGGAACATCAGTGAAAGGAGAATCAATTCAAGATTAGTGTTATTGGAGACACCCTTGATGAGGATGAACTAGCTATGACTGCTCTCAATGGTCTCACTAGACCTTGTGACTCATTCATACAGACTTTGTGTGCCAGAAAAGAAAGTATGAAGTTTGACATAGTATGGGAAGATTGCATACAAGAAGAATCTAGAGTATCCAACACAGAAGCTCTACTCAAAGAAGATGATCAGGCTCTATCCATCCATACTAAAGGAAGAAAACAATCAAACTTCAAGAAGAGTAATCATAAACCTTCAAAGAAGAAGTTTCAAAAGAAGAAGAAGGATTACTCAAAGTATCAATGCTACAAATTTCATAAGATAGGACACCTTGCCAGAGAGTGTCCAACACCTAATAAGAACAACAACAACAAGAGACATCATGCCCATCAAGCTGAAGATGAGGATTAAGAAGAAGAAAGACCTCGAAAGAGACTAACTAGAGGTGAAGATGTAGATGAATATGTACTATTCTTTGCACTCTCTGGGTCTATAACACCTGGAGAAGATACATGTCTTATTGATATTGGTGCTTCAAAGCACATGACAGGGAAGAAGCAAACTATGTCAAGACTTAAAGAAAATAACTCTCCCCAGAAGGTATCATTGGGAGATGACTATCAATATCCTATCAAAGGTATTGGTGAATCAAGCTACAAGCTTGACTCTGGGACTTCCATGAAGATGAAGGAAGTACTGTACCAGGTTTGAAAAAGAACGTACTTTCCATCTCTACTCTAGATAAGAAAGGATATAGAGTTGTTTTTATATATGGACAAGTACTTTTCTGGTCCAAAGGAAAGACACTTGAAGATGTCGTGGTCATTGGAGAAGAAGGAGGAGGACTGTACAAACTCAAAGGATATCCAGAGACATCCCTTTTCCATGAGACTACCAGCTTAAGTGAACTGTGGCATAGGAGGCTTTCTCACATCAACTACAAAGCATTGCCCTATGTGAGCAAGGTGGTAACAAGGTTACCAAATCTGAAGACCAATCATGAGGGAAGTTGCAAAGTATGTTCAAGAGGAAAGAACATCAAGAACCCCTTTCTGAAAAGTGAAACAAAGACTAAAGGTACATTGGAACTAATTCATTTTAATGCATGTGATCCTATGCCCTCCATATCCTTAAGTGGATATGAATATATGTCACATTTATTGATGACTATTCAAGAAAGACTTGGATATACTTCTTGAAGAACAAGAGTGAAATGTTTGGGAAATTCAAGGAATTCAAAGCCTTGATAGACAACCACTCAGAAAGAAGAATCAAGACATTGAGATCAGATAAAGGTGGAGAATACACTTCAAAGGAATTTGAATCATTTTGTAAGGAGGCAGGAATCAAGAGGGAACTAACCACTCCCTATAATCCCCAATATAATGGTGGTTAAGAAAGAAAGAATAGAACTATTATGGAAGCAGTGAAGACCATGATTCATGACCAAGACCTCCCCATGCACCTATGAGCTAAAGAAGAAAGAACAACTGTATATGTGGATAATATATTATGTCACAATGCTCTTTGATTCAAGACTCATGAAGATATGCATACAAGAAAGAAACTTGAAGTGATCCATCTCAATATATTTGGTCACCCAGTATATGTACATATTCCGAAAGAGAAGAAAACCAAGTTGGATCCTTCTAGAGAGAAGGGAATATTCGTTGCATACTATGAAGTCTCCAAATCCTTCAGGATATACATTTTAGGATTCCATCATATCGAGATCAGTAAGGATGTAACATTTGATGAAGAGACAACTCTTAAGAAATCTAGAAGGTTTCAGCTTGAATAAGTACATGAAGAAGATGTACCTCCCATAATGGTAGAAGTTGAAACCTCTCCTGAAATAATAGCATCTGAAGATCATAATATGCTAAAACCTCAGGAACCCCCTACTATGGATATCTCTCAAAAGAGAAAACCTGCTTGGGTAAGAGAAAGCATACAATAAGCAGAGAGATGTGGAGATCCAGAAGGCTCCACAAGAACCAACAAAAGATCAAATCCATACTCTAGTTATGTAGCTTTGATGTGTGACCTTGTAGATCAAGAACCCACCAACTATGAAGAAGCTGCACAGAAGAAAGAATGGGTTGAATCAATGACAGAAGAATATCAGTCGATAATGAAGAATGATGTTTAGGATATAGTACCCAAACCAGAAAAAAAGATCACGGTATCTTCGAAATGGATCTACAAGATAAAACATGTTGCTGATGGAAGTATTGAAATGTACAAGTAAAGATTTGTGGCTAGAGGATTCTCTCAGAATGAGGGGATTGATTATGAAGAGACATTTGCTCTAGTATCAAGGTACACTTCCATCATAACCATCATGGCACTTGCTTCCATGATGAAGTGGGACTTACACCAGATGGATGTAAATATAACCTTCATTAATGGTGTGATTGAGGAAGAGGTTTACATCGAACAACCACAAGTATTTGAAGTCGAAGACGGAGTGACTCATGTATGCAAGTTGAAAAAGGATTTGTATGGACTGAAGAAAGATCCTAGAGCTTGGTATGGTAGAATAGATAGCTTCTCGACAAGCTTGGTATTTACCAAGAGTAAAGTTGATCGTAACCTTTATATGAAGGTTATGAGTGATGAACCTATCATACTATTACTATATGTGGATGATCTATTTCTGGCTGGAAATGGGAAACATATCACAGATTGCAAGAAGAAGCTAGCTGAAGAATTCGAGATGAAATATCTTGGATTGATGCATTATTTCCTCGGGCTGGAAGTGTGGTAGAGCCTCAAAGGAACCTTTCTGAATTAGGAAAAGTATGCAGTAGAAATATTGAAAATATTTGATATGTCAGATTGTAAAGCCATGGCCACACCCATGGACACCAACTTGAAGTTATTATCTAATGAGATGTCAGAATTAGTGGACATGACTCAGTACAGACATATTATTGGGTCATTAATGTATCTGACGAACACAAGGCCAGATATATTCTTTGTTGTGAACACCTTGAGTCAATATCTAGTTAGACTTAGACGGGCATGTGATGAGGTACCTAAAAGGTACGATATATTTGGGACTTTACGATGGGAGATATCATGACTACAGATTATATGGATATACTAATTCAGATTGGGTAGGAAGTGTCACAGACAGGAAGAGCACCTCGAGTGGATTTTATTGTCTGGGATCTTCCATGATCTCATGGTTTACTAAGAAACAGTCCAATGTTTCTCTCAGTACAGTTGAAGCAGAGTACACTGAATCTTGCTCCGCTAGTTGCGAAGCAATATCGCTTAGAAAACTTATGTCCGATCATTTGACATAGATTTGGACACTACAGTGATTCTTTGTGGCAACCATGGTTGCATAAAGATGACAGAGAATCCGATGTTCCATGATAAATCAAAGCACATGGAAATCCGATATTTTTATATAAGGGCTATGGTACAAAAGGGAGCTAAAAGCTCCAGTATGTGAGTATCGATGAGCAAGTTGCTGATGTATTGACCAAGCCTCTATGTCGAGTAAAGTTTGAATATTTCCGTGACAGGATTGGTGTAGTTCAAAAATAATTTCCTCGCAAGGAGGAACAGTGATGGTACTGCAAATAATGAAGATATGGACCTTCTTCGAAAAGGAGGAACAAGTCGAATATATAGACTCCCCTCGGAAAGGAAGATCACGTCGAAGACATGAACCCTCCTCAGACAAAGGGGAGCATATGATAATATAGATCCTCCTAGGAAATGGGGAGTGATGACATACATCAATGATGGGATGACAGTGATGATGACAAGGTCCGACATTCACTTGTGGACGATAGTATCATCTCTTGAGGATGGCAAGTATAATGCTCTATGCATGAGAGTGGTCCTTACTAGCTAAGGATGGTCCTATAGATGCTACTCTTGCAAGGAGAGTACCCACATTCATGTGTGGATATTGTAGAATAACACTCGCTCGGCAGTGGTCCTAACCTCAATGGTAAGGCTGCTCTACGATGAGTCCTCATGGACAACAGGGCTGACATTTTGTATGCAGTCAAGATATGCTCTGTAGACAATAATATTGTATGGAGAGTATGCCTACATTCATATGTAGATACCATAGAATAACACTCGCTTGGGAGTGGTCCTAACCTCAGTGGTATGGATGCTCTATGCTGAGTCCTCATGGACGTTGTAGTATAACAGTCACTTGGGAGTGGTCCTGACCTCAGTGGTAAGGATGTTCTACGATGAGGGTCAACATTTTGTATGTGGTCGATATGTGCTCTACATACAATACTCTTGCATGGAAGAGTATGCCTACACGTAAGTGTAGATACCATAGTATAACACTCACTTGGGCATGGTCCTAACCTTAGTGGTATGGATGGTCTATGATGAGTCCTCACAGATGACAGGGCCTACATCTAGGTGGGGTCGATATCTACATTTAGTTGTAGATGATTCAGTTGATTGATATTATGGATCAGGTTGATGGAGGATTGCATAATCCTTGGACTTATGTCCTAAAGAGATAGGGATTTATCATCCCACAAAGAGATCATGTGTATTGTAGGTAGCGTGGCAGAAAAGGATCAAGTAGATCAAAGTACGATAACAAAGGATCAAGTAGATCGAGGTGCGGCTGCTGTTAACACCTCTACCTAGCAGAGGGTCGAAGAAATCATGGTAAAGAAAAAATAATGCTTGTTTGAAAACTTTGGTTAAATATAATGGTGTGAAAGTGTGATAAGGGGCGTGTAAGCAATGAATTATCACGGGATCCAACGGTGTAAAGCGAGGAAATGGAGATCGACGGTTTATAATGTGTCCGCTTTATGAAGATGCGAGGAGGATAAGAACATACGGGGGTATTCAATGAAATATGAATATCAATGGTCACAAATCTAGCCCAACAAAATCTATGATCAGTGTGAAGTCTGCTCTGTCAACTTGCACGTTCGATAAAAGGGAGAAGCTCGGCGGAATGGGTACATGTAGCTTCATCTGATGGCTAGAAAATAAAGGTAAAATACATCGACGGTCGTTGACGGATCCGAAATGAGGAGTTGCACGGTGGTTGGAGACGAAAAGTGGTAGTGGAATGGAAACCACGGTACACGCGGTAGTTTGCGGTGCATTCCGCGGGCAAAAGCGGTTTGGCGGAAACCGCTAAAGGGGGCCTCCGGAGTGGGCTCCTATAAAAGTAGAGTTGACTTGTTTGAAGAACTATTTTTATTTCCGTCGAACGAATCAAAAGGACTGCTTGCTCACCATCCTTTAACAGTCAGACTCGAAATATATGTAGCCACAATAACAGGTAAGTCACGAATACCTGAAATTCATCCGTCGAATTACCATTGTTGTCTGTATTATGGATAAAGGGAAAGATTTACAAGGGTTTAATCGTATTCTGGACGAGAGAGAAGAATACTTGGTTGACAGCGATAGAGGGGTATGTGATCCTTTCTTGTCTGTGGGAAGTGTATCAGTTAGCAAAGAGAGATTGTGGCAATACAATTCACAAGGTATTGATATTCTAAATGCTTGTAAATCGTTTTTGTATCATTTTGCTATTGAGCAGACCCTGCATTTTCCCGAGTTTGCCGAGTGGTGTGCAGTTAAACTATTCTTCTTCTCAGAGAGTTATTATAAGTCATTCTACGTCTAGGATACTGTGTAAAATTGATGCCAAGGTCATCCGTGAAAACCTGAACTTGCTCGACAATTACCCCGATAGTCGTGAGCCTGTAAACGAGTCCGTTTTAGCTAAAGTGTACAAAAATTGTGAAACTGAGGTTCGTTGCAAATTCTTGTCTAGCATTTTGAATGAGGGTCAGTCACTAGAGGGTCTTTTTCTGCCATATCATGTTCACATTTTCAGAGATGAAGTTCAATTAGTTGTGTCCTTAGTCTGTCAAGTATTGGGTCTAGATGACGACTGTCATGTCAATGAAGTCATCTTGGGCTTCCTATTAAAAATGAGTTCGATGAGTCCTGAGTCTCAGTCAGTTCATGTCTTCAGTTTAGACGAGTATCTAGCAGAAGCTATACATCTCCAATTGAGTGAGTTTCCAAAAGTCAGGTTTTTTAAGTTTCAAACTTATTTGCTGAACATGTTACTATGTTCGAATGTCACCGAATTGCAGTTCTTAAGTACCATATTCTCTTCAGATTTTCCCAAGCAAATCAACATGTTTGAATTTGCAAATTCTATCATGTCAGAAATATATAAGATGTTGTTTAATGAAGTGTTACCCCAGGTATTAGAAGAAATGAAAAGCATGATGCAATCCTCACTTGAGGATAGGGTCGGAGACTGGTATTTGTATAAGGATTTCACCGTTTTGAGAATATATGGTTTTGCTGGAGAGCCTTATAGGATGCCTGCTTTTCTTACTCCCAGAGTGGAAAAGTAAAAGCAATCCCTATAAGAAACAAGGAATCTACTCCCGCGGGTGAGAAGTTTAAATAATCCAAAAACTTCCTTGATCTCTACCCGGAACGTAGAAAGAAATACTTTTAAATTGGCCATGGTAGGTGATAAGAAGATGTCAAAGATGGAAGTGAGATTAGAGAAGATTAGTGTACCAGATAAAATACAGTTACATAAGTAAACGGGAGACATTATTTATTCAGATTTATTGCATGCTATGATGAGAGTTAATAAATTACAAGTTTTGGTAGACAAATTGGAAGTTCAATTAAAACATGAGAAAGTTGAAAATAAAGCTAATTCCATTCAAATAAAAAAGCTACAAGCAGACATCATAAGCTCAGGAAGTGAAATAGGTAACACCCAGCTAATCAAAAGACTTCTAGAAGAAAAAGACAACGCCCTCCAGGTACTAAAGAATAGATTGAAAATCTCGAGTACAGAACATGTCCAGTCATCAGAATTATTGGCATTACAAGAGGAGAAGGACAGGATTCATCAGGATATGATGGAGTATAAAGGAAAGACTGTAAAATTACAAGAAGAAAAGGATAAGTGGCAAGCAGAACGGAACGAGTTAATAGCACAGATTTTGCTGCTGAAAAGGGATCAAAATGAAGAAAAATAAATCATGGAGAAACTAATGAGCCAAACTCCCACTGATGAAGACTTAACTATTGTGAATATTGAAAAACCCTTAAATGATTTTTCTGCAGATGACTTACTAGTGCCCATGTCCCAAGTTAGCTTGAAAGATGAAGAGATAAGAGAATTGAAAGAAGAAAATGAAAAAATCAAATATGAGCTAGCCAAATTGAATGAAAATAAGAATAAGATATTGCAAGATAAAAGTCAGCTACAGAAGAAATTTAATGAATTGAAAGAAAGGAACATAGGAAAGGGTCCTCTCCAGGGAGCAAAGCACATAATTTGGGATACCTTATCTGTAGAAATTACTAAGTTCATGCAATATTTGAACTTCATTGATGATCAAAGCATATTAATTAATTTGGCCAATCAAAGACTGAAGTTAGTAAATGAAACTATGGAGAGGAAACCCCTTGGCACAGCTCAGAATGCATTAAATTTCTTAAATTCATTAACATACCAAAAATTACATGACATAGGAGTCAAAGACAGAGTGGCAATGGTACTGTGGGCAAAAAGGTTTATTCATAAACATTATCTAATGAAGACAGTGCAAGACAAAGCTGATGAAATGATCTCACAGGTTAATGACTTCAAACAGGCATTTAAAGAATTATTTGAAGATGGCCTACCTTCCTTTTGGGACGAGGACGGACGAATGTTTTCTCAAGAGCATTATCACCTCCTGTTGGTACGAAGCCGTATGGATCATTCTAAATTTGACGATTTGGAAAAAGGGCTGACAAAGAAATTCATCGTAGAAAAGCTGACAGAAGATTTTGAGATATTACAGAAATTCCTGATCATCAGGGGAGGGTTGCCTAAAGTGTCTTATGAAGCCTACATGGAGCTGGAGGTGTCTATTCGGGAGATGATTGAATATGAGATTCCAAGCACGGAGCAATGGAGAGCCATAGAAAGATTTGGAAAAACAAAGTATATCCTTCATTCATGAAAACAGGTGTTGCGCGCTGAGGAGCTGCTTGGACGGGCCTTGTTACCGAGTTGATTTTAATTTAATAATCTGTTAGGATCGAAGCAAGTAGTTTATTCCTAGGAGTTAGGAATATAGTTACAAGACTTTGATTAAGCAGGTTATTCAGTTATAAATCTTCTTGGAAGAAGAAATTATTTTATGTATATAATTGCATTTACTTTATGTGATAGGGGTTGGAACCCATCCTGTTGATGAATGTTTTCTAAAGACATATATTTTTGAATAACAAAGCTGAATGTGTGCGGTTATCAGAGATTCTTTTGCTGTTTACATTACAGTCTGTATTTCCTTTCCTTTGTGATCTTTTTTCCAGTGTTACACTCCATTTTGTTTTCTTCGTATCTGAAACATAGTGTTGAATGGTTGGAATTCATATTATTTATGCTCTGATCATTGTCTTAGATATTCTATGAATGTTTCTGCTAAAGTTGATATAGAACTCATCTTTTGATGCTCTGTATTGATGGACTGTTCATTATATCTTCTGCCCCACCTGAAATTAAATGAACGACTGTGATTGAATGGTTATCTTTGCTTTGATAAAATCTCACGCATATGTCTTTGTGATATCTTTATGTATACGTGACTCCATTGCCCAATGGTTATGTGTGTCATTTCAACCATTTATGTAATATTTGAGTGTTGATTTATATATGGCCTTGTTAAATCTGTATTTGAGAGATCCCTCTCTGGAAAGAAAAGCCAGTTTCTTTCTAAAGTGGTTTTTGCTATTACCTTGGGATTTACCTTTCACAACCTGGGTACATTCTGAGTGCTAACAATTGGCATCGTTGCCAGGGACGAAAGTGCACATCTACTCTGGGGAGAACAACAAAGTTTGAAGAAAGATTTCTGTGGGAAAACAGGAATTTTTATCAGTAGAAAAGGTTGTACATTTGCCCTGGTGACTCCATTGTAAAAATTTTCAAATCTTAAGGAGTCATTCTGGCTTCGAGAAGACACACACGAGGTAATTATGATACTGAAATTTTATAAAGTTTGGAAAATCCAGAAAGGTTATTCAAGAGAAAAGATAAAGAAAAGTTAGGTTTTCCTTTGTTTGGTGCATCATCTTCTCAAGATTCTCCTATTGATCCAGAATGGGAAGTTAATGTTGGAAGGAGTTTGTTAAAAACCAAATCTGAGTCTGATCTGAAGAATACTGAGTTTAATTCTCATAGATTAGAATCTTATTTGTTGGATTCCCTCTAGAGAGATTTACAACAGACTACAAAAGTTGAAACATTTGCTGTTCAAAATACTCAAAAGTCTTCAGTTCCTTTGAACCCATCTAGACCAATGGCAGCCAGATTTGCTCCCTTGTGTTTGCCCGCTTTATTACATGACCTCCCTCAGAATTATTCCCAAAGAATATCTTTATTTGATGGAGAAGGTGACATAATCACAAAGCAACATGTTGCTAAGTTTGAAGATTCCATCGACTTAGAGGAAGTTGATTATGCAGATGTTAAAATGCGGTTATTCGCTCAAAGTTTATCAGGAGAGGCAAAGAAATGGTTTAAAGATTTGCCAGATGAGTCTATAATGAATTTTCAAGCTTTCTAGAATGCATTTATAGATAGGTGGGATGATAAACAGAATCCTTTACAGCTTTTGTCCCAATATAATAGTCTCAAAAAAGGGGGTTTCGAATCTGTTCATGAATTTTCAAGCAGGTTCATGAGGGTTTATAATTCTATTCCGGAAGACATAAAACCCTCTACAGCCACTGCTAAACTACATTATGCTGGAGCCTTTGATAATGATTTTGCATTTTCATTAAGAGAAAGAAAATCAGTGACCCTTGCTGCGATGTTTACAGATGCTTTGGAAGTAGAAGCAAATATGATGGCAAGTGGAAAAATGAAACATAGAGATATTGATAGGAGGAATAAGGAAGAGAATTTGCCTTCTGCTTCTTCTTCTACTAATGATATCAAATTTGAAATGATGTTGAAGACGATGGAAAAGTTGATGGACAGATTAACTATGGATAATAGGGGGTTCAACAGAGAACAAGCTGGCCCTCAAATAAGGAACCCTAATTTTAGAAGACCAAATCCCCCTGTTCTTCCACAAAATAGGCAGAGAGACATGAGAAACCCAAGAAATCAAGAAGAACAGCAAATTCGACCACCATTTCCTGAGAATTATGTTGCTGATGAAGAGGACCCTACTGAAAATGAAATTCATCTTTTTGGAGAACTGGATTCAGAGATACATCTTACTAAAGAAGAACATAACATGTTTGAACAGGAAGGTAGAAATGAGGAATTTGAAAGGGAGACAGAACAATATCAGAGGGGTTATTTACATGCTATAGATGATGTGCAGAGGAAAATCATATTGAGAAACAGGGAAGTTTTCATAAATAAGGGGAAGGCAAATCCAAATCAACCTTCCACGAGTTCCCTAAATGTAGAAAAGGGAAAAGAAGTGCAAAAAGAATTTCTTGTAAATAAACAAGTTGACAATGAGATACAAAGAGACAAAAAAATGAAGCAAGTGGCCCCAATTGATGTAGAAAGGGCTGGTTCCGGTTTCAATCTGCAAAATGAGCTTTCAAAGTTAAAAATTTCTCTTCAATTTAACGAGTTGTTGAGAAACAATGAATATAGAGATACTATAACAAAAATGGTCAAAGGTCAAGGAGAATTGCAATCTGATATTTTAGAGTTGAATGATGACAATCCTACTATTTCATTTGGGTCAAAGGTGGAAAATTTAGAAAAGGACGAAGTCCCTCCTTTTTATTTGAGTTTGAATGTGCATGATATGGTGGTCCACAATGCTATGTTAGACTCAGGAGCATCACATAATTTAATGCCGAAGGGAGTAGTTGAAAGTTTGGGACTGGAAGTGACAAGACCCTATAAAGATTTGTATTCTTTCGACTCTAGAAGAGTAAAATGCCTTGGTTTGATTAAAGACATGGTAGTGACTCTGAATAAATTACCATCTAAAACTATAGCCATGGATGTGGTAGTAGCAGATATTCCACCTAAGTTTGGGGTATTGGTGTCAAGATCTTGGACTTCAAAGTTGAAAGGTAGTTTACAAATGGATATGTCATATGCTACGATTCCTGTTCAAGATGGGAGCAGAAGGTTGTATAGTGAAAAAAGAACTCCCTATGTAGTAAGCAGTCAAGATAAACCCGAATTTCATCATATTTATGCTATCGATACTGATTTGGGGTCTTCTATTCTCTTTAATGATGCTGTCCCATGTGAGTTAGAAGCCACATTGCAGGAAAGGTCTGAAGAAAATAAGAAAGAAGAAACGATGGAACAAGATGCTTTGGAGGCAAAACAAAAAAGGGAAGGCTTGTGGACTATGTACTTTGATGGATCTGCTGCAAAAATAGGTGTTGGGGCTGGTGTGTATATAATCTCTCCCATTCGGGATTTCAAAGCTTTATCATATAAATTAACATTTGAATGCACCAATAATGTAGCAGAATATGAAGCTTTATTATTGGGGTTGCATGCTTTGAAAGATTTGGGAGCGCAAAGGATAAAAGTTTTAGGAGATGCAAAATTGGTGATAAACCAAGTGAATGACAGTTATCAAACCAGGCATCCCCAAATGAGAGCTTATAGGAACGAACTGTGGGATATGATTGGTAACTTTTTTACAGAGCACACGATTCAGGTAGTTTCCAGACATGAAAATATTGTGGCAAATTCTTTATCTATGGCTGCTGGAAAATTTAAAGCCCCTGTTGCTAGTCAGAGGGAATACCAGGTGGAAATTGTGAATAGGCCGTCTATTCCCGATAATTCTAAATATTGGCAAGTCTTCGAAGACGACATGCAGATCAGAAGATTTTTAGAACTATTAGGAGAATTTGTAAATACTCATATTGACACCGAAAATAATGATGATGAGACCTTTCAGGGTGATGAAGAACCTGAGAAAGAAAAAGAGGGCGCTGAAAAGCTAAAGAGAACCCTGGGAGGAAAGGATATTATTCAATTAAAAAATAATTTCATACCCATAGGTTTAATCCCTTTGGAAAAACTTTTTGATCAGAATGATGTTGCTAAGAATCCTAAAGTAAAGCCTGTTAAGAATGTTGTTGAAGAAAGGAATATTGGCACTGAAGAGAATCCTAAGATTATAAAATTATCCTAGAAATTCCCTGAAAAAGAAAAGGAAGAATATGTGAATTTAATGAAAAAATACACGGATGTATTTGCTTGGAGTTATGATGACCTTAAGGAGTATGATACATATATCATACATCATACTATTCCTATAAAGCCTGGGGAGAAACCTTTCAAACAGAAACTCAGAAGGATAAACCCTAAGTTGCTTCCCATCATTGAGAAGGAAATTAAAAAGTTATTTGATGCCAAGATCATTGTAACTCTAAGATTTTCAAATTTGGGTTGCAAATTTGGTTCCTGTCAGAAAGAAGAACGGAGAAATAAGACTGTGTATAGATTTCCAGAATTTAAATAAAGTTTCTATGAAAGACAATTATCCTTTGCCAAAGATGGACCATATATTGTACAAAGTAGTTGGAGCTGAGAGAATTTCAATGTTGGATGGTTTTTTGGGCTATAATCATATCAAAGTATTACCTGAAGATCAAGAAAAAACTGCATTTACTACACCTTGGGACACTTTTATGTATGCAAAGATGCCTTTTGGCCTAAAGAATGCAGGAGCTACTTTCCAGCGAGCTATGGACATTGCTTTTGCAGGAGAAATTGGGAATTTTGTGGTAATCTACATGGATGACATCACAGTCTATTCAAAATCTGACAGAGAACATCTGCATCATTTGGAGAAAGTTTTCATGAAGTGTAGGAAGTTTGGTATATCATTGAATCCAAAGAAATCCAATTTCGCATTAGAAGAAGGAAAGTTGTTGGGCCATATAATATCTAAAGATGGAATAAAAATTGATCCTGAAAGGGTGAGTGCAATTTTGAAAGTAGGTGAACCAAGGAGTAAGAAAGAGATACAATCATTTTGGGGGCAAGTGAATTTTTTAAGAAGTTTTGTGCCAAGTTTCGCTGAAATCTTAATGAATATCACAAATATGTTGAAGAAGGGTCATGAGATAAAATGGAATGCGGAAGCTAGAAAGTCTTTTTGGGAAATCAAAAAAGCAATATTAGATGCTCCTACGTTGGTGAGTCCAGATTTTACTAAAGATTTCTTAGTATTTTCATATGCTTCAGAGTATACCATAGCAGCAGTTTTATTACAGAAGAATGATGAGAATTTGGAACATCCCATAGCATTTTTTAGCAAATGTTGAGGGATGGAGAATTAAAATATGACATCATGGAGAAACAGGCGTATGCTTTAGTCAAAGCCTTGAAAGATTTCAAAGTATATATTCTACAATCGCATATAATCGCATATGTTTCGACTGCTGCAGTGAAAGCAATTTTGACACAACCTGATCCAGAAGGCAGAAGGGCAAAATGGATAGCTACATTACTGGAGTACGACATAGAAATAAAGCCTACTAAGCTGGTTAAAGGACAAGGATTAGCAAAAATGATGACAAATTCAAATTGTGAATCTTTACAAATCAATTTTTTATCTCACCAATCTAATCAGTTGGATACAGGAGTGGAAGTAATGGCTGATTTTGTAGCATCTCCATGGTATTCTAATATTGTTTACGTTCTTCAAAATTTACAAGCACCAGAAGGATTGAGCAAGTCAAGGGCGAGATCCATAAAAATGAAAGCTGCTAAATTTTGTATTATAAATCAATACCTTTATTGGAAGGACCCCGGAGGAGTGTTGCTAAACTGTCTTTTAGAAAATGAAGCTCAACAAACAGTCAAAAAATTTCATAAGCGATATTGTGGAGGACATCATTCTTGGAAGGTAACTGCAAATAAAATTCTAAGAGCAGGTTATTATTGGCCTACATTATTTTCAGATGTGTATAAGGAAACCAGCAGGTGTCATCAATGCAAAAATTTTGATGGTAAGAGAAAAGTACTTCCTCTTCCTTTAAACCCAATAACGATAGAAGCTCCTTTCCAACAGTGGGGTTTGGATTTTATTGGAAAAATAAACCCCAATTCGTTAGGACAGCACAAATGGATTTTGACGGCTACGGATTATTTTACTAAATGGATTGAAGCAATTCCCACCCGAAGAGCCACTGAAGCTATGATAATAGATTTTCTTGAGGAAAACATATTGGCTTGATTCGGATGTCCCAAAAGAATAGTAATAGACAATGCAGCTGCTTTTAAATCCAAGAAAATGATTGATTTCTGTCACAAATATCATATAAATCTCAATCATTCAACTGCCTATTATCCGCAAGGAAATGGGTTAGCTGAATCTTCAAATAAAAGCTTAGTAAGGATCATCACGAAGCTGTTGGAAAATAATAAAAAGTCATGGCACACCAAGCTCAAATATGCTTTATGGGCTGACAGGATTAGTACCAAAAGGGCAATTGGCATGTCTCCGTTCCAACTGGTGTATGGAACTAAAATCGTTTTTCCAGTGTCATTGGGTGTTCCAGTTATGAGATATTTCCAATATCGGCAAGAAGAACCAAATCACATGCTAAGGAGGATAAATCAGATTATTGAGCTGGAAGAATGAAGGAATAAAGCTTATGACAAGGTGTAGTTACATCAGGAAAAAATTAAAAATACTTTTGATAGAAGAATCAAAGAAGAACAGTTTCAGATTGATGATTTGGTCTTGAAGTGGGATACTCCTAAAGAAGACAAACATGGGAAATTTGATCATATGTGGGTAGGTCCTTATGTTGTTGCTGGATACAGAGGACAAAACGCATTTCTACTGGAATATCCGAACGGGGTTCCTCTGGATAGTAACCCTGTAAATGGAAGATATCTAAAGCATTACCTGTCCTAAGGAGGAGGGTAAAACTTGTATTATAGCCTGTAAATATTTATTTTTCTTTACAATCCCATACGGACGGTAGACCAAATGTGTTTGAAGCCCGAAGTGAAGGTCCTAAGATTCAGGAGGCGTGCCATTCCTTTCTAAAAAAATTATAATATGTCTACGAAAAACAAAAGACAAGTTTTCTGGAAGTTATTATGAAAGATTAAAGACAGGCACCTGGTCTACGAGTTCTTTGATACCTCACAGGGAGGATATCATCCCTAGATGGAGCCAGTTGTTAACACCTCTACCTAGCATAGGGTCGAAGAGACCATGGTAAAGAAAAAATAATGGTTGTTTGAAAACTTTGGTTAAATATAATGGTGTGAAAGTGTGATAAGGGGAGTGTAAGCAATGAATTATCACGGGATCCAACGGTGTAAAGCGAGGAAATGGAGATCGACGGTTTATAATGTGTCCGCTTTATGAAGATGCGAGGAGGATAAGAACATATGAGGGTATTCAACGAAATATGAAGATCAACGGTCACAAATCTAGCCCAACAAAATCTACGATCAGTGTGAAGTCCGCTCCGTCAACTTGCACGTTCGATAAAATGGAGAATCTCGGGGGAATGGGTACGTGTAGCTTCATCCGACGGCTAGAAAATAAAGGTAAAATGCATCGACGGTCGTTGACGGATCCAGAATGGGGAGTTGCGCGGTGGTTGGAGATGAAAAGTGGTAGCGGAATGGAAACCACGGTACACGCAGCAGTTTGTGGTGCATTCCGCGGGCAAAAGCAGTTTGGCAGAAACCGCTAAAGGGGGCCTCCGGAGTGGGCTTCTATAAAAGTAGAGTTGACTTGTTTGGAGAACTATTTTTTATTTTCGTTGGACGAATGAAAAGGACTGCTTGCTCGCCACCCTTTAACAGTCAAACTCGAAATATATGCAGCCACAATAACAGGTAAGTCCCGAATACCTGAAATTCATCCACCGAATTACCGTTGTTGTCTGTATTATGGATAAAGGGAAATATTTACAAGGGTTTAATCGTATTCTGGACGAGAGAGAAGAATACCTGGTTGACAGGGATAGAGGGGTATGTGATCATTTCTTGTATGTGGGAAGTGTATCAGTTAGCAAAGAGAGATTGTGGCAATACAATTCACAGGGTAATGATATTCTAAATGCTTGTAAATCATTTTTGTATCATTTTGCTATTGAGCAGACCCTGCATTTTCTTGAGTTTGCTGAGTGGTGTGCAGTTAACTATTCTTCTTCTCAGAGATTTATTATAATTCATTCTATGTCTAGGATACTGTGTAAAATTGATGCCAAGGTCATCCGTGAAAACCTGAACTTGCCCGACAATTACCCCGATAGTCGTGAGTCTGTAAACGAGTCCGTTTTAGCTGAAGTGTACGAAAATTGTGAAACTGAGGTTCATTGCAAATTCTTGTCTAGCATTTTGAATGAGGGTCAATCACTAGAGGGTCTTTTTCTACCATATCATGTTCACATTTTCAGAGTTGAAGTTCAATTAGTTGTGTCCTTAGTCTGTCAAGTCTTGGGTCTAGATGACGACTGTCATGTCAATGAAGTCATCTTAGGCTTCGTATTAAAAATGAGTTCGATGAGTCCCGAGTCTCAGTCAGTTCATGTCTTCAGTTTAGACGAGTATCTAGCAGAAGCTATACATCTCCAATTGAGTGAGTTTCCAAAAGTCAGGTTTTTTAAGTTTCAAACTTATTTGCTGAACATGTTACTATGTTCGAATGTCACCGAATTGCAGTTCTTAAGTACCATATTCTCTTCAGATTTGCCCAAGCAAATCAACATGTTTGAATTTGAAAATTCTATCATGTCAGAAATATATAAGATGTTTTTTAATGAAGTGTTACCCTGGGTATTAGACGAAATGAAAAGCATGATGCAATCCTCACCTGAGGATAGGGTCGGAGACTGGTTTTTGTATAAGGATTTCACCGTTTTGAGAATATATGGTTTTACTGGAGAGCCTTATAGGCTGCCTGCTTTTCTTACTCCCATATTTTTTGCATTGGAGTATATGAGATAGAGAGTGCATGCAGAAGAAGAACACTTTGGGGCTTTTAAGAAATCTTCCAATATTAAGTTCCCTCTTAAAGTTGGCTCTTTTATTTTTAAAAATAAAGGTGCTCTCGTGTTCATAGAGAAATCGTTGGAAAGCATGGATTTTCAAAGGGAGCAAAGGGTAAATTATGACCCCTATCATATAATTTCCCTGAGAAAACAAGCTAACAAAAATAAGCCATTTTACCACTAAGTTGTTGAAGGTCTGAGTGAAGTAGCCAATTTGTTTCACTTTATGGAAATTCCAGGATCTGATGAAAATACGCGCAGTAGACCGGTTGCAGTGTCTCAAATGACAGATGGTCCTAATATTTTGGTTAAAAGAAGTCTTTCTGAAGTTGAAAGTATGGAAATAGATGAGGATGATTCACATAAAAAGGCCAAATTGTTTCAAGATGATAAAGTTTTGAGTGAAGTTATTTCAGATGATTTAAAAAGAGTTGCTTTGGTTCCTACAAAATCTGTACAGGTGAGTCAGCTTTCTTTTGAAGGTGTAGATAATACAGAATCATGCCCAGTTTTCAAGTCAAAAGAAGAGCTCATGGCTAATTATATGGAAAAGCAAAAGCAGTCCCTAGAAGAAACAAGGAATCTACTCTCGCGGGTGAGAAGTTTAAATAATCCAAAAACTTCCTTGATCTCTACCCGGGACGTAGAAAGAAATACTTTTAAATTGGCCATGGTAGGTGATAAGAAGATGTCAGAGATGGAAGTGAGATTAGACAAGATTAGTGTACCAGATAAAATACAGTTACATAAGCAAATGAGAGACATTATTTATTCAGATTTATTGCATGCTATGATGAGAGTTAATAAATTACAAGTTTTGGTAGACAAATTGGAAGTTCAGTTAAAACATGAGAAAGTTGAAAATAAAGCTAATTCCATTCAAATAAAAAAGCTACAAGAAGACATCATAAGCTCAGGAAGTGAAAAAGGTAACACCCAAGCAATCAAAAGACTTCTAGAAGAAAAAGACAACGCCCTCCAGGTACTGAAGAAGAGATTGAAAATCCCGAGTACAGAACATGTCCAGTCATCAGAATTATTGGCATTACAAGAGGAGAAGGACAAGATTCATCAAGATATGATGGAGTATAAATGAAAGACTATAAAATTACAAGAAGAAAAGGATAAGTGGCAAGCAGAACGGAACGAGTTAATAGCACAGATTTCGCTGCTGAAAAGGGATCAAAATGAAGAAAAGAAATCATGGAGGAACTAATGAGCCAGACTCCCACTGATGAAGACTTAACTATTGTGAATATTGAAAAACGCTTAAATGATTTTTCTGCAGATGAATTACTAGTGCCCATGTCCCAAGTTAGCCTGAAAGATGAAGAGATAAGAGAATTGAAAGAAGAAAATGAAAAAATCAAATATGAGCTAGCCAAATTGAATGAAAATAAGAATAAGATATTTCAAGATAAAAGTCAGCTACAGAAGAACTTTAATGAATTGAAAGAAAGGAACATAGGAAAGGGTCCTCTCCAGGGAGCAAAGCACATAATTTGGGATACCTTATCCGTAGAAATTACTAAGTTCAGGCAATATTTGAACTTCATTTATGATCAAAGCATATTGATCAATTTGGCCAATCAAAGACTGAAGTTAGTAAATGAAACTATGGAGAGGAAACCCCTTGGCACAGCTCAGAATGCATTAAATTTCTTAAATTCATTAACATACCAAAAATTACATGACATAGGAGTCAAAGACAGAGTGGCAATGGTACTGTGGGAAAAAAGGTTTATTCATAAACATCATCTAATGAAGACAGTACAAGACAAAGCTGATGAAATGATCTCACAGGTTAATGACTTCAAACAGGCTTTTAAAGAATTATTTGAAGATGGCCTACCTTCCTTTTGGGACGAGGAGGGACGAATGTTTTCTCAAGAGCATTATCACAGCCTGTTGGTACGAAGCTGTATGGATCATTCTAAATTTGATGATTTGGAAAAAGGGCTGACAGGGAAAGTCATCGTAGAAAAGCTGACAGAAGATTTTGAGATATTACAGAAATTCCTGATCATCAGGGGAGGGTTGCCTAAAGTGTCTTATGAAGCCTACATGGAGTTGGAGGTGTCTATTCGGGAGATGATTGAATATGATATTCTAAGCACGGATCAATGGAGAGCCATAGAAAGATTTGGAAAAACAAAGTATGTCCTTCATTCATGAAAACAAGTGTTGCGCGCTGAGGAGCTGCTTGGACGGGCCTTGTCACCGAGTTGATTTTAATTTAATAATCCGTTAGGATTGAAGCAAGTAGTTTATTCCTAGGAGTTAGGAATATAGTTACAAGACTTTGATTAAGCAAGTTATTCAGTTATAAATCTTCTTGGAATAAGAAATTATTTTATGTATATAATTGCATTTACTTTATGTGATGGGGGTTGGAACCCATCCTGTTGATGAATGTTTTCTAAAGACATATATTTTTGAATAACAAAGTTGAATGCGTGTGATTATCAGAGATTCTTGTGATGTTTACATTACAGTCTGTATTTCCTTTCCTTTGTGATCGTTTTTCCAGTGTTACACTCCATTTTGTTTTCTTCGTATCTGAAACATAGTGTTGAATGGTTGGAATTCATATTATTTATGCTCTGATCATTATCTTAGATATTTTATGAATGTTTCTGCTAAAGTTGATATAGAACTCATCTTTTGATGCTCTGTATTGATGGACTGTTCATTATCTCTTCTGCCCCACCTAAAATTAAATGAACGATTGTGATTGAATGGTTATCTTGCCTTTGATAAAATCTCACGCATATGTCTTTGTGATATCTTTATGTATATGTGACTCCATTTCCCAATGGTTATGTGTGTCGTTTCAACCATTTATGTAATCTTTGAGTGTTGATTTATATCTGGCCTTGTTAAATCTGCATTTGAGAGATCCCTCTCTGGAAAGAAAAGCCAGTTTCTTTCTAAAGTGGTTTTTGCTGTTACCTTGGGATTTACCTTTCACAACCTGGGTACATTCTAAGTACTAATAGCTGCAAAGGATCAAGAAGGATAGAATTGTTGCTGCAAAGGATTGAAAGAATCAAAATGTTGATGCAAAGGATCGAAATGATCAAAGTGCTGCTAGAAAAGATCAAGAAGATAAAAGTGTTGTTGCAAGAAGATCGAAATGATGCTGCAAAGGATCGAATTACTATTGCAAAGGATCAGAAGATCGAAGTGTTGCTACAAAGGATCGAAAGATCAAAGTGTTGCTGCCAAAGGATCAAGTGATTGTGTCATGCAAAGATGAAGACATTGAAGAGTAATTGTTCCAGTTACTGATTGCGAAAACTTCCTATAACGTATAGATGTATTACCTTAATATTTCTGAAGATATTGTCTCTTTGTTCTCCTATAGTCTATGATGATGATGTTAGTAGAATAACCTTCTCGTTAAGGGGGAGTGTTGAAATATTGTAACTTCAAAGGATATTCTAAATCTATTTTACTTATGTAACCCAATGGAGATGTTATTATTCCTCCGGCAGGGTGTTACTATTGTATTTGGTCATCATAGAGTCATGAGGTAAAGCCTCCATTGTAACTTGGGTCATTAGTACCCTAATGAATAATATAAAATATTGTTTTGAGTCTTCCTAGGTGAAGTCGTCTCAGACAGTTTAGGGGGGCGCACTTGTTTAGGGTAAAAGTCAGTTGGCTCAATGTGTATAAATAGGAAAGATGTGATTCTTATTTGGAAAGAGACTCACTCACTTGAGTAGACCATAAGAGAGAGAGAGAGAGAGAGAGATCAGCAAGGAGGAGAATACGTTTTTGGGGGTTTTATCTCATACATCTTATACATAGGAAGTTTTGTTGGGTTTTCTTCCCCTTGAGGGTTTCCCAAGATAAATCTTGTGAGTTTGTTTCTATCATTGATTATGCATATGCTACTACTCTGAATTTTAATTGAACACTAATGATATCTAGTCTAGCATATGAAATTTTAACATTATTCATTTCCAAGGATACTTAATGATGCAAGTGAGACATCACTTATTGATAACCCTAAGGAATTAAGAAGGTATTTGTGGTACCTAAGTTAAAGTGCATGCCATGCATTTATCATATTCAAAATGTGCAAAAAAAGGTAGTGCAAGAAGAGACATAAAAGCTCTTGGTTCTTGAAGTTGAAGTTATATGAATTACAAGATGGTAGTGTGATGGAAATGATAAAAACTAGGCATAAACAAGACCGAAAAGGATTCTATATCACCTGTAAAGCATGAATTATTAAATGATTAAGGATGTTATTGCATTGAGTATAAATTTATGCAATCTAAATTGCATGAAAAAAATTGAAGAGAAGAGATGTGGATCTCTTGGATAGTATAGTTGTGATTTTATACAATAACATAAAGACTAGAACAGGAGTGAGAAATACTAGTTTTCCTAAAATGGTATTTTTATGCATAAAAGAAGGGTGTAAATCGTAATCGTTGGGATAGAGAAATAAAACCATGTAATAAAGGTTTCAAAGCATGGGAGGCACAATGTTTTAAAAACAAATTTTTTGAGGAATGCAGAGAAAAATTCCTAGAATTGGATAAGGTTAGAAGCATCTCTGGAAAAGAAAATGTTAAGTTGGTTTTGGCAAGGATTAATTAAGAGAATTGGAGCAGTAGACCTTGGAAATGGGTACACTGCAAAGGTGAACCAAGGCATCAAATAAGTTTCAAGGATGCCAAGAATTGGGTGCATCAATAAAGGGTGCATGTGGGGAGCGAGGCATACATATGAACGAGGGAGATTTCCTCACCATAAATATGTATTCTATCTCTAAAATATAATTGTATATTTTTGAAGTAGAAAGTATAAATTAAGTATGAATTAATTATTGCTACTTGGGTGAGAATATTGTAGCTAATGATTTGCTATCTAATTGGTAGAGAGTCCATGGAAGAGATAAGTCAAGTTGTGGAATCCTATGCTATGAAGAGGAATGGAGAAGGATTTTGTCATTATTTATGTTTCTCTATGTTAATTAAGTAGATATGTGTGGATAGGTTTTATGTCACAAGAATGAAAGACTGTAACATTTCTAGAATGCTTATGCACTAGTAGGCATATTGTGAAATAATATGTAATAGAGTACACGAGAATATGTTTGAATGCATGTATATGATATTGCATATGAGATAAGAGTGGTATCGTGTTATACGTAAAGAGCATGTCATGATAACTAAGTATGGTTTCTGATGTATTGTATAACTAAGAAGGGTTGAGGACCTGGCTAAATATGTTGACGATGCAACTTCTTGTTGGGCTCTGAAATTACCCTTTTTACCCTACTCTGTTTTACCCTTTTTCCCTATTATTGCCTCTTGTTTATAGTTGAATCCTTATTCTTTCCACGAAAACAAGCTTGAATACCTAAGGTATCAATCATTATTACTTATTTCATTTCATGTTTGATTTTACTTATAATTATGGACTTTTCCTTTTATCTGTGTTGATCTGTTGTTGGTTTGAAAGAAGGATTCAGAATCTCCAGGTGTCTCCAATATAGCGACTCGATGCATTCAAAATAAGTACTGCTTGGCATCAGTTGCATGCTCGATGATCTGGTCCAAGTTGTTGACGAAGGAATCTCGGACGCTCTTCCACGCATATAGATGAAACTCCCTAAGTATCTTTCTCATTAGCTGGAACACATCGGTTTGTAACAGCTCAAGTTAAAATTTCATTCATTTATGAGCTGATGCGATGTATTAATAGTTGTAACTGTTCTGATTTAATTCAGCAGCCTGAAGATCATAGATCTTCATGGCTGCCTGATATTGATGTAACTCAATGGTTCCATTTGTGTATAAGTAGGCATAGGCAAGGAGAGCCAAGGGTTGGCAATTTGTAAGAGATTATAGTAGAGGAACTATAACTATATCTTGATAAAAATAATAAAGGAGTAACAATTCTTAGCAGTTCTATGTTGTAGATTTCATGAGCTTTCGACAGCATCTCTATTCGAAGGCTAGGACCCACCTTACAGAGTTGCTAGTATTATTAGATGTTTTTAGTTTAGTTATCTATGTTCAATGTGGAATTTTCAATTTGATGTATTTATAGTTAGCTGCAACAACATTCATTAAGTAATTGCATTATTACGTTTCCTTTTGGCTTGTTGTAGTGGTGTGGTGTGGCATTCGACTGTGTAGTTAATTATTTCTTTCATGTAGAAGTGTGTTAATAATTGTTACAGACTTGCTCAGCTCCTGTGTTGTGTGTTATTTATTTTTCTTAGAGTTTGCCTAAATTAGATTGGTCATTTGCTTTCATGAATTTGTTGTTTTGATGAATGATTGGTGATCATTCTGATTTGGTAATATAGACTTCAATTTTCTGCAAGAGTAATTCTAGGTTGATTTATCCTTAGATTATAAACCTTAAGATTGATATGATAGGAAACAGAAGTTCTTTTCGATCCTTAGATCGGTAATTTCATTTGATTCTTTAATATAGACTTCGATTTTCTGCAAGAGTAATTCTAGGTTGATTTATCCTTAGGTTATAAACCTTAAGATTTATATGGTAGGAAACATAAGTTCTTTTCGATTCTTAGATTGGTAATTTCATTTGATTCTTTATAGAGAGTTGAGTTGGCTGAGCAGTGATTAGGATTGAGTGATTTGCATTTTATTCATCAGCTACTGAAAATATTTATACATATATTTTGCTAATTTCCTTCGAAATAAACAGACTTTTGAGGTTGACAATTAATATTGAACACTATGTTTATTAAGAAATTAATGAGTATATAGAGTGGCCAACATTTTGGCACCGTTGTCAGGGAATGTAATTGATAGACATAGTTAGTAGTTTAATTGGTTCAATTTCTTTAGCGATTTTGATTCTCAGATGCAGGAGCGATAAGACACAGTGAAGACCTATGTATCCTTCAATATACCGAATGGGTTCCTTACCCAAGGATCGGGTATGATTAATAAGCTTGCGTGATTCATAATTTTGCATGAATACGAGAAGAACTCAATGGGAAATTCCCAGAACCCCCCAAAATACTAACTTGGCAGGTGGAAGAGGTCGTGGTTGTAGCCGAAGCTTAGGAAGAAAGACATTCGATGATGAATTAATTGCCGGGGTTGATTCTTCTACTAGAGATCGAGACCGAGGACCAACATCTATGAGAAGAAGCCTTGTTTCTCCTAGGCTAGAGGCATCACTGTCAATTGTGGAGAGATCAGTAGGAGCTGTGACGCCATCTGGTGTCCCTATGGAGGGAACTCCAGGAGATAGGGGTAGTTATGTGGGAGTAGGTGGACCAGAGGAGGTCTATCAAAACAAGGGTGAGGAAGTTACCAAATAAGACTCATTGCAGTTTTGACAGAATTTTGAAGACCACAAGGAGCAAGAAAATCAAGAGGAAGAGATAATCATGAATAATGAGAGTCGTCATGAGGATCGTGAAGAAGAAGTAGGGGAAAATAATAATGATAATGGCGACCTTCAGCATGAGGAGATAGTTGCTACACTTCATTTCCCTATTCGACAAACATTTGGACATGCCCCTCTGAAAAATAATTCACCTTCAGTGCTACCTCACTTTCACGGGAAGTCCACAGAGGATCCAAATGAATCCCTCTTCGAGTTCGACATTCTCTGTCGAAGTTATGACTATATCTCTAGTGAGAAGAAACTAAAATTATTTCCTACCACATTGAAAGATAATTCCTTACATTGGTTTATGAGTTTGGGTGGCAAGACGGTTACGACGTGGCATCAAATGAAACAGGTATTTCTTGCGAAATACCAAGAATATTGCAGAATGAAGGATAAGAGAGAAGAATTATTTAAGATGGTGTAGAAAGACGATGAAAGTTTGGAGAATTTTGTGGAAATGCTTTTATATAATGTGCAGAGATCAAACCATACCACTATTGGAAGGGATGTTCGCAAGATCATTTTGTTGCGTGGAATAAGGAAAGACTGCCTTAACATGCTTAATTTGTTAGGGAAGGGAGACATCTCCAAAGAATCTTTTGATCATATTGTGGACTTATGTCGACAATACTCTAGAGGGTCTTCTAGGACCAATACAAGGGACCAAGATGTCTTCTCACGAGCAAAGAAGTAAGCTAGTGGAGGAGCTACTTGGGCAGAGATAGGCAATCTTCTCGACAATTTAATACTGACATGATGAGTTCCATTTCTTCGCAGTTGGATTCCATGAGAGAAAAACATAAACAAGTGGATGAAGATATGGTACTTGGGGTATTTTTCCTTAAGTGCAGGAATAAGCACCCACTGAGACAATTCCCGCTTGATAAGGCGGAGGTGTGTGCTAGACACAAAGCATGCATGTTTCATTTCACAAAAGAAGTCGTGGCAACCTCGGATTCCAAGTATGAATTCTAAGCCTACACCTTTCAATTACTGGAATAATGTTAATAATCAATTCCCTCCACAATAATCATATCCTAATACACAGTGGCACCAACCTTCGCAAACTACAGTGCAATATCCAAACCTTTGGTCTTCATGGGAACCACATCCAAACCAACAAGCCCCTTGGTCTCCAGGATGGAGAAACCCTTATCCAGGGAATTAGTTTCCCCATAATCAGCCATCCTATCTGCAATATCAGCACCCACAGCTATAAATCCCAAATAATGCTACACCAATGGGTACACCACTCTGTCCTCAATTGCCTGCTCAACCTAACCTCAATCCTAATAATAAGGCGGTGCAATAATTCGAAACCTATAGCATGCTAGCTTATTACATTTCCCCTCTCTCTTGCAATGATTTACACTTACGACCAGGGAGGGTATTGGAACCAATCATCATTGAGGATGTTCCATCCTCTATGACCAATGAAGGAATGAATCCACGATTTGAAAATTCATTCAGTTCAACGATCCCCGTTATTGAGGATGTTGAAACACCAATTGAGATACATGATGAAACATCAGTTGAGACACTTGTAGAGACACGTACCAAGACTCGACCTAAATATTTTTTTAGAGAACCACCGTATCCTGAATGATTAACCTTGCAAAAGGTCATGGAACAACCTAGTTTCAACCTTTTAGGAGAGTTAAAAACTCTTTATGTAAGAATTCCACTATTACAAGCCCTACATGTTGTACCTATATATGCCAAGACTGTTAGAGACCTAGTTGTAAAAAAAACAGGAAGGAAGCCTAAGGATCCTCCTACAGTGCATGTAGTGGGGAATTTATCTGAACTTATGATGGGGAAAGCCCCATTGGATAAATATGATGACCCAGGTAACCCCACTGTTATAGTATATATTAGGCAGATCCAAATACCTAACATTTTGGTTGATTTAGGCGCCTCAATAAATGTTTTGACCATTGAGACTGTAAAGAAACTGGGACTCCTGACTGCAGGCCTACCCCAACCATACTAGAAATTCCTGACATATCCACTATCAAACCGGAAGAAACCATGGATGACCTAGTATTATTCGTTGAATCGTGGGAGTACCCTGCAGACTTTGTTGTTTTACAACCCAAGTCACAGTAGGGGGGCACCCATTAATCTTAGGAATACAATGGCTAGCTACAACAGATGTATATATTAGCTGTAGATCGGGGTCCATGACTATTTCTGATGGAATCCCAAAAAAATATGACCTTATATCCCCCAGCCAGATCGAGCTTAGACGCTGAAATTCCATTATGGATGGATTTGGAGGAGGAGGAAGATATTCAGCCTTTATTAACACTTTGGAGAGCTTTAACTTTCAAAACAAAAACTGGATATGACACTATCTGTAATTTTACTAGTGATCCTACGCCTGTCACTTGACAAGCATATGAGATCCTGAACACCACATTAAAAGAACAAGAACAAGAAGAACTTACAGAAGAAGCCTTAGTCAGTAACACTGAAATAATCCCAGTAATTGATAACTCAAAGAGTGTTCCAGTAGAAATCAAACCAAGGAAAACATTGAATATTAATCATAATCTCAAACCCAATGAACTAGAATGTCTTGTTACGTTGTTGAAATGGAATAAGGGGGCCTTTGCTTCGGAATATATAGACATGAGGGGTATTCCCTCAGGACTGTGTACTCGCCATATTTATATCAAGAACGATTCAAAGCTCGTACACTAACCTCAACGCATAATGAACCCAAATTTAAGAGACATTGTGAAGGAAGAAATCCAAAAACTTTTAGAGGCAAGATTTATTTAACCTATTTTAGACAGTGAGTGGGTTTGCCCACTAGAGATCATACCCAAGAAAAATGGGAAATGGCGAATCTATGTATATTACAGAGAACTGAATAAAGCAACACAGAAAGACCACTTCCCTTTGCCTTTTATCGATCAAGTTTTAGACACACTATCTAGAAAAAAGGTTATTTTGTTTCCTGGATGGTTTTAGTGGATATAACTAGATCTAGATTGCCCCTGAAGACCAAGATGAAACCACCTTCACTTTTCCTTGGGGCACCTTTGAATATAGGGTGCTTCCTTTTGGGTTGTGTAATGCGCCAACTACATTTCAGCGTGTTGAAATTGGGGTTTTCTCTGAGATGGTAAATGATTGCATGGAAGTTTTTATGGATGATTTCACTCCATATGGTAACAGTTTTGATGAAGCTCTAAAGAATTTGGAAAAAGTTCTAGAATGTTGTGAACAGACCCACCTATCCTTGAGCACTGAAAAGTGTCATGTGATGATGAGAGAAGGTATAGTTCTTGGGCATTTTATCTTTGCTACAGGAATCCAGGTATATTCGGCCAAGATAAATGTAATTGCAAATATTCCTACCCCTAGGTCGCAAAAAGAGGTATGAAGTCTTCTTGGTCATGCTCGATATTAAAGGCAGTTTATAGAAAAAATTTCCAATTTGGTATTCCCTTTATTTACTCTACTAATGAAAGATGCACAAATTGTTTGGACAGATGCATGCCTGGCAACATTTTCAGAACTGAAGAAAAGGCTATCTACAACACCTATCTTGAGAGGGCCTAATTGGGTGCTTCCTTTTCATATCTCTTATGATGCTTCAAATACAGCGATTAGAGCAGTTTTAGGACAGCAGGAAGGTCACATCCCATATGTTATCTATTATGTTTGTAAGAATTTGGCTCCTGCTAAACTGAACTATACTGTAATAGAAAAAGAGTTCCTTGCCATTATTTATGCCATTAATAAATTTAGGCATTATACTACTGGATATTCTAGTTTTGTACATACTGACCACTCAACTATTAGATATTTAATCAATAAACCTATTACTAATGCTAGAGCGATTAGGTGGTTGTTGTTACTTCAGGAATTCGATATAACCATTGTTGACAGACCAAGAAAGGAGAACGTGGTTGCAGTTTCCTTTATTGACTGACTAATGATGATGATGATTCACCAGCTGAAGACTCCTTTCCTGATGAACACTTGTTCGCAGTCTGAACTTATTCCCCATGGTACGCTGATGTTGCTAATCACTTGGTTGCATGTAGACTTCCAACGCACTTATCCAAATGAGAGAAGAGAAGTATCATACAACAGAATGTGAGATATTGTTGGATTGGAGGCCATGTATTCTACACATGGCCTAATTTGAAAATCAGTCATTATGTAAGGGAGGATGAGATACACGGCATTTTGAAGGCCTACCATGATGAGCCCTATGGAGGGCATTTTGCTGATAAAAGCACTGGCCATAAAGCATTAAGGATGGGGTATTTTTGGCCAACTATGTTTCAAGATGCAGGGAAGTATGTTCAAGCCTGTGACAGCTAACAAAGAATGGGCCAGCTGAACAAATTGGATTAAATATCACTTCAGCCACAGTTAGTGGTTGAACCCTTTGATAGATGGGCTCTGGATTTTGTAGGGCCTATCAACCCTCCATCTAGACATAAGGTTTACATTTTGGTTTGAACTGATTATATGACTAAGTGGGTGCAAGTTGTGGCTCTGGTAAAATCCAATGATCAAGTTGTAATAGACTTTTTATATGTAGAGATCTTCACCTGCTTTGGAGTACCCAGAGAGATCGTAACAGACAGGGGACCATAGTTTGTTTCCCGTAAAATGGAGGCCTTGTTTCAGAAGTACCATATTCAGTATCGAGTAACCTCCCCATACTATACACAAGCCAATGGCCAAGTGGAAAGCACAAACAAGGTAATCAAGTCAATCCTTACAAAAATAGTGAAGGGTCATCATAGGGATTGGGCTGAAAGGCTTCCAGAAGCATTATGGCCCTATCGTACTACATGGAACAACAGTACAGGATTCTCCCCATATGAATTGGTGTACGAAAAAAGTGTTGTTTTCCCTATTGATTTCAAAATCAAAACCTTGAGAATAGCCACAGAGGAAAACCTGGACTTAACGGAGGCTCAGAAGAACCAGCTGAATCAACTAAATGAACTGGATGAGAAGCGCACTACTGATGTACATCATACGACATTAAGTCAACAACAACACTCCAAATGGCATGACAGATATATAAAGAAGAAGGTATTTTGTGAAGGAGACTGGGCTTTGTTGTATGATTCATTGTTCAAAAAGGATTTTAAAGGTAAGCTGCACACAAGATGGCTAGGACCCTAGATAATAGATAAGGTATTTGACAATGGGACCGTTCGCTTGACCACTATTGATGAAAATCAGACATCTATGTTTGAAAATGGTCATCGACTACGGCTTTATTATAAACTTATCTCGAAGGATCTGTTTATCGCTCAGGTTGCAGCTGATTCGGACTATCAATTGGTACAGGAGCAGGGTTTTTCCCCTATTTCTGGAAAAAAAATTAATCTAGTACAAATTCCATATAGAAATTGTATATAAATAAAATTGCTTGATTTTCGTTGTTTTTTTTTTCTTTTTAAGCTATGATCATGTGTTGTTTTTTAGAATTGTCAACAGGAATTTGTGCGAAGGTTCATGCAGAAGAAGTAGTCGCAACAGGCCAAGCGATTACAGAATTATGAACAGTCCTTCTTCATCGGTATTACTCCTCGAATGAGAAAGTGAACAAGATTGCAGACCTCTGATAGAAAATTTATCATTTTTCCCATATTTCTATCAAGCTCCGTCAAATTTTTCTTAACGAAAACTCCATCAAATGCTTAATTTTATCCGCTGCAACTCCGCTACTTTTTTTCCATTTTCTGCTGCAACTCCGCTATTTTTCCTACTAAAATTGGCCATTTTAAGTTGCAACTCTACTATTTTTCCCGCTAATTTTGGCCATTTTCCGTTGCAACTCCTCTATTTTTCCTACTAAAATTGTCCATTTTCCACTGCAACTCTGCTATTTTTCCCACTAAAATTGGCCATTTTCTGCAGGAACTACACTATTTTTTTCAACCAGAATTGGCCATTCCACACTGCAACTCCACTACTTTTTCCATTAAAGCTGGCCATTTCGCACTGCAACTCTGCCATTTTTTTCGACAACTTTCGTTGTAACTCCACCAGTATTGTAGTTAAAAATCTAACTAAAATTCCGCCGCATCTTGGATGGATTTCCAACTAAGTCTTATTGCTTCATGATGAGATATGTTACACTCCCTCCATGCATTTGGTAAATCAATGCTAACACGAATGTGCTCAACCTGTTTTATCCATGACAGTCGATTTGTTCTGAAACTACGCATGCGTAATTATTTCCCTCTTGATTACTCGGCATCAAAAGGCAATCATATAGGGAAAATGACGGCTCGGGTGACGATGATCAGGTATGAGTTATGATTATGAGTGTGATCAAGTGTGAAATGATATAGTAGTAATGATTATACATTTTTAATCCTTGATAGCCCTCCGTAGCCAGTTAATTTTATTTTCAAAATTATTCCACCTGCACTTCTTAAACAACCGTTGTCATATCTCTGATAATATCTTAAGATATCTTGTTCTTAATTCCACCAAATTTTTAAAATAGCCATACAAACCTTTGTTATCTGATTACTGTGTCTAATTGCTACAACTCCAGTGACTGATACTACAAAGTACTACATCCGCCATCATAGCTTGTCAAGGAAAAACAGCACGGGTCCTCCAGTTAGGTATGAACCCAATAATCTAGACGTCCTGCATGCAAACAGAGAGGTCTTTGCCATATTTCAGGAAGCTGGATGGATTGAATGGTTTGCAAGAACAAACAACATTGCAGTTCACCATGAACTTGACCAGAGAACATTCAGAAATCATAGGATTAAGAATATATGTATCAGATTGGGATTTAGTAGAAGCCACAGGGCTACCTATGATTGGGAATCGATCGTTCTGCCAAAAAAGACAAAATTTGACAACAGTTGAAGATGCAGTAGGGGAGCAGGTGCAGCCAAGTTCTAGAGGAATAGCGCTTGAGACATTACCAAGACCCTGAGACTAGGTCGCTATCTTCCTAAAAAGGTACATTACATGCGAAGGAAGATATAGATTTGTCTAGATTTATGATTTTGTCCTACTTTCCCATTTACGCGATCGCAGATTGATAAACATGCCATTTTATCTTTCACACACTCTACAAAATATGGCACATTATTTTAAGACATCCATGCACCCACTGTCTTCTATCACAAACCATGGGTTAATTAAACTATTGGTGCAAATATCTTTGGCACAACATAACCTAACATGGGAAAAATTTCTTGTTGGATTTGGGGTGAATCGGGAACCTGCAGTAGGAAATATTGGAGACATAGAGGTTGAACAAATCTCCTCAGGTTTAGCTGAGGGAGGGGTGAAGTGTTCGAAGAAGGTGGAGATGATCGGGAAAAATATTCAGGGGGAGCTGTAGCAGCAGCGAATCCCATAGAGGAAATGCTTGAAGCAACGGTGGTAATAGAAGAAGTTGTGCCATTAGCAGCTGCGGGAGCAGCAGTAGTAGAAATTGAAGTGGGAACGGTTGTAGAAGCAGCGACAGCGGAAGCTGGAGTTGCGAATGCGGAAGTAGAAGAAGGAGAATTTGTAGAAACTGGGGAAATAAGACCTCAAATTATTGATATTGAAACTTCCTCTGAGATCATATGAACCATAATTGAGGAAGATGAACCCTTACCAGATACTGGAGAAGTCTTTGTCTTTCTTACACCACAAAGAAAGAGGAAAAGATCGATTATCAAAGGAGAATCATCCAGGAGAAGAACAACCAGCGCTTCTTGGCCAGCAAAAGTTGCGAGTATTGAAATACCTATTTTAAGACTTAGGTTACACACTAAAACACAAGAACCAGTGGGAAATTTACCTATGGAAACCACTGTTACACAAGAACTAGTGGGAAATTTACCTATGGAAGCCATTGTTACACAAGAACCTATTGAAGGCGAGCCCCAATTAGAAATTTTTTTGTATGGAAATGAATTGTTAAAGGAGGATGTGCAAGTACTTAGAGAAGAATTGGAAAAGTGGAAGGAAGTGAGTAAAAGGCAAGCAGCACAAAGCCTAGAAACCTTGGTAGAAGATGCTAATCAGTTCAAAAACCCACTTGCCATCCCGGAGAAGGTATAACTGTTATGTCTCGAATGTGGGGATTTATTCAAATTGTCATGTTATAAGGTTGATAAGATGGAGATAGTAGCTTGGAAACTAGCTCATTCAGGTCAAAGAAGAGATGAGACACGGAATGTGGAATCAATATTAGAAGTGGAATTGATTCTTGAGCAAGAATTATGGTAAATGAGGCACAGCAGCCTCAACATTTGAGAAATACTTAACTTCTTCCCTCTGAAAACAGTTCTAAGGAATCCAATTCACTTCCAGATCAGGAGCAACAATCAGGTGATATAGAGATAATCCAAGAGAGATCCCAGCAACTTAAAGACATGGAGATAGAACAGAACGCTGAAAGATAAGAACCAGTGTCCTTCAATTATGTTGTTGAAGTTGTTATGTTAGAATTTAAGGAATTAAACACTGTTACACAAGAACCAGTGTTTCTAAATACAATTGTTGAAACAACAATTCAAACTGAAACTGTTGAAACTCAAGAGGCAGTTGTTCAAACTGTTGAAACTCAAGAGGCAGTTGTTGAAATTCAAGAGGCAGCTGTTGAAACTCAAGAGGCAAACTGTTGAAATTCAAGAGGCAACTATTGAAACTCAAGAGGCAAACCATTGAAACTCAAGAGGCAGGTGTTGAAACTCAAAAGGCAATTCTTCAAACTCAAGAGGCAGTTGTTGAAACTACCAAAACTCAGGAAACAACAACCCAAACTATAAGTGTCCAAACTTAGGAGGCAACAATTCAAATTGTAAGTATTCAAACTCAGGAAGCAGCAGCTCAGACTGTAAATGTTCAAACCCAGTAAGCAGCAACACAGGTGGAGGTGGCAGAATTTCAAGAGTCAGTCACAGGCAAAGACAAGTAAAAATTGGCATAAGAGTTGCCATTATTGAAGTTTGAGGTGAGTAAGTAGAGGTATCATGAGAGTCAATATGATAAAGGAACAATTTTCCTACTGGGCATAAAAAGACTATTCAGGAACTAAGGGAGAAATGGGTCGAAGAGATTTTCTTCTAGAAAATTCATTGGGAGAAAATGCAGGAGGAAATGAAAGAGTTAAAGAAATTTAAGTCTATGTAGAAAGACAAGGAACAAATGCTTACTTTAACTCAAGAATTATTGATTTGTAGAGCTCCATCCCCTTCCTACCCTGTATTTCTTTTTGAACATATGACTCTGTTCAAAATAAAGGCTTTAAAAGAAGGAATATCTTGGCAAATTGTGACACCTTCCCAGTTCCTGGAGACTTTCACTCAAAGCAATATTTCTGAGCAAAATCTACTATGTGAATTATATCTACATGAGATGGCTTGCTTGACAGACTCCCAGTCAAATCCAGTTCCCCATATTGGGGATATTCATCTAAGAGCCTTTACCTCTTTTGTCACTAACCATATGCATTGGTGGGTTGCCTCTCAAACCATTCACAGGAATGAGGACAACTCCACTTTATGGATTCGGGGTGAACCTCAGGCTCTTGTACCTCCGATTGCAAAGCATAAGAAATTTATTTCATTCCCCGATAAGGTCAGTTAGTTGGTTGCATTCCAGCAGAAAGTCACCTCTACTTCTGTCAGTTTGATCTCTCGGCAGGAGGACTATGCCTTGAAGGGGGCATTTAGTGATGGGAGGTTTCTCCCATATCTCTAAGGGAAAAGGACCCATATTGTTTTCAAAATGTTAAGTATGCTTTGTCCAGAGTGCCAGGGTATGTCAAGTGCATGGAAACATGTGGTCCGAACTGGCTAGATTTGAAATTTAGATTTCCTCTTATCTGGTGGCTAGACAGGGATTACAAGAGCACTTACAGGATGACAAAGAAGGTCGAAAGAGATTGTTGGGTTAAGTTGATCACAAGCAATGGGTTCTTACAAACAGGGGAGAGGTCAGAATCTTCATTCAATCTCACAAAATTTCATAGAAAGAGTCTTGAGTCTGATTCAAATTCATACTAGTTGGATTGTTGCATGAGGACATGCAATTAGATAGCTGGGGGGAGATATTGGGCTCTGAAATTAACCTTTTTACCCTTTTTCCCTATTCGTACCTCCTGTTTACAGCTGAATCCTTATTATTTCCACAAAAACAAGCATGAATACCTAAGGTATCAATCATTATTACTTATTTCATTCCATGTTTGATTTTACTTATAATTATGGACTTTACCTTTTATATGTGTTGATTTATCATTGGTTTGAAAGAAGGATTCAGAATCTCCGGGTGTCTCCAATATAGCGGCTCGTTGCATTCAAAATAAGTACTGCTAGGCATCAGTTGCTTGCTCGATGATCTGGTCCAACTTGTTGATGAAGGAATCTCGAACGCTCTTCCACTCATAGAGCTGAAACTCCCCGAGTATCTTTCTCAGTAGTTTGAACACGCCGGTTTGTAACAGCTCGGATTAAAAGTTCATTCATTTATGAGTTGATCCAATGTATTAATAGTTGTAATTGTTTGATTTAATTCGGTAGCCTGAAGATTGTAGATCTTCATGGCTTCCCGATATTGATGTAACTGAATGGTTCCATTCTTATATAAGTACGCACAAGATAGTAGAGCCAAGGGTTGGCAATTTGTAGGAGATATAGCAAAGGAACTGTAACTGTGTCTTGATAGAATTAATAAAGGAGTAACAATTCTCAACACTTCTCTGTTGTAGATTTCGTGAGCTTTCAGCAGCATCTCTGTTTGAAGGCCAGGGCCCGCCTTCTTACAGAGTTGTTGGTAGTTTAGATGTTTTAGTTTAATTATCTTTGTTTGGTACAGAATTTCAGTTTGATGTATCTATAGTTAGCTGCAACAACATTCATTAAGTAATTATATTATCATGTTTCCTTTTGGCTTGTTGTAGTGGTGTGGTGTGACAATCGACTGTGTAGTTAATTCTTTCTTTTATGCAAAAGTGTGTTAATAACTATTACAGACTTGCTCAGCTCCTGTGTTGTGTGTTATTTATCTTTATTAGAGTTTACCTAAATTAGATAGGTCATTTGCTTTGATGAATTTGTTGTTTTGATTAATGATTGGTGATCGTTCTCATTTGGTAATATAGACTTCGATTTTCTGCAAGAGTAATTCTAGGTTGATTTATCCTTAGATTATAAACCTTAAGATTGATATGATAGGAAACAGAAGACCTTGTCGATTCTTAGATTGGTAATTTCATTTGATTCTTTACAGAGAGTTGAGTTGGCTGAGCAGTGATTAGAATTGAGTGATTTGCATTTTATTCATTAGCTACTGAAAAAAATTTATGCATATATTTTGCTAATTGCCTTTGAAATAAACAGACTTCTCTGGGTTGACAATTAATATTGAACTCTGCTTGTTAAGAAATTAATGAGTATATATATAGAGTTCCCAACAAATCTTATAGAGATCAATCTCACATCGAAACAGAACAAGGAAATATCTTGTCACAAGGTTGATGGAGGGAATCGTATGAATTCAAGTGAAACACAAGTTTATCTAGTAACATCTAAGGAGTGGATGGAAACCATACAAGTATGGAGTTGATAATGCCTATGTTGCATGAGTGTTGAAGGGGAGTGAATAAGAATCCCTTCAATCATGCTTTATATACTCATTGGTATGTTCATGTTGACATTTGAATGCATGTATGCCATCAATATATAATTTAGACAAAGGCATAAAGCCTTGGGTTAAAAAGATCTTACAATATTTTGATGGTTTATGAGTTAGTGTGTCACGATGGAAATGGTTAAGAGTTAATAACCATTGCAAATGAGTATTACACACATGTTTGGGAAATAGATGGCATGTGAAATAGCCATGGGTGAGGCCATGTGTTGTTGAAATTGGGAAGGCTATAGCGCCACACAAGTATCCAAAAATCTCAATCTCCTTGCTTGTGATCAATGTCTTGGACTACAAACTCTTTTCCAAAACTAAAGAGCACTAATGAAGTATATTCTTAGTGTGGTGTTTGGGATGAAGAGGAGGGTATCCAAATGAACAAATAAGTAAATGCGAGGTGGATGGATAATGTGTGAAGGTATTGTTTGAATACTTTGACACATTATGGAATATCATAAGAGTAAGCATTAGGGCATTCTTGAATCAACGCAATGAGGCATTGAGTGAATCTGCATACGTAGATTATATGAATGTGCATGTTGACACATGTGTTGATTGAATTGTGTAATGCTTGATGTGTTGGTAATACATGTATGGAGAATGGAATTTTGTTTCATTCAAAATGTTGAAAGATAACTCTGAAGGTCCTCACTCATATTTTTGGTGTGGATGTGATGAGGAGGACTTAGACTTTGTCCTTGTATATTTATGTAATAAGTGAATGTTATATAAATAAAGTGATGCTTCATACTTTATATAATGGGTCTCATTTAAGTGTTTATTTAATAATTAAAGTGAATTAATTATTAAATGTGAGTACATTAAATGATGGCCCTTGATTTTGTAAATGTATCTCAACCCTAGATTAGGTGGCTAAGATAGGTGGTTACAATTTTTGAAGTATAAAACAAAGAGAGAGAGAGAGAGAGACGAGAAATTCAACATGCACAAACCATTAATGAAGAGAGAGGAAGAAGAGAATCGAAGAGAAAGAATAGATACCCTAGAGCAGTGGCACCATTCCCAAGACAAGGAGCAACACACTTTCCAAGGTAGCCAAAAGGACCATACAACAAGAGACTGACAACCGTCTAGCAGCACATGTGGGCACATTTCCCAAGGCAACACGGTTTTGCATACTAACAGGTCGTACAACAACATTAAATTCCATAAACATTGAAGAGAAGACAAAGAGAGACATGGCAGTGTATGCAATAGTAGAAGACTATACAATGAAGTTTGAACAAGAGTTTTCTCTTGTATCTATTGATTCCAGTATAGGGAGCTCTGTTTTTTAGAATGTTTGGGTTGTTGGCAGTGGAGCAACCAGACACATGACTGAAATCTATGATATCTTTCAAATTATCACAGAGTTGGGACCAGGTCACTATATTGAGACAAATATTGACAGTCCATAAGTGGCAATATTAGGGGTTGGAACAGTCAAGTTCCTACTAGACCTTGGTGAGATCTTGGAGATGCATGGATTGTTTTGTGTACCTGAGATGAGAGTTAGCAAACTCTCAGTATCATCCTTTGAGGATGAAGGTTGTGGGATGATGGTGAGGTCTGGCCATGTTTTCTTGTATCAAAGAGATGAGCCAGTTGGTACTACCATTCTGTTAGGAGATCGCAAGGACAGGCTCTATGTTTTGAGAGGGCACATTGTACGTCTAGGAGAAGGTGGGTGGTTGTCAGAGTGAGAGGATGAGGCGAGAGTTGCATATGATGTGCATGGTTCTGATGAGGAGAGTGATTCTCTCGAGAGCACTGGTAGGATACTCAACCAGTCTAGTAATGGTGTAGATGAGAAGGTGGATGAGGCTCAGGTCGAGTCTCAAGCTTCATAGTCTTAGTATGGTATTGAGAACTTATATCCGAGAGAGATTCCAAAGCATGAGGGAGTTGTTTCAGGAGTTAGAGATAGAGATGGTGTTGTGGACCTTCCTCGTTAAGAGGGAGTGTTGAAAGATAAATCTGAAGGTCCTCGCTCATATTTTTGGTGTGGGTGTGATGAGGAGGACTTAGACTTTGTCATTGTATATTTATGTAATAAGTGAATGTTATATAAATAAAGTGATGTTTCATACTTTGTAAAATGGGTCCACTTAAGTGTTTAGTTAATAATTAAAGTGAATTAATTATTAAATGTGAGTGCATTAAATGATGGCCCTTGATTTTGTAAATGTATCTCAATCCTAGATTAGGTAGTTAAGATAGGTAGTTACAATTTTTAAAGTATAAAACAAAGAGAGGGAGAGGACAAATTGAACACACACACCATTAATGAATAGTGAGGAAGAAGAAAAGTGGAGAGAGAGAAGAGATACCCTAGAGTAGTGGCACAATTCACAAGGCAAGGAGCAACACACTTTCCAAGGAATCTAGAAGGACCGTACAACACCAGACTGACAACCGAATAATAGCACGTGTGGGCACATTTCCCATGGCAGCGTTGTTTTGTAGACTGATAGGTCGTACAACAACATTAAATTCTGGCACGTGTGGCATGATTTTCGAGGTAGTAAAGTAAAACATAGAAGTACAGTCGTACAACACGTGCAGGGGGTGTACCCCAGTCCGTACAGTTGTTAATTGGCACAAATTCAAGGTATTTTGTTTGCTGCTTCAGTTTGGGTTAATTCTATCGATGAGGGTTGAAGAAATTAAAAGAACAGATTGTAGGTAGAGTTGTCTCAAACATGGCAGGGAGTATAAGAACATAATGAAGACTCAGTACTACCATATGCAAAGGACATAACTCTTTGAGAAGGACATCATAGTTGATTAAAAGTTTCAATTATGAGGACACATTGTTGGAAGACCATGAGCTATGACCTACAAGAGTTAAACTACAATATTGTGAATTGGAGTTGTTGTGAATGGAGAGAAAGAAAAACATGAAAAAGTAGTCAAATTGGATGGACAATGAGAATGCTCTGTCGAAAGAACAGAGTTGTGTAAAAAAAATGTGTGTCTTGGATATATGTGTGTAGAAGTGAGCCGCTAACAAAGACATGGATTATTGCTCTTGCCATTGAAAGCTAAGTATTATGTGGAACTCAAGTTCTTATTAGGAATTTAATTGTGAAGATAATGATATACGATATTGATTGATATAGAAAAGTATGATTCTTAATATATATGTATATATATATATATATATATATATATGTTTATGTTTATGTTTATGACACGCATGGATGTTCAATCTACTTATTATGAGCCCATGGTGGAAATTGTAAGTTGGAAAAATTGGGAAGAAGGCCCCTGCAAAGACACAAGAACCCTAAATTTGTACTCTTCTTGCAACAAAGCCTTGGTGAATGTTGGATCGCTCGAGGGACTGTTAACTTAGAGCAGGGGATGCTTGGGCCTGGAGGGTGACTGACTACAAAGAAGAGGAAAATTTGATGAATATGTTATAAGTAATTAATGGCATTTAGAGTCATAGCATGGAGATTCCTTCGTCGGCTTGTGCTAGAGCACTGCAAAGGATCAGGGTAATAAGCCTAAGGGACTATTAACCTAGAGAAGGGATCCAGAGGGACTGTTAACTCGGAGAAGGGATCCCCATTCCTTGTGTTGTGTAGGCTGATGGGGGAGGAGTGCTATGCATTGGGACAACTATAGAGGTTGTGTCAAGAGGAGCAATTTGCTTGAATACTTCCCAAGACAACCTTGTGAAAGAAAAGAAATATGCATTCATATAAGTACTGGATAGAGATGTCCATACTTATTTAATGAAATGAACATATGTTCTTGCATTTTTGTTAATGGAAAATGACTATGGACTTTATGACTATCTCATAAGAAATATTATAACATGCATACTTCATCTTAGTGATTGATATAGGTACTTTTGTATGAGTTGAGCATGGAAAGGAAACTAAGGTAGTGAACGAACAATGTTGGTGCATTGTGGATGAGCTAGCCAACACCTATAACAAAGTACAAGGACCAATAACACTATGGAAAATGTGCTTAAGGAAGCAACCAAGGAGTTAAAGGATTTCATGCAGTAGGATATCGTACATGCCTAAAGACATCTTAAACAATGTCATTATATATTTAGTATTGATGATGCACTAAAGACGGTGCATAAATTAAGGGGGGGGTGGGATGTGACGCCTCGTTTTTTACCCTAGAATGTAATTATGTAATTATGATGGAAATGGCTAGAAGTCGAACATGAATGGTCCACTATGACCAAAATAATCTAATTATGTACATTTTATATTAATATAAAAATAAATGACTACTGCAAGGACGAAGAAGAGAAAGGGGGCTATCAGTCCATAAGGGGGAGAGTGATTATCCCAAGCCTGGGATTAGAGGGGAAAAGGTGTCCAAACCCAAGTATGCCATGTGGCTAGCTCTTATCAACCTTTGTGTCACTTGGTTGGTCTCAACCATTCATATAAATAGTGAGAGCTATCCCACTCTCCCATCATTCTTCCATGGTCAAGCCATCATTGCTATCAAACTTGAACCACCAATGGCTATATCCCCATCACCAAAACCATGGGATGTTGGAGCCATACAGAGAATAGAGGATCGGGTAGTTGTAGCAAGAACTTGATACCTTCTGGTAGATGGGTATCCCTAGCTCAAGGGTGTCTCTATCAAAGAAAGATATAGCTTGAAAGAGCCTATGGATGGGAGGAACATCCTTGGTTTGTAGTCAGATAAGTTCATTATGTGTATAAATATATGGAATTTATCTATGAATGTAGCAACTATTGCCATCATATGAATTAAATGTCTAGAATTCATAACATTGATGAATGCCTTCCCAAAGGAATAACATGTAAAGTTTTATTTATTAAATTATGGGCGATTTTGCACATATTATTTCAACTGTAAATGTTTAATTAAGAGTAATAGAAAAACGAATATGATGGTCAAAGGAAATCCAATTAGCAGATTCAGTACCCCATGTCCCAAGGTCATCGTGAGGTCACTGGGTATGTGACAGGTTTATTTTGCAAATCATCTCAAGAGCTATGGTGATCGAGTGGTGTCAGCACCATTTTGATTAATGGCGAGGAGAGGTGATGCAATATCTAGAAGTCCATTAGTGCCTATCTAAGGTAGGGATGTTAAAGTTCTAGGATTGTGGATTCATGTGGTCAAGTGACCATCTCTTGTGAGAGAAGATTGTGTTTTGGGGCCCCTAATAGGGGTACTTCATGGTGGGTGCTCAATATGTGTCTTTTGACTATTAAGATATGTACATCTTGATTGGGTTGTCAATTTGAGGGATTCAATAGGAGACCCATGTTTCCTTGGGGGGTAGAGCATCATAGATTAGTTGATTTATTGTTACTATAGGGGAGACCCTGTGTTCATACTCTTTTGAGCGGTTTCCCACTCTAGGGTCGTAGGATCTAGTGAGGCCGAGGGAGCCCTAGATGCACTTTGGGTGAAGTTGATGCCCTGAATTGGAGGAGGGTGGCTGGGTTATATCTTTACAACACATTACTTGGATGTGTGATTCCAACGAATGGGTGCAATGGAGAGATATCCCTAGTAGTGGATGGACTTCTGAACAAATCGAGATCTCCCTTGTCAACTAACAAAGGGATGGATTCCTATGGGTAAGTAACTCTTAACTCATATTTTTTTTAAGATGAATATTTTATTTATGTGCATGGTTCAACTATGATGTGTGTGATATACTAATGTGTGACATGTTGTTGATTTGATGCAGATATTGGACCAATACCTTTGCTAGTAGTAGTAATGCTTCCACTGTGGGGGGGAATCAAAAAGGCCCGACCAGGAGTTGGAAAGGGATGGCGACATCATCATTGTCATGATGAGGCCAACCTAACTAAGGGAAATGTTGGTTTGACACGACCTGTTGGGGATGATCATGCTACATGTTTAGAGGAGATAATGACACACTTAGGCATGCTTTTGGGTGGTGTGGACAAGTAGGGATGGACCAAACTAGATGCTTTTTTAGTTGTGACATGTACTGTGGAATTTTTTAGGGTCTTAGTTTGGAGAGGTACTATGTTTCGAGATGCGCACTTATGGTTGGGAAACATTTTTGGGAGAGGGCTACCGAGCAGGAAACAACAACAATGGTTGCACCACCAGCCTAGGCAAAAACATAGACTAGACCCAAAAACATAGACTGGACCAGTGGATTAGGTAGTATATCCTCTATCATTGTTTCCCCATCCTCCTCCTCCACCAAGGTGAAGGAATTGGTGATGTATGGGACATGAGCCCACATTATTGTACATGTATTAAATTTAGTTTCAATTTGATGGTGTGTCTATGTGTTTAACTTATGCATATTTTTTATGAACTTCAAATATCACAGTAAATGGTTTAAAATAAACTTTATTTACATGTAATATATTGCCATAATAGGTGACATCCCATACCATATGATGAAAATTGTACTTGTGAGAGACCGTAACAGACGATTCTATAACATCCTATGTTGTTCCATACCATCCATATAGGTTTCCTATCTGTAACATCCTATATGAACTGCCACATGTCCCATACATAAATGAGTGTACTATCACTTATTACCCTTCCCCATACCACATTTGTCCCATACCATAGGATTTGTTATAATATTATATACATTCTGGTCATTTTATTCAATACTTAGTCGACCTAGAATAACCATATAAATCCTTTTATATCATAAATATCTTAGTTAATTAATGTAATGCAAAATGTCTATAATGAAACAAATGCCAATCTAATATTTGATTTGCAATATAATCTACAAATGGACTATAACTCATAGGGATGTGAATGAATGTGATGACATCAGTGTCAAGCCAAGATTTGCACCACAGTTGCACTCATAGGAATTTATAGAATAGGCGTGGATCATAGATGTGATAGATGTTATTAAACTATGGGACATGAAGTTGAGAATCCAGATAAATGTTAAACATTGAATGTGGAAATGAACTATATTATCGATCAACAATTTGATGATGGCATCGTACTTTACTTGATTGTTGGTGGCTGGTTTGAGACAAACACCACTAGTTTGGAGAAGCACCTATGGTGGGGTGTAAATAACCTAAGCAACAAATGCAATACTCTTTGATCAATGAACTGCATCGTCGATGAAGCCAACATAACTCTTCATATGTGAATACATTTGCAAAGGAAATACAATATTTTAGAAATCCGTTAATAAATGTTTTTGGTAAAATAAATAAATGGTTTATCTATAATGTTATGAGGAGTTAATGTGTGGGTCAAGGATATAATTTCTTCAAGTATAATCCAATTGTCAAGGCTATTACAAAGTCCTCCTTTGGGAAGGGTGAGCACATAAGCACCTTTGGGGAGGGATTGTTTAACAATGTACAAGTCTCTCCAAAGGGAGATAAACTTACCAAGACCCGACTTGTCTTTTGGAGCATTGAAAACAATACAAGTCTTCACAAAATGTATGAGGGTGGAATTGGTGATCATAATGATATTTGGAGCATTTCTTCATGGTCTTTTTGTGTTGTGATTATTTGCAACATTCTTCCTAAATACGTTCCAAAGTGAATAGACATTACTCGAGCACATAAGCATTTGTGCAGTAGTTAAATCACAATTTGGAGGGTAGGTATCTCGAATTCAATGGGTAAAATTACTTCGACACTATGAATGAGATGAAAGGACATGAATCCCATGGAAGTTTTAATAGATGTTTTGTAGGCCCAAATTGTTGAGAATAACATGGTGTGTTAGTTAGTCTTATTCTTGTTAACTGCCCATTGTAGCATGGTTTTGAGGACTTTGTTAATAGCCTCGAGCTAACCATCCTCTTATGGATACTAGGGGTGGATCCTAACAAGAAAGACAAGTCTTGGAAAATATCATTTTGGAAATGAGTTCCATTTCAAAAATAATTGTTTGGGTACAACGAAACATGTATTAACGTGGTCAAAGAAGGATCAGGTGGTAGCAACACCAATGTTGTTGAAGATGGTCATTGCCTTGGTCCATTTGGTAAAGTAATCAACAACGGTGATGATATAATTATGGCCATTGGTGTATGCTAGCCTGCATTCAAAATAAATGATATTCCATTTACATAAGGATATAGCAATGATGACGGGATACAAAGGAGTCGAAGGGGCTCATGCTAGTTAGAGAAAATTTGATGTTTCTCACATAGTTTAATAGCGTGAATACAATAATTAAAGAGAGCAGGCCAAAAGAAACTAGCACACAATATTTTTTGGGTAGTATCCATTCCAAATAAATGGATCCCACAAGTACTATAATGTCAATTGTTGAGGACCTACTAGGCCTCATCATGAGATAAGCACTACTATAATATTGTGTTATATCCTTGTCGATAGAGAACGTCTCCTATGAGGAGGTAATGAGTAGCTTGGTAGTGAATGTGATGACAATAATCATGTGAGAGATGAGAGCCAAATTTCTACATGTGGAGATAAGTGAGAATATATTCGTAATAGGGATCTTTAGTAAAGAGGATGAAAAGGTGTTTGTTAGGCAACTGATCATTTTAAAGGGGGGGCCTATTGTAACCGTTAGGAGATCAGTGATAAACTTTGTGAGAGACAATACCTTCTTGCTTTTGGGGATCACAAATTTGAGATCAAAATATTGGAAAATAAAGACCCAACGAATGAACTTACCATTGATAAGTCGTCGGCCTAGTATGTATTACATTGGGTTTGAATTTGCAGTGACTTTGGTATTGCAAAGCATAATGTATTAGTTAAGTTTTTTAACTGAAAGGACTACATCCAAGGCCAACTTATTTTCATGATTGTAATTTAAGGGTGTTCTATACAATGTTTTGTTGACATAGTAAATGACATGTTTGCAATGGTCTTGACCTAACTAAATTATCGCTTTAGTGACATAGAAGGTTAATGTCAAAATTTAAAGGATAAAATCCTTATCGATGTTTGGGGGGATAAAAGGAGTATATGTGAGAGGTTTTTTTAATGCTTTGAGGGACTATTGTGCTTGTTCATCACATCAAAAGACAATGCCATGTTGTAAGAGGCATAAGAATTCCTATGCTTGTGTAGCATAATCAGGTAAAAAGAAATGAAGGAAGTTTGCTTTCCCATGAATGCTCTATAATTGACAAGCTTGATTCAAGTCCCTGGAATTAGTGTTTACAAGAATCGTTCCTTGTTTTTTGTTGACCGAGACCCAATACGTGTAAGCGATGGGATATATAAACTCAGGTTAGTGGAGTTTCTATATTTATGCTTTAACAACAAGAGATTTAGATGGATGTAACATCTGTTGTTTACGTCATAATAGAGAGTCGTTAGGCCATGTGTCGATATGATGTTCAATAATGGTGGGGTTTAGACCTAGAATATATGAATATGACCATGCAATTATGTCCTGGAACTCTTGGAGTAATGCTTTGTAAGGAGCGACTTCCTGTTGAGAATACGAGGCTTAAATAATATGTTTTTAGTGACTCCACAGTTGGGGGAAATATCCACCTCAATGGTAGGTGAAATATTGGTCATGTTACCTTCTACAAAAGCATCGTGGGCCAGAGCATGATTTTTGAACCAATTAACATGGTCGAGAGGGATTAAATCCTTGGTTTTGATGACATGTTGTTTGACCATCTTGGTATGCTTGAATGTGTTATGGGAAAGAAAGTAGGAATGATTATCCATGTTGTCCCATGGTATCTCAATGGTTGTCATGGGTTCCAAGATGTCCTCGTTTGAGTGTAAGAGGTGATTAAGGAAGTTACTAGGAGGGTTGGCTCCAAGAGGTGTTGGGATTGGAGTAGGGGTCTTTGAAGGAGCAACAACACATGTGTGTGATGTATCCATCAAGCTATATGGACCCATGGAGTTGGAGGTTGCATATGGAGAATGTGTCTTGTTCCATGGAGAGGGAGAAAAATTAAGGTTTCACGTTTCATGGAATATACCATAACGGAATGGGATATTCCAATAATCCAACTTTTGATTAATATGTGGTTCCCCATCCAACATGTAGATTTGCTAGCAACCCTTCTTTAAGGTCTAATTGTTTGTGATTGTACCAATTCTATGATCTTCCTTCTCAATACAATCGTCCTCCAAAGAAACAAACCAACCAATCATATTTCCTATACCTTCAAAGATATTAGTGTTCCAAAGTTTAACAGGTAAGACTAGTAATAGTACCCAAATCTTTTGTATATAAGTCAATTCTCTTTGAGGATCGAACTTTGATAGCCATATTTTTAAGCATAGTCCAAACATGCCCCAATGCTTGTCTTTTGGTAAAAATAAATTTTCAACCACATTCAACTTCATAGTGAAACAAAACCAAGTGTAGACAAGATGGTGAGAGGTCGAGAGATAACCCAATACACACTCTAAATATTCTGTCATCCAATTTTTTATTGACTCTTTTTTGATAGATTTGCCCATAAATCTTTCAATGAAGGATTTGGCCATCAAACCTTCAACTTATGTCAACTTTACATCATGTCCCACTACCACTTTAACGTCATTGGATTTAACACTGACACATTATGCTTTATTTTTGTTCATCTCCCTTTTTACAGTCTTCCTAAATCTAAAACTTCAGACCCTCTTTTGTATAATTTGGGAGAGGTGTCGCCTTTGTTGTGAAGTTTTCCTCTGGAAAGATAACCTGGAATACCACATGAAACCCTTGCAATTTGTCTAGAACCTTTGTACTATAGACTCCATTAAGATTATGTCTCTCTACCTTATGACTAGGATGAGTTGCTTGTCTGCATGAGTTAACTAAATCTCTACCTTGAAGTTTGGCCTTCCATAAATTTCAATGTTATACTTGGAGTATCCTATACATTGATCTATGCCTTAATGAAAGCTGTATTGTCCAACACTACTAAACTTTCTGGTTATTTTCCACCTGGATGAGTTGGTGATCATAAATATTCTATAATTTATGGGGTCAAATTTGCATTTAGTGCCTTCCTACACTTCCATATCTCCACTAATTCTTGGCATGTTCTAAAGACTAGACATGGAGTATGTGTCCCTCCTTCACCATAGTCCAGGAGGTCGAGATCTTGATCCATGGTCTTAAGTCTTAGTCACCCCCGGGGTAAGCCCTCCTATTATAACTACTAACAAGTGCCATAGAGTTTGTCATTATTTTGGAGAATTATCTCTTGCAGACAAGTGAGACATCCCTTGGATCATGTTAGCGCTAGAAGATGTCTAATGACTGCAAAAGGGACATGTCTAGCACATATTGAGCTTGGGATAACTTTGGTGTAAGAGTTTTGAGATTAAGTGTTTAAGGTAGGTTAAGGAACGAGGTCACAAAGGTTCTAGTGGTTTGAAAATTGAAATCTAATATCTCTAATACCTGGAACAAGACTTTATAAATCATTACCACTCTGCTTAAAGGTTAAACCATCTAAAAAATAAGGTAAAGAAGAAAGGGAAACAATAATATATGGGAAAGGAAGCCATACATTCCTATGATGATGTTCTTAAAATCAAACTTTGTTTAAAGCCAAGAATCAAAGATTCAAAAACAATTTTCAAGTCATGGGTAATTAACAACAACGCCTTTATTACAATCAAGCTAAAACATAAAAGAGATTTGATGCATAAAACAAATCATTTTGCTTTTGAATAAGAGAGGAAACCATCACAAAAAGTACACAATCTAACCGTTAAGTGAGTGATCATTGAACACAAAAGTTTATTGTTGTATTATAAGTTCGAAAATGTACACATCAAAGATTCCTTGTGAGCAATCTCTTCTAACCTCCCGAAGGAAGAAACCCCCATTCTCATTCATAATCCTTCTTCTTAAATAGAAATTACAATTCTTAATTCAAGTAACCAACTCAAATTTAGATAATAAACAAATGGATCAGATCGTAATTCTTTAGATCCACAAAATCAGGGCAAGAACTCCAGGTCGAATGAATGGATGAAGAGGCGATTAAATGGTAACTTTTTGAAAAACAAAATTTCGTAAAATATGGAAAAATTGGCTTCAAAACGTCGCCTGTAGAGCTCAAACGGTTGCTTATTTTAGGGATCTAACCAAGTGTTAATTAATTTGGGCCATTTTGGAAGTGGGTTTTCAACATTTTTGGAATATTCTTTACAGTTTGATCAGAAATGGAGGCCGAAGCTGGTCGTTGAAACATGCATCTATAGGCGATTATGCAGTGCATATGTATTCAGAAAAGTGAACTTTTCCTGAATAATGGAGCCTCGTTTTGTATAACCGATACATTTAAAAATCTACAGTTTCATTGTAGAATTATGAAATCTTTACAAAGTAACAGAACAAAGCTAGCTTTGGGAGATCCATCTTGCGTATGATAAAAGACTTTGGATCGAAGCAGTGTAAATTTTAGATAGTAAATTTGAGTGTTAACATTGGCTCCATTTAGGGATAGCACTTCCCTGTGAAGTGATAAGAATCTGTAGACCATTACCTTTTTCCATTTCATCAACTTGTAATTTGCAACTTGTTTTTCTCTTGATCTGAGACCAACCATACAAGAAAACCAATTTACAAACCAAAACTACCTCTACAAACTAAAGAAGGATGAAAACAACCATGTTACAAATTAAGATGGCTTTATACCAATGTCTCAATTGGGATATGGAGTCATTATTACTATTGATCTACCACACACTTCATCAAACTGGAAAATAAATGCTCGAAAAAGTGAGCTTATTTATGTACAAGCTAAGCTTAATCAATCAACTACTGGATCATGTAACATGAAATCTCCAATGCAACCAATCAAACAATTTATTAACGATTTTAAGCTTGCACCCACATTTAAGCACACATTTAGCTAATGAAATTGATTAGTGTAAAAAGAGATGAACTAACAACCCATACTTACGGTTATGAAATCCTGCATTCATGAAGTAAAAAATGCAAGAATTATAACCCCAATTCAACTCCATTTAACTCACCATAGGGTCATAAAAAGGACAAAGAAACTCCTTAGAATAGGCTGACACAAAACCATAAAAAATATAAGAGAACACCTCTTATTGCTGCTTGAAATGAATGGATTGTCTTTGAGTGTCTTCAATTGTCACCGATCTATTGTTGTTATGCTTTACTTCCGGTCCAAGAATAACAACCAGAGGTTCACAAATTTCTGTAAATTGTTGCTGAAAATTTGGTGGAGAAGAAGACTTGGCAAACTGTTTTAAAATTTTATCATTATTTTTCTCACTATGTTCCCATAGATTTGATTCATAACTGTCATACATTTGCTCGGTGCTGAAAATTTCCACATGTGCTGAAAAAGAAATATGATCCTCTTCATATGGATACTCATCGTATACAGGTTGATCATTTAAAACATTTGGAATATCAAAGGCATATGACATAATGTCAAATACATCTACACCATTACCATTATCAGATTTATAAAAAAAATCAGTCTAAGAAATTTCCTCTTGAATGAAAAGAGGTTCATTTATTATTAAGCTTGCATCAACGGTTTCTTTAACAAATTCTCTTTCACGCTGAAAATTCAAATCATCTTCAACATTGAAACCATCAAAGGCATCTGAACAATTATCACATGCATTTTCAACAGTATCAACCTAGAGGATATCTTCATTAGTAAACTCTTTTTTATTTCCACTGTTATGAGAACATTCTTCTCTATGTTGAAGACTTGATTGAAATTCTTCACAACAATTTTCAATTAAAATCTCAACAAGAAAGAGTCTTCTACAGTGATTATGAAAAGCTGAATGAAATTCTCTCAACGATGAAATGCTAGAATAAGGTATAGATATGTACCATTGTCGGGCATCTCCTTCTTGTTTCCCCCAACATTAGGGGATGAGGCTTGTTGTGTTCCAGACTCGTTAGAAGGATTTTTGTTTATTATTATTTTTCTTCTTCCCTCCAAATTGTTGATATTTTTGTGGTTGTGATTGTACCACATTCGCCTTATATGTTTGAGTTGGAACATTGGGTGGTTTGATAGTAGAAGTAGTTGAAGTGGGTGGATTGGTGATGGCAAGTTGGTTAAGTTTCCCATTTAACGGGTTTATTGAAACAGTGGAGACAGAACCAAAAAACCCGTTGGTATGTGGGTCAAGCGTAGGTCTAGATGGATCACTTCATATAAAGCGCCTGACTGTGAACATATCAAATCCAAGTGTTGGGCACGACGAATGGCTTGCTCCTCCGTTACGATCCCAACCATAGCAACATCATGAGCAATGGGAGGCAATAATGACTTCGTAAACCAATCAACTAACAATTGGTCAAGAATGGTTCCTTTTACAAGCCTCTGCCTCTGCCTCCATTCATGGATATGGTCAGAAATATGGGTGGCAGTGTTTTGATGCAAAGAAGTCAAAGGTCTGTTCCTGTCTCATAGTGGATAGGTAATTGGAAGTGAGTAAAAAAACCCATTGCAAGGGCATTGAAGCTTGAATAAGAGGTAATTGGTAATTTAATGCACCACTTAGATGCACTCTCGGTTAGGGTACGAGCGAAAAGACATAATTTCACTTTGTCTCATAGTGGATAGGTAATTGGAAGTGAGTAAAAAAACCCATTGCAAGGGCAATGAAGCTTGAATAAAAGGTAATTGGTAATTTAATGCACCACTTAGATGCACTCTCGGTTAGGGTACGAGGGAAAAGACATAATTTCACTTTGTCATCCAACATGGAGTTGGAGACACACCACAAATGATATCTGGTAACATGAGTGGATGGGTTTTCCCCTATTTTACCGTCGAACTTTGGTATATTTGCATGGATCTTGTGTGGAATAGTTGGCCAATAGGGATTGTGTAAAATAACATCATTGGTTAACCTTGACAAATCCAGTAAATCCAAAGTAACTAGAAAGGGTAGCTATGTGTTGGAAAAAAGGATTATGTATAAAAGGTAATTGGGCATTAAGGCCCATTGGACCGTAAGGTCCCACCATATATTGGCTCCTAGAAGCATACAAACTTAGGAAATCATGACCTCCCCCAAGACATTGATCCCCCCCATAAGAATGATTGCCCCCATAGGGTTGATTTCCGCGAACAAAGGGATTGTTCTTGTAGATAGAACTACGCTAAGGTGTATGATGACCACTAGGATAGGGAACTCCTCCAACATGGGTGTTTCCCCCAGGAGAAGGGAATCCACTAGGAGCATTACTTCCCCCAACAGATGAGAAACTACCAGAATGTTACCTCTTGTTTGTAAAGGAAAACTTCCCTATATAGGTATGCTTCCAATAACAAGCCTACCATTAGGAACACTTGACCCTCCATGGGTTGGGTGCTTTCGAAAGGTTTCCCCCCTGCAAGGGAGGCGGGTTGTTTGCCCTTATAAACGAGTTCCACCCAAAAGGAAATCCAA